>OZ030006.1:75798631-76098631 GCA_964023405.1 Apodemus agrarius | reverse complement strand
GAAACTGAGAAAAGAAACACAAGAAATGCTGAGGGGCACAAGTGCTACTGAGTCCTCTGTGTGGTCAAGGACTGTTTAGAACCTGAGTCAGGCTTTATTCACTGTGGACATACGTCATCGGTCCACACTAGGACCCACACGGGATGCTTGTGTGAGCCTTCACCGCAGGAGCCTGTTAACACTGAAGACTGTTCCGAGGGAGGCCACTGTGGGAACTGGGGTGCTGCTGGACTACTCCTTTGAGCCACACAAGTCTGAGTGAAGCAAAAGTGTAATAGTCACAAGAGCCCAGGGAACAGGGACCAGAGGCTCCCGGTTAGGTTCTTCCTCTGCTTAGTAACAACGTTGGAAATGGTCAGGCAGTTGACCCATAATTAAATTGTTTTGTAGGGGCTTTGTTGTTGTTTATTCTTTTATTCTGGTAGAGGTGGGAAGTACAGTAGACTGAATGAAAGGCCCTGTGCACACTGAGCACGCGCTCTACCTCTGAGCTCCCTCTCTGGCCCATCCTGGTTTTCCGGTGATTAGCAGGGCTAATTCCTATAGCTCTCACTATGGTGAAATGGGAAAAGAGTCCATGAAGACGAGGGAGGAGACAGAAAGCAAGGAAGGAGAGTCTAAATGAGCAGTCATGAGAACAAGGGGCTAAATCTAAAGAGAGCTGAATAAAGTTGAATAAAGTGTGTGTGTGGGGGGGGGGCGCCTGTGTAAACCAAGCCCAGGGTTTGGGGAGGAACCTGTGCAAACCAAGCCAAGCAAGCCTTTGGGTCGGCCCAGACTGATGGTACTGATTCATGATCTCTGCTCCACCACCCATGTGCTGTCAACAAAAATCTAGCCATTCCTAACCACAGCTTCTCATCTCCCAAATCAACACAGCGGGTCAAGAGAATATTTTTTTTCTACTTACAATTTTCACTCTTTCTTCTGCAAAAAAAGTTAAAATAATGTTGCAAAAGTATGTGCCAATTTCAAGAAGCCTGTGACTATATGATTGTCAACACTGAAATGTCACCTTGGGCCTTTCTGTAGTGTAGCTGAGCACACACATCAGGAAAGCAAAATACATTTTTATGGGTAAGAAAGATTTGGAAACCTCTGGAAACATGAGATTTAGACAAAAAGGTTATTGTTTGTTGAGTTGTATAGGTAAGATTTAATAATAGGACAGACCTCTGGCCTTTGGCTTTTGTATGCTGATGACGGAAATGGCAAAGAACAAATCTACACCAGTCTACATGTCCTCCTGTAGAGTAACTATGAAGAAATCCTCTATTTTTCTCACTTAAAAATTACTGAAAACGTAACTATGTTCTTTTTGATTCACTCCCTGACCCTATGGCAAATCTTGATTTCTATTGGAGCTACTGGAGAAATAGTAAATCTTTGTTCATCAACGGTTTTCTTGATGAAGGACCTTACTCTCTTCTCACAGTGCCTTCTGCAGACTCTCAAGACCTGGCGTTACAGGTGTACACCTCTATCCCTGGTGATCCAGAATTTTGTGATGTTGTCTATGAAATCATAACTGGAAATGTCCTCTCAAGGACTGAGTATCCATTCAGGTAAAATTAGGCCACTTGTTTCCACATTTGCTTGTCTTGTTGGGATTAACCTTTGATGTCCACGGCACAAGCATGCTTTAACTCTTGAAGGCCTTTGAAGGAAGTGTCCAGCCAGGGTCAGCCATGACAGCACACACACACACACACACACACACACACACACATACACACACACACACCAGTCAAAAATTGCCTTGCTATTTAGTCTTTCAGAAAAGATCAAAGGGATGAAGGTGGGACAATGTAACATCTAGCAAACCCCCCTTTGTCTGGTCTCTGCCTCTGTCTCTGTCTTGCCCATAGGCAGCAGCTGTGACTCTAGTCTATCCCCTAGTCTCTGCTCCTCACTACAGAACCCTTCCCCAGTATGCACTGGCTCAGTGTCTCCTACATGTTGGTGGATGACTATGTTTTCTCTTCCATCTCTGTCTTCTTCTCACACCTGCATAGCTCATCTTTCCTCTCCAGACTCTATCTGCACTCTAGAACCCCCATTTACACTCCTCAGAGTGTAATCTGATCTCTTTTATGAATTGTTTTTCTTGGGAAAATCTGCCCATTGCCCAGGTTCTGAGAAAATGTTAAGTCTACGTCCTGACAACCAGAGAGCAAGAACCCTCACTTCTTGAGGGGCAGAGAAGGCTGAGAAAGCCAGTGTGACCAGTAATCCTTTCTAATTGCCAAGCTGGCAGGCCATCAACTTGTTCTGTGTGTCACCCCGTGGAAACACACAGTCACATGCAAGCCCTACATGCCACTAGGACGCAATGTTTCTCAGACACAGCACTGGTGCTGTCTGCTGACTTGCATGTATGTTTCAATGAGCATTTGATGGTGGGAAAATGCAAACTCATGCTCCAGAACCAGGGTCGACTGGTTGAAGTTTCACCTCACTTGCTCCACACATAAGAAAGAAACAAGCCAGTTCTGGGACTTCACTGGGTCTTTAAGTGGAGCAAAAAACTAATTGGGAATTAATTCTGGGAATGTCTATCTGTAACCTGTTCTGATGACTCATAAACTAACTTCAAAGAACAAGCAATCCCTTGGGTCATGAATGGGGATAGGGCTGAGCTGGTTAATTCTTCTGCCCATCTGGTTTTATCTGAGGGACATCAGTTGAGTTCAGTGGATAATTGCTCCTCCTGAGAGGAACAACAACCATGTTGTTCCTGTGCCTGGCCCCTGGTGGTAATGGCCCCTCTATGGCTCTCTCCTCTCCACATGTTCTCAGAGACTCTCTCCTTAATCTCTCCAGGGTCTTCAGATTTTTCACATGGCACTTCAGGGGTTCGAGACTGGGTGTTCCAAAAGACAGAGGAGGGATCTGAGTGTCTTGAGAGCTGAGAAGGAGGGGGCACACCACCTTCTGAATCATGCTCTGTTGGCTATCAGCAACAAAACCACAAAAATCTATGAAGATATAGCTCATGCTCTTTTTTCCTTTCCATAGCAGAAGTTGGCAAGTTGTGGCTTTCAGGTCAAAGCCAACCTTGCACCCATCACTGCAGATACAGCTTGTTGGAAACAGTTGGAATTATTAGTTGTGTGCTATCTATGACTGTCTTCATGCTATCATAGCTGCTATGGAGATCACATAGATTGTGAAGTCCAAAATATTTACAATATGGCCCTTTCTAAAAATAGTAGTCTACTGATCACTATTCTATAGCAGGATTTCATGTATCAGTTCCTTTGTGGTCCCAGTAAACTGCCTAGCAGGGGGCAGAGTGGACGGGAGGAGAGGAAAGGGCACCCTGGACAGATAATTCTCCACCCTAGGGCAAGTGGCTTGCTCATCTGGTTGTCCTAGTGGTTCTGGTAGCAGAGAAGACAAGTCAAGTCCTCTAAACAACCTAGACCCAGTCACTACCAATATGGCAGGGTGTAACACTACAGCAGGCAGATTGAGCTAGACATCCTTGTGAGGAACACACTTCAGCACAGGGTACACAGAGGTAGACAGCCCTTGAAACAGCTTAAAAAGTTTACAATATGAAAAAAGAGCTGAAACAAGATACATCCCTGTGCTGGACATCCAGGGTCTGGCCTGGAGGTTTAGCCCGCAACAGAACCTGGGGAGTCTGAAGCTTCCCTGTGCACACGGGCCCTTCCACTGCGTGTGGCTGCTCTTCCCACAAAGAGCAGGGAGAGGAGGGAGTTGAGGCCATAAATTGTGGCAAATTCATTTTTAAAAATATGAGCCCCACCCCCCACCCTGTGTAACTCATCAGTCAAATGGATCCAAAGAATATCGGACTGTATATAGGAAGCAAACTCCATTACTGTATTTTATACGTCTGTGTGTAGAATATAAACCTTATGCCCTGGTACCGTGAGATGCTGGGTTTCTTAGATTCCTTCAGGTTAAGTCTACACTGGAAAGGTCCTCATTGCCAAGCTTTAACTTCAGCCTCCTAAATAGAACCGGAATGAACCTCTCTTGGGGAGAGGGAGCCCATTCCTGTGGTTGGTCATAAAGTGCAGTTTATGAGCACCTTGGCCTAGATCCACGGTAGTTTGGATGGGTAATGACCTTGGGCACTGCAGTGTAGTGTTGATGTGGAAAGGAAGCCATTAAGGCTGGGCTCCTACCAAGAAAATAACAGTGGGGTTAATTCAAATGACTCTGCAAACTTCTGGCTTCCATCCCAACCACAGGATCGCTTTGTTTTACAAGTTAAAAGTTGCAAGGCCACTTTTCTCCTTTGCTAATGAGCAGATCACTGGGTGCCCGATAACAGGGCGGGAACAGAAGTTTTCAGCTGGCTGGTTCAAGTGCAGAACACGAGGCCATGTCCCTTTTCTCCAGTGGGGCCCAGCATGGCTGGAAGTAATTGCCGGAAGACCTGGGGAGGGAGGGCCAAACTTCAAGGCAGGTTGTCTACTACCGTGCATCAAACAAACCTCAAATATTAGTGCTTTAATCAATTTTCTTCATGCTCACTATGCCTTGGGGTTGACTGAGCTCAGCTGGGACGTTCTGAGTCATCTTGGGCAGCAGGCCTCTGTGCCTCACATGATTTTGGAAAATGCAAGATGGTGTTAGAGCTGCCGGGGGGGGGGAGCTTGTGGTGAGAGCGCTGGGCATCTCTCCTCTTCTCGGCCACCATGAGGCCAGGCTTTCTCAAAGCATGGCCGCTGGGCTCCAAGAGTAAGGAGGCAGGAGGTCCAGTCCAATCCTCCAAAAACCTAGACTTTCAGGGTGTCCTGTCTGCCATATGCCACTGGCCAAAGCAGTCACAGGCCCAACACACACTCAAGAGGAGGAGGAACAGGCCACTGCTACTATAGATGGAGCCCAGGGCTTCATGCACGCCAGGCAAGGGCTCTAAGATTGACTTATATCTCTAGCTCTGTTTTTGCTTGCTATTTTGAGGTGGTGCCATTAAATCGCCCAGGTTGGCACTGAGTTCACTCTGTAGCCTAATAAGGCCTTGAATTCTTGATCCTCCTTCTTCAGTGTCTAGAATAGCCGGGGCCTCCAGACCTGACAAGCCCATGTCGTTTGGCGTGAATAGCGACACGGGAACACATGAAGAGATAGATGGTGGCTTATTGTTTAAAGTTCTTCAGAGAGACGGAATCAATAGGACCAGATCCTATCTTATTCTGCCCAGACTGATGGGGTCCACTCCAGAGAGCAAGACAGAGGAGAAGGAAAGAGAGGGTGAGGTAGGGGCGAGAGAAAGAAGGAGGAAAGAAAGGTGAGCGTGAGGGAGAGATGGAGGGAAAGAAGAAAGGAGGGAGGAAGAGAGTGAGAGAAGGAGGGAAGAGATTATTGCCAAATTTTGTGGGAAAGGTGGTCCATAAGTAATTTGCTCCAATATCTCCTCCTGCTTGGAGGAGGGCCACATCTTTCTATTTAGGTCTTTCGCTGATTAGAAGAGGGGTCCACATATGATAAAAAGTCACCTGCTTTACTCAACATTCACCAATGTAAATGTTAACTTCATCCTTCCCTTGCCAAAAACAGCCAGAACCACTTCCATCAAAACATCCAGTACTGTATTTACTGAAATATCTGGGTATCAGGCTGGTGTATAAAATTTTGTATCAACACGGCCAACCTTGGATCCTAGTGACCACGGCAAACCGAGGGTTCCCTCTTTTTTGCATACTTCCCTCCTGTATTTGATTCATAGTTTCCTTTATATTCCTGGGTTTCCACCTCCAGGGCTTACCTCTGAGCCTTAGCCTCCAGACCCATGTCTCTCTCTCTCTCTCTCTCTCTCTCTCTCTCTCTCTCTCTCATTCTCTCTCTCTCCCTCCCTCTCGTTCTTTCATTTTCCACAGGCAGCAAAGTCATCACAATCCCAGTCCCGGGCTGTTGGGCAGGGGCATCTTATTGTGTGGTAGAATCATGGTGTGTGAGGCCAGAACATCAGACTAGATAATCCAGCAACTCTCGGCCCTGGGAACCCAACACGGCACTCCCCACGCAGCCCCCTGAGCTTCCCCATCTGTCTTCAGACTTATCATTCCAGAACGTTAGCCTGTGGATTAACTGAAGAAGACTAGAGGAATCCAAGGAGAGTTTGTTCCTCTCGGGTCCCTTAGGTGCTCTGCAATAGGGCCCATCTAGAGAGAAATTTCCCAGTCCATAGAAGGAGAGAGCAGCACCTGTCTGGGAGGAGGGAAAAGGGAAACGGATGAAACAGGGCTGGTGCTTGTGGAAGATTTATGGTAATGTTCGTGTGGCAACATGGTACCCTTCAGGGCGGGGTAGAAAACATGGCTGTGGCTTGCTTTGCTTCCTTTTCCCTCAGCACCCAGCTTTGGATACAGAGAGGCAGATCCACCTTAGCACGCTCTTAAAGCTTTCCTACTTTATACACTTTGTCGAGAGGAAGTCCCTTTGAACTTTTCTTTCTTTCCGGGAAAGGTTTTTTAAACACAGGGCTCTGTGTATGTATGCACATACGTACAGAGGCTTTCCTGCATAGCCCTTCAATAGGTAGCTGAAGAAAAAGAACTCTTGAACCGACACCCAGTGAAACCATAAACCTCGTCTAGGTATCCAGACAACAGTAGCATGCAGTGAGAACTCAGAGTAAAGAGGAGATGTGAGCCATCCAGGGAGCGTTGCGTGCAGGCCCTGTAAGCACAGGCCTCTGCGGCAGGTCCCCAGCACCCGGGGAAAAGGCTAGGTGTAGCTCATGCCTGTAATTCCAGTGCTGAGGAGGCAGAGACTAGTGGATCCCTGGAGCTCACTGTTTGGCCAGACATGCTAAATTGGTGAGCTGCAGGTTTGTTCAATAAGAGACTTTGTCTCAAAAGATAAGATAGTGACAGAGTAGACATGCAACATGGAGCTATAGCCTCCATCCATCCATACATACATGTCTGTATGTCTGTATATATGTCTGTCTGTATGTATACACTCACATATGATCACAGATAACACACACACACACATATACACACATACACATGCATGCCCGTGCACACACAAATAAATATCGGTGGGCACATCTACAAATATATGTGTAAGTGCATACAAAATGTTCTAGAAGAACAACTATCTAATATAACCATGGTTATACTGAGGAGGGTGTTGGATGGAGAAGGGGAACTTTTACATTTTGTTTTATGTATTTATATTCTCGGATCTTATACCAAGCAAGAACGTATTTATTTCTTCAACTTGAAACCTTGCGAAGTAGGCGTGTGTTAACTTGTAGTTAGGGCTGCTGTAGCTATGGGCCCTACTCTGAATACCTTAAAGAACAGGGGTTCGTTAGCTCACTTATCTGGAGTTCAAGATCCGAGCACCAGAGGACAATGTTCTAATCAGCCTGCACCTGTAACGTGGAAAACGTGTGCTTCCATTTCCCCAGGGAAGCATGACGCAGGCTAAAGTGTCTGAGGTAGGTAGAGAGCTTTATCCTGAACAGAGGCCTTGGCCAGGGTCAGGTAGCCATCCTCTGTGAGAACTTGGGGTCCAGCACCAGGAAGCCACACCTGGCATAGAGAAGAGAGGAGACAGGTACTTAGTCCTTGTGACCAAGAGGTGAGAGCACCACATCCAGCTTCTCTTTAGAACTGTAAGGTGTTATCATCACTTGAGTCTGAATAAAATCTGCAAGTTTTAAGGTTTTGATTCCGTGAACAGGAAGACGATTCTCCTTTGAACAGATCTTTAATTATTTTCTGTGTGCCGAAGTGTGATCTAGGGAAGGCGTAGCAGCTGAGGGGAAGCAGATTTGTGACCTTGCCTCAGAGCAATCCTTCTTGGCCTTAATGAGTTTTTGTACAAACTCTTTGTAGAATCTGATTTAAAAAAATAAATAAAACATAGATGATTACTTCAGAAAAGGCACCTAGAAAAATTTGCATATAATTTCCAGGTCATAAACCTCATCTAACAATCCTCCCCTCAGCTGCCTTCGCATTTCGGGAAGGAGCCTAAGGCCTAGGCAAGGCCTTGACTTCTGGGCTGTATGCCCAGTCACCCTTCCTTTCTTGTTTGGTTTTGTTTGGGGGTTGGTTAAGATGTCAGGCTGGTCCCATTGACCTCATAAAATTACAAAGTTTCTGTAAGGCAAAGGACACTGTCAGAAGGACAAAACGGCAACCAACAACGTGGAAAATGATCTTCACCAACCCCACATCCGACAGAGGGCTAATATCCAATATATACAAAGAACTCAAGAAGTTAGACCCCAAAGAACCAAATAACCCTATCAAATAATGGGGTACAGAGCTAAACAAAGAATTTTCACCAGAAGAAATTCGGATGGCCGAGAAACACCTTAAGAGATGTTCAACATCATTAGTCATCAGGGAAATGCAAATCAAAACAACCCCGAGATTCCACCTCACTCCAGTCAGAATGGCTAAGATTAAAAACTCGAGAGACAACAAGTGCTGGCGAGGATGTGGAGAAAGAGGAACACTCCTCCACTGTTGGTGGGATTGCAAAATGGTAAAACCACTCTGGAAATCAGTGTGGCGGTTCCTCAGAAAATTGGGCATGCCACTCCCAGAGGACCCTGGCATACCACTCCTGGGCATATACCCAGAGGATTCCTCTGCATACAACAAAGACACATGCTCCACTATGTTTATAGCAGCCTTGTTTATAATAGCCAGAAATTGGAAGGAGCCCAGATATCCCTCAAAGGAGGAATGGATACAGAAAATGTGGTATATTTATACAATGGAGTACTACTCAGCAATTAAAAATAATGAATTCATGCAATTTGTAGGTAAATGGTTAGATCTGGAAACTATCATCCTAAGTGAGCTAACCCAATCACAAAAGAATACACACGAAATGCAATCACTGATAAGTGGATATTAATGAGCCCAGAAGCCCTAAATACTCAAGGCACAATTAGCAAGTCAAATGACTCTCAAGAAGAAAAAAAGGAGAGGACCCTGGGCCTGTAAAAATTGGATTCAGTATTGTAGACCCAGAACAGAGAAATCGTGTGTGTGTGGGGGAAGAGTGGGGAATAGCATGGGGGGGAGAGGAATTATGGGACATATGGTGGGGGGTAACTGGGAAAGGGGAAAGCCTTTGGAATGTAAACAAAGAATATAGAAAATAAAAAAAAAAAGATGTCAGGCTGGACTTGAACTCATTCTGTGGCCTAGATGGGCCTTGATCTTGTGATCTTCCCATCTTACCCTCCTGTGTAATTGAGATTCCAGGCTGGGCCAACACATCGGGTCCTTTGAAAAATCTACATAAGGCATTTGCATAGTAGTCGCAAGCTTCAGAAAGGAAGCAGCTTAGTAGAAGCTAGATTCATTTTCAATAAATAAAAAAAAAAACAATAAACACCAAAAAGAACAAAAACAAGGTCCCCAAACTACTACCTTTATTTGCAATGAAAGAATTGTAAAAGTTTTCTAGGCATCCTATTGCTATGTGATGCACTTTGGGGGACAAGGTGTTGGAGGATTGGAGGTGTCTGTGGAGTTGAGATTTCTTTAGCATTCCTTGTAGATGACACTTTGGGTGGAAACAGTGCCATTGTCACTGTTTTCTCTCAGAAAAGAGGCAAAGTTGTACCACCGGCGTCTCTGAGTGGTGGAACTGGGAGAGTGTGGGATGCACCTGGCGTACCTCATTACCTCATCGCTGCTCTGCAGGGGAGAGAAGAGCACTTAGGAGTTGGGGTTCACAGGATAATGAAGCTGCAGCCTCAATCGCAAATGCCTCTACTGAGAACTGGGTCTGAGCCTTGTGTGCCTCCTGCTATGGTTGGCATGGTGGCAGCATGTAGGAGGTCACTGAGCGCTTTCTCCCATGGAGGTGGCCCGAAGCAGCACTTGGTCCCTGAGAGCCTGGGAAGATGAAGGAGGAGCCTAGGATGAGCAGGACCCGCAAAGGTCCTGAATGACCAGAGCGGTGCCCCATCGTGTGGACTGGCAATCAAGGGTCAGAGAGACACTGAGAGTTGGGAGTGTCTCCAAGGGCAGGATGTAAGATGACTGTAGGGGGACCTTGGTAATGTGGCACCTTTTTTCTTGTGATTTCCACCTCCAGCTCTGGGGCTCGCCTGTGTATAGCGAATGGCTTGGCTGAGTGGGAACGTCAAAGGGAAGCAGAGCTAAGCTCCTATCTGCAGGGCAAACCGTTTCCCATCCCTTCGCTTAATACCTCTGACATCAAGTGTCTGCAGCAGGTGTTGCTGAAGATCTGGAGACAGAGGACCACACACAGGGAACAGCTTACAGTGAGCCGGGTTCCTTTGAGATCCCGTGAGCATTCCGGCTTCTGGAAGCCCACTGGCCCCTGATTCCTCCCGCCTTCCTCCCGCCCTCCTCCTGACTCCCGCTTAGGTTGTCCTGGATGACCTAGTAGGGCTTCCCTCCCCCTCCCGCCCCAGGCTGCTGAGCCATGCAGCCCTCTATCTCTTGCGCGTTCTTTTTCATTATTTATCAGGACAGCCTTCTTTTTCATATCTGAGCAGGGCCATTAGCCCTACACTTTCCCTAAGAAAGTCTCCAACTTCAGCACTTGAAGCTCTGTCGTGTCTCGCTGATGCTCTCGATCCTTCTCTGGGGAGAATGACCAGGCAGGGTCTCTGCCCCGCTATGGTGTAGGTGTTTCATTATGATCTCCAAAGCGAACGAGCTCTTCCCAGGCCGTCACCTGCTTCCTTGCACTTGTGAGGGCCTGAGCGAGCAGCATGACAACACGGCCATCATGTTCATCTTGCTCATGTCTTATTGATCCGGAGGCTGTAGATCAATCAGGTTTATAGAAACCCAGAGTCATTGTTAAGACAACCAAAGCAAACAGCGGCTAACACACCCAGGCCCTTTCACACGCTCAGCTCATGTCCTTCTGTGGGCAGAAATGCGTGCCTGAGCTCCTTTACTGGAGAAGTGAAAAGAGAAAAAAAACGACAACCCAATAACAACAACAAACCATCACCACAACAAACTACTACAAATGCTGAGCAGAGAAACCTCAGGTAAAATAAGCTGGGAAAAAGCAGCCATGCAAAGACGATAGATAGAGCGGTCTAGAATACTAAGGCCGAGCACAAGTCAGCAATAATTACCACCGCGGAGGTTAGCTTTATTCTCTTTTCAGTTCCACATTGCATATACTGCACACTAGAGGTCTGACTAGAAGGAATTTATGTAGATTATATTGAATATGCTGTTGGCTGAACAACCATGTGGTTCGTGTTGCTAATGCTTGCACCCTGGAACAACCAGGGTTCCAGGAACCACCCCACTCTCAGCTAGAGCTCCCCTGTGGGTTGAATGCCTCCCAGTGAAGGAAGGGCCTCAGGTCACTCCTGCATCAGGACCCGGGACTCTGCACATCACCATGGTATCAGTCTCCTTTGCAGAAATCCCTGCAATGTCTTCACCTAGAGAAGGACCATTCTAATAACGTGTGTGAGCCACGGATGGAAGCAGGAGGTTTGCAAGCTCCAAGTCTGCGTGGGATACAATGGAGTTCAAGGCAGTTCTGGGACATGCACTAAGTGAGACACAGTCTCAAAGTTAAAAATACAAAAAAGGGCTAGAGGTGTAGAGCTCAGTGGTAGGACCCTTGCCCAGCCTGAGTAAGGTCCTACGTCCAGTCCCCAGTGGAAGGAAGGAAGGAAGGAAGGAGAAAAAGTACCCTTTTACTTCCTTTAGGATGCCTCCAAAATAGGACCACCCACAGAGAAACACATTTCCATCTTTTGGGATTTAACAGCTGAGAAGGAAGGAGAGCAGCGTTTTGGCACACAGAGGAAGCTGAGGAAAGGTGTGCTCAACTACAGGAGCCGGGAAGGCCTTCACACAAGCCCCTCTAACTCACGGCATACCACACACTCACAGCAGGGCGTGAGGTCCTTCTTAGCATTGGCAGGGAAATAACTGCAGAATATAACGATCAATTAAAAACAACAACAACAACAGCAAAACAAATCCGTTTGTGCGGCATGCATAAATGAGGGTGAGAGAGAGGATAAAAGTAAGAATGTATCTGTATTTATTCATGATTTCATTTGCATAAGCACTGGAATCGTATACCCAACATTAATAAAAATGGTAATTTAGAGAGGGTGAGGATGGCTTATCATGGGAAGGGGAACAGGTACAGATAATGGTGAGCCTCAGACGTCTCAGTGTCTGTCTTGCTGTCGTATTTTGATTTCTTTGACCCATGTGATGCTAGCTGCTCAAATATGTAAATTATTCAAAGGAAGGAAAATAGTAGCTAAGCCAACGCCCACGCCTCACTTACTACTGTCTTTTTTGTCCTCGAAGGCATGTTACCACATTGATTTACTCATCCATCGACATGACCGTGTGCTGGGTGCTCCGCGTTCTGCCCAGCACCTCCAGGTGAAGCATGCACACTCCCCCTGCTTGCACACTCCCCCTGCTTGCACACTCCCCCTGCTTGTACACACTGACTGTCTAGCTGCTGGCCACTGATGAGTAGCAGAGAAAGGGCTTGTCTGATCCCAACACCCACCGTGTCACCCAACGCTGTCTCCTACGTCCAGTCTCTAGTGAGGCACCTCCAGTACGCTGGTCTTTTGCTGAGTAGTGCCTGGAAGGTCAGAGATCTTACACAGTCGTGATGGCGCTTGCTGGGCAGCTCCTCATACACAGTGAGCACCCAAAGACTACAGTTTAGATGACGGAATTAAGGAGCTGCCTCCAGGGACGCACAGCCTGAGAGCAGAGGCAGCCGAGGGGCTAGGAGGAAGCAGGGTGGTCTCTTGCTGATGAGAAGTGGCTTCTCAAGGCATGGAACAGGTGGAGAGTGAGAAGAAGCCTAAGTATTTTTCTTTTTAATTAGGTCTGAATAGTAGTGGGTTACCCTCAAGTCTCTGCCCAGGGGCTGTGTCCCTACCCAAAAATCAGAGACACTGGCTTAAAAATGACGAGCCTTTGTACCTAGAATTCTAGACCTATGGAATTTAAAAAGAAATTACCTGTGAGTCTCCCAAGGTGGTGAATCCTGATAGATTCCCCACTTATCTAGTGCCATGAGGCCATTAAACAGTAAATACAAATGAGGTCATGTCCACTTCACATGGGGCACTGCTGAGAGGCTGACGCCCTCGCCAGGAGATAGCAGGGCTGTTATCTGTCTTGGAGATTTACGTGCCTCGAGCTGCCCGGGCTGATCCTTAACTTGATCCGTTTCAATCCTAAGCCCTGGTTTTTCAAATGTGGCAACTTAAATCTCTTCCCGGAAGGCAAACATTTCTTCAAGCTTTGTGTTTTTCTTAAATAAGGATCACCCTCTGGGATCGATCTTCATGGACGTTTATGACAAGCCAGATTCCGGCTTCCTCTCCCAGTACCACAGGTCAGGTAGATGAGTCTCCCAGCCTTGGCCATCAAAGCAGAGCCGGTGACAAGGTGTTTCTGTCCAGTAAGCACTCATTTCTGTGATTTTCACCTGCCATGCTGATTCACCGGGGAAGGCTGGCCGGTGAGAACAGGTCTCCCTCCAGCTTTAATTACTGTAGGCCCAAAGATGAATGACCGTCCTTGGGGGAGTAACCACAAAGGACCAGGGTCACAAAGGGAAGTGGCTGAGCTGTCAGCTTCACCTGAGGACTGGAGAGGCTGCGGGGTGAGCTGCAAAGGGAGCTACTCCGCTTGGTCAGCAGCCGAGGGCCGCCAGCATCAGCATTAAGCTAATGAGACAGAGACAAATTAAAACTGTTTTCGGGATCAACAGCTGTCCTTGGGCCTCTTGCTCATAACTGGCTTTCTGTTTTCCCAGGGCTACAGCAGGTACAGATCTGATAGGTGAGAGAAAATGAGATCTGACTGCCAGAAAGGGCCCTGGGCGGGGCAGCTGCCTCCCCGCTGCCTCCCTGCTGCCTCCCCCCTCCCACGTGCTACTTGAGAGCAGAGGGACTCACAAGCGCATTCATAACAGTGAGGGAGAAATGTTTCGAACGAACCAGGAGCAAACCAAATAACCAGGAAAGGAAGCTTCGCGATGGGTAGGAAACAAAGACAAGACAATATTTAAGAGTGACCCTGATAGAAATAAACCAAGCAGCATGAGAAGCAGGGGCAGGCCAGATACGATAACACCCGTGCGCCGGATGCGATAACAGCCCTGCAAAGCCAAGTACCTGGCGAATAGAAACTGAAGAGACACTGAGGCTTCAGAGTGAATGCAGAATTAGCCAAAAGCAGAGACATGTAGAAGACACTGCAAAACCCTAGGGCAAGAGACAACAAAGTAATGGATATAAGACAGAAAGGATAAATATGCAATGTGGAACATTAAAATATTCTGAAATATTTACTTTTGTGCCACTCTTCAAAATACCAGTCCCAGCTCAGAGAATCTTCAAGAGCAGCCTGACTGACTTGCCCTCCCACAGGTAAATGAACAGATATTGGCAGAGGGAGGCAGGCGTGAGGAGACTGACCCTGCAGGAGGACGCCAGGAGGCTGATACGGAGATGCGTCAGGGCTCGGGAGCAGAAGATGGCCTTTATTTTGGCTACATTGAGGTGCACTCAGGGTCTTCAGCTGGAGGGTGTGTCTGTTCGCCTTGGCTTTGGGGTAAGCAGGGGAGTGCTGGTTCCCTTGGTCCGGTCATCTTAGGATGCCGCAGCTTCGTTCCAGTTGAGGGCGGTGCTCAAATAGGCCTGGACTGTGCACTTTGGCTTCCTTTCATGTGCATCGGTTTGATATTCTTTGATGGCGGTGCACTGTCCACATCTGAGAGTGGACATGCGTTTTTCAGAGGCACTCAAACAGTAATTTTCAAAACATTAGATATGTGGGTAGATTTTCAAACTCGGGTGGGACTGCCAAGGTTAGAACCTTTTTTTGACTATGGTCTGTAAAGGTCGCTGCAAAGCCAGAACCAAATGACAGGGCTCTCATGCTTTTCCTAACCATAAGTAATATTTTCTCTGGCCTAGAGCCCAAGCAGAATTTCAACCCCTAATCGCTAAATTTCTCCATTATGGGCTCTTAACTCTATGCTAGACACACTGTAACATGCAGGACTAATCACTCAAAAGACTCAGAGTCTGCCAGATGCTATGAACCTCACATCATAGATGCATACGACATTCTTACACATATGGAAGCCCCTAACCCCTATAGCCTATCAACCCAATTGTCCTGAATACCTTGTGGTGTATGTCCTAGATAATTTATTTTCCACTTTAAAAACATATTTATTTTCTATTTTATTTATTTGTTTATTTGTTTATTTATTTATTGTGTGGAAAATAAAACAAATACATACTGTCATGCTGTTTGATTTTGGTATATTTTCTTTATGAATTTCATACAGAATTTACATCATTTACACCCTACCTCTTGTGTACCCCCACTCCCTTTCTAATTATTGAGCTCTTCAATTATCTTTGTTTCATATACATACATACACACACATACATACATACATACACACATACATACATACATACATACAAAAACACACACATGCATGTAAATACACACACAACCTGCCGAGGTTATTTTGTTTGTGTGTGCCTGGGGCTGACCACCCGTGATTGGCTAACCTTTTGGTGGGCTCATCCCTGGAGATGACTGTGTCTCCCTTCTCCACAGCCATCCACTCCCTTCAGCTCGTCATCTACAGGTGGCCTGTGGGATTTCCTCCATTTGGGTTTGCATGTCATGCTGGCTGGAGTTGTCCTTATGCGAGTCTTGAGATTCCATGGGTGCAACCTTGATGTCCTGTTTGGAAGATGCCCCCCCCTTCTACAATGTTGCCTTAGCCTTAGGTATAGGGGTTTGGCTGTAGACATATCAGCTGGGGTTGGGTACCTCATGCTCTATTGTTCTCTGCATTTTGTGAATTTAATGGTCTCCATCTGCTGCAAAAAAGAGGCCTCTTTGATGAGGGGTGAGGGCTACACTTATCTGTGAGTATAAGGACAGATATTTACATTATACTTAGGCTGGGCATGGTGGCGCACCCCTGTAATCCTAGCACTTGGGAGGCAGAGGCAGGTGGATTTCTGAGTTCGAGGCCAGCCTGGTCTACAGAGTGAGTTCCAGGACAGCCAGGACTACACAGAGAAACCCTGTCTCGGGGAAAAAAAAAGAAAGAAAGAAAGAAAGAAAGAAAGAAAGAAAGAAAGAAAGAAAGAAATTATACTTAGGAAAGTGACAGTAGGGCGGTGGTGGCACACACCTTTAATCCCAGTCTTTGGGAGGCAGAGGCAGGTGGATTTCTGAGTTCAAGGCCAGCCTGGTCTACAGAGCTAGTTCCAGGACTGCCAGGGCTATACAGAGAAACCCTGTCTCGGAAAAAAAAAAACGGAAAGTGACAGTAGTTGGATCTCCCCTATGGTTCATGATACACAATATATGCACATATACACATACTATATATATATATCTATATATCTATATATCTATATATCTATATATCTATATCTATATATATATATATATATATATAAAACACCATAAAATAATGTTTCCCTATGGCTCTTTTAAACATCATTAGTGTTAGTTATCCCCCTTCTTTCCCTCCCCTTCTGGATTACCTTCTCTTCCCTTCCCCAGTTTAAGCCTACATCCCCTTCCCCCTTTCCCCAGCATCCTAGATTTTAGAGGAACCTTCTTTCATAACCTTTCAGCACCTGAGTCCCAATTTCATTTCACTTTTTAATGGACTGATGTTCAAGTTTTGACTACACAACTCACCTGAGGTTTTATTAGGCAGGTCTTTAGAGACAGCTCTATATTTCATAAGACCCTATATAATAATTTGGGCTACTTAACTGTACATGATAGAATGGTCTTGGAACACATAGCTCATCTCCTACTCCATTTTTATTCCTTAAAGAAAGCTCCTAACTGCTGAGGAGGGGTTTGCAGTCCCATGGAGGGAGCAACAGTGTCAACAGCCCAGACTCCCGGGAGCTCCCTGGGTACTGGACCACCAACCAAAGGTACATATGGAAGAACCCATGGCTCCAGCCGCATATGTGGCAGAGGATGGCCCTGTTAGTATCAGTGAGAGGAGAGGCCCTTTGGCCTGAGGTTATTCAGTGCCCTAGTGTAGGGAAATGCCAAGCTGGGAGTGGGGGGGGGAGAGCGCCCCATAGAGGCAGGGGTAGGGGGATGGCAGAGGGAGTTTCTGAGGGGGAGATCTGGAAAGGGGAAAACATTTGAAATGTAAACAAAGAAGATATCCAATAAAAAAAAGAAATAGATCATATTGATGCCATCTTACATAAATATCCTGTTTATTCCTCTTAAAAAAATAGAAAGAAAAAGAAAAAAGAAAAAGAAAGCTTCTAACTACCCACTATGAGTTTCGGATTTCCTAGCTGACAAAGAACACTGAGTCTCTAATCCCAAGACCATATTATTATCCTGAAAGGCATTATGTCTGGATTCACCTTAACTTTAGAACACATCTCTCTCTCTCTTTTGATTCTATCCATGCCAGGCAGCCCCTTGCAATTCCCAGCACTAGAAAACAAGTTAAACCTTTGGAAAGTTAACTGGTTACTGTTGGCTTTGAATTTCTGGTATGGCCTTATGGGTAAGCCTTATATAAGTCCTTAAAGAGCCTTAGTGACCAAATTGTCCTTTCTTGGGAACAAGAACAGAAAGCTTTTGATAAATTAGAAGTCCCTTTGTTCAAGACTTCCAACTTGAAGGGTTACCACAGTTCAACAGACCTTTTCAACTGTATGTTACTGAACACCACTGTGCGTGCTCATACTTCTCATGAAGACTCTGGGTCAAATCTATGACCTATGGGATATTTATCAAAAGAGCTTTGAAACTGGGTCTTGAGATTTTTGTGATGAAATTACTAAGACCCATTACGGTCTTGATAGCGATCCTATTATCCTTTGGGCTTTCTTGTCTAACTGCAGCCTTCATTCTCTCTTTTCTCACGTAGAATACACTCAGTCTTAGACAGTCCTGTGGCTGTCTAATGTCATGTATCTTGGATTCCTTGGTTTGTTCTCAGTGTTGAAAGTCAGCAACTGCAGGGACCTTAAATCCGTCTACACTCCATCTCAGGTATAAGTAACCAGAGTCACTTGATCATTTTAAGACACCAACTCTTGAGGGAAAGAATTAGGTAGCTAGCCAGATACTAATAGGTTTGAAGGTCACTGGGAATGGACCTTTCCTCATTCTCAGTTGTAGGTAAAAAAAAACAAGCACTGAAACTATAGGGCTCTGGTTACTGGTAAAATGAAGGGGATCTGAGTTACATCTCTGGCCATGAGTAGAGACATATTATTTGGAACTGCCTTAAAAGTTATACACAGCTATGGCTCAGAAGATTACTATCTAGTTAGAGACTTCCTGGTTAAGAACCAAAAATTCCCATTTGTTCCTTTCTGGAAAATTCAATCCTAATGGGCCTCTCATCTGGTCAGGAAACTCTTTCAGGAAAAGCTACCTGTTTTGATGACTTTAGAAATAATATAAGGTCTGCTTAAACAGTAGGTTGGCATGATGGTCCCTTTAGCCAGTGTCCATTCATAACCCTTGAAAATGCTCTATTTTACTCTATAGTAAACTCTTGTGCATAAATGTAAGCTTGCACCCGCACACACACACACACACACACACACACACACACACTGATCTCTGAAGACATTTTCTTTTTTAGAGTGTCCAAATATTTTGACCAGTGTCTGGGAATGAGAGTTTACTTCTCTTGAAACACAATATTTCTTTGGGTAAGTAAAATTTGACTCAATTCTAAAAAAAATAAAAAAAAATAGCTTGCAGCATTACTGGATAATTCTACTCTTAGGGTGGATAACGGAATGGAAGGTGCAGTTGTGAAATGAATGAATTACTGTTCCATACTATGGGTACAGAGAAGATAATTTGAGAGTACATCAAAGAGCACAAGAGGATTAAGAGCAGGGATCAGAGAACCAGAGCCTGGCAACCCGCAGTGTGCAGGGTAATAGGCGGATAGAGATGAGGGATGGGCAGGCATAGGGAAGGTAATGAAAGAGGTGGGGAACAGAGTGGTGAACAGGAGTAATTAGAGATGTTCATTTTATAGGCAAGGAAATGAGGAAATGGAGTGGAATATTAATAAAATGAATCACAGCAACTCTAGCCATGGGAAAGTCGATAATGGATGAATCAATAAGTAGAAATAATGGATGAGGGATGGAAAGACTGAGCAAAAGACTGAAAAAAACATGGAAAAGAAAGAGGGGAAAGCAGCCTCTCTAAAGATGGAAATAACATTCAATTGGGGAGCGAAGGATCATGGGATAAGAATACCTTCGCATGAGAGATCTGCACGGAGGAGATGAAAGGAGAGGGTGGAGACTTTGTTCCAAGCTGATCAGAACCTGTGTCAACTTCCAGTGCTTTCTTTTGGGACTGTCTGCTACGTTTCCCTCCATCCAGATGGCTGGAGAGGCCTGGGTAGTGGGGATAGTAATTCTGGAGTCAGAGAGGAGGCACCCTACTACAGATGAAAGCCCCAACTGCAACACATAGTCAAAGCCAGTCTCCACTTAAACTCTCTGAAGAAAAGGAATATCCTAAGCCTTACACTTTCTGTGCCATTTTCTGTAGAGAGCTTTATTGAGGTGCCATGCCACCCAACAGGAACTTGACATCCACCAATGATTCGGTTTGGTTCTTAGGTTCTTCAGTTCTTAGAAGAAGCTTCCAGCCTTTGGGGGAAGGGATTTCCCCTGCCTATATATTTGGAGTTCTTCATTAAACTTTGAGACCTTAAACAGCAATATTGTCTTGGTCTCCATCTCGTTTTGCTGCCTTCCCATACATCCCCAGCTTCCCTTCCATGTAACCCGTTGATGTGACTGCGAGCAGTTACAATTTTCATTTCCATTTGTCTGGTTATTTTCCAATGGACTTTCATTCTAATCTTAATCTGTTCTTTACAGAACCCAAGAGCATGGATGAATCTTATTATTAGTTCAGGAAACAAAACTCTAATGCTGTCCCCTCAACCCCTTTTGGTTTGGCATGGGCTCAGCCATTCTCTTTGAAAGTACATTTCTCAGCCTCCTTTGGTACTAGGTGTGGCCATGCAACTGAACCAATAGGCTGTGAGCAGAATCAAGTCCACCGAGACCAGGCCTCGTTCTTAGCGGGATTGGCTGTGTATTGCTCTTTGTTTTCTGCGTGTCCACTTCTGGAGACAGTGATGAGTGAGGGTAGTAGCCACTTGAGCCCAGCAGTGCAGTCCACCTGACAGACAAGCAGAGCCCTCCTCCAGACCTGCCCAAAATACATCTGCATCTTGCTGCAAGACAGAAATTGGCTCCTAGGTGATTGTGTTTTAATGTCTTAATGTCAGATTAACCTAGGCTCTAATTAAATAACTGATCCTCAATTTAAGACACAACTGACTTCTCTTAGTACAAAGTTGTATATTTATAAAAATAGATCACTAGAATATGAATATATGTTTATATCCATGTTTGTGTGTATGTGTGTGTGTGTGGGGGGGAGAGATTCAGTTTTAACTGGTCTAAGGTCTGTGTCTCCAACGTAGTGTTCTTGACTCCACGCTCAAATCACTGCAGACATTCACCCTGAGTGTGAATTGACTTGGCCGGGACGGCAAGGTGTGAGACAGTGTGTTCAAGAGTTACGAGCAGAGATCCTAGAAACGGCGTGGGGTTGTCAGCCAAGCAGACCAGCCTTGGAGGGCTTGCCTTCCTAGGCCCAGTCTGTTTGCTTGCCAAGGGGGACGGATGAAAACAGCGCCCACCTTATGTTGTGGTCTGAATAATTCAAGTTGGGAATATAAAGTGCTCAGGATGGGGCTTGGGACATGACAAGCATAAAAGCACTTGCTATGATCAGTTTTATTAATTATTATTATTATCATTTCACCATTTTCAGCATGCTCTACAAAACATCAGTAATGTCCCCAATTAATGGAAGAAAACAAGTGACTTGGGAAACCCCTCCTGAGTTCTTAGAAGAGGCTCTCAGGCCCAAGGTTCCCACAGGGCCTTCTTTATTGGTAGTTTGTTCCCTCTCCTCTCTTTCCTCCTCTCTTCCCTCCTCTCCTCCCCCTCTCTCATTTCTGGGACTCACACTGAGCAAGCCCTGGACCATTGGACCAGATCCCTAGCCTTTGTAAACTTCTTTAATCTTATTCTGGGAGGGCTCATTAAGCTTCTTAGACTGGCTTTGAGCTTGAAATCCCTCTGCCTCAGCTTCTTTAGTGGCGATGCACATCCTCGCACTAACCCTGTCTAGTAGTTGCCCTCCGTATCATGTTTTATATTAAAATATATCTTTGACTTACCAAGATGGAGACCATTATATAACCTCCAAAGACTAAATTACAAGTTTCATTACGGGTAAGTATTTGTTAAGAGCCTGAAACAGAAATGCAATTAAGTTAACTCAAATAACGTATGAGAAAAATTTACCATGCCTTCCCCAAGGTGACCCAGGGTGCGAAGCTGAGGGGCCAGCTTGACATGGTTCTAGAAATACTCCTCCTAACTCCTAATCCCGGATGCTTTGCTTTGTTACCATGTTCACAGTTTACTCTCCATTTGAGCTTGCCCTGCCTGAGGCTTAGCCCTGCTACAGCTGAAATATCAGGGTAGGAGCTGTATTAGTCCTGTTGGGTCTGACAGCTAGCTCCGATTCTACCAGCTGAGGCCAATGGCCTGGGTCTCTTAATACGGCCGAGCTTTCCAGACCTCTCCCTGGGTAGAGGCTCTGAAAGGAAGTAGCTACGTGAACACTTAACTTCCAAAGGAGAGGCTCTCCTTCCTAATGCTGCAACTCTTTAGTACAGTTTCTTCCCCATGTTGTGGTGACCCCCAACCATAAAAAATCACTTCATTGCTACTTTGTAACTGTAATTTTGCTACTGTCTGAATCATCATGTAAATATCTGATATACACGATATATGATATGCAACCCTCACAGGGGTCACGAGGCACAGGTTGAGAACTGCTGTTCTAATTGGCGCCAAAGGCCCTGTGGTTTGTCACTAGATGAGAAAGTAAGCTGACAAGTCCACAGGAACAGATCTGGGAGAGATGGAGTTAGCGGCCGCACTCGAAAGGCAGGTTCACGGACCATGGAAGAGACCATATTGAGCCTCAGAAGAAAAGCCGGGGGGACTGTCAGAACAGCCCTGGATGGAAGAGAGGGTCCTGTTGAGGCTGAAGCTTGTGGCAAAAAAGACTGAAGGGCTGCCCCTTTGGATGCCGCAATTCAAATGTCTGGCAGCTTTCGTGGGCGTGTGTGAGGGAATGGAGGCGGAAGAGCTGACCAGAGCGCCATCGAAAGCCGGCTGTCTGGAACAGGCAAGAGCCTGTATTTTTCCGGCCAAATTTGGAAGGGAGTGAGAGCTCTGGGGCAGTAGGGAGAGGGGCGTGATGGAGAGAAGGGGTCCTTAACATGTGTTAAGTGTGGTTTGGAAACTGGAGTAAGTCTGTGGGAAAGCGTGGGCTGAAGATGACAGCAGGTGATGGAAGCGGGTGACAGTGAAGTCTGGGCATGGGCAGCTACCAGCGGCCACCGCAGCAGCCACCAAGTGCCAGGAGCTCCTCGGCTCGGGTGGAGACTGAGCTCTCCTCCCCCTCTGCCTTGGGATTTTAAACTGCTCCTTTTATAGACCTAGGGGCCCTATCCACAAGTGAGCTGAGGGGTGCCCGCCCGTCACAGCTGCCTCCCCCTCCTCTGGCTCTCCTTCTCAGGAAGGCTCTGAGCCTTGGGCAGAGGTTGATATATGATACAGTGTCCTCTAAGGCACTAGTGTGTGAAGACACAGTCTCGGCGCTTTGACCAGTTCTGAGTGTCCAATGCCCTTCCATAAGATAACCCGATGCCCTTATGGCGTTGTGCCTTTGCACACGGCCCTCTCTAGCTCCACTGCAGAACTCTTCTGGTCTTACCTTTCAAGTCAATAGTCTGAGATTTCCCTATTTGCTGGGTGTGTTTATGGTTTTGAGCGGGGTATCTGGTAACTGGAGTGTGAGCTGTCTCATTCTTCTGGCGTTAGATGTTCTTTTACAGTTTTCAATATTTTTTTCCTCCTCTCCTTTGCTGTTCTCTCATTAGTCCAGTGTCCTACATTAATATCACATAGTTTTTATTTAACATTTTATATCCCTGTTTGGTCTTTCTAGAGGTAGTTCTAATTCTAAAATTAACTCCCATTTATTTTTTAATTTCAATGATTTATTTTTCATATCTTGGTGCTCTTTTTCTTCTGTTTCTTTTTCATGGCATTCTATTTTGTTGTTGTTGTCCGTATTTTGTTTTTAATTTTACTTATTTAGAGAGAAAATAGCCCAGTCTGGCCCTGAACTTTTGTTGGTTCTTCTTTATCCTGCTCCTGGGTGCTGGGTGCTTGCAGGGCATGAATTCCCATGACTGGCTTCCCACATGTCTGAACAGTACAATATCCTCTCGAGAGTCTCTGAACATGATGTTTTCCATTTCAATCTTCAGTTACCTTCGACTTATTTATTCTTTAATGCTATACTTTTCCCTTTGCTTTTTTTTGCATGTTTATTTTTTATCTCCTTCTTGCAAGTTGAAGCTTTCCAGAGACAGATCATAATTCTAGCCATTCATTTTCTGAAGATGAAGTCTCGACACGATGTGAGGAGAGTGCTGACTGGCAGGCTTTACTTTTAATCTGATTAAAAGTAAAACTAGGACTTAGTCTGAAGTGTCAATAGTAGCAGAATTCAGAAGTCTCTGCCTTGTGGCCATTCACTTCTGTTGAGAACCACATTCCAATTAGCCTGCGGTGGAGCAGATTGCATAACAGTGCGGTTGCCCTGAATTGAATCTGGAGTTTTACTATGAAGCCTTCTGTCTTTTCTCTTTTGAAGAGATAGACAATCCTGGTTCCCAAGGACTCATAAGATACAGAATTAGAATTGCTTTGCTTTTGATCCCTACAGTTCAGTAGTGACACAGAAGCCATGACACTTATTTTAAAATATACTTTTAATTTTAGATGTTCAGATGACATTTCCTGGTATCACACCCAAAGTTCTCCATTCTTAGCATTTTATCTCCAGCATGATACTTTTGCCACAACTACGGAGACAGCCTGGTGTAGCCTTTGTAAGTACAGCCTGGTGTATAATGGGTAGGTACAGCCTGGTGTAGCCTTGGTAAGTACAGCCTGGTGTATCACCGGTAGGTGCAGCCTGGTGTAGCCTTGGTAAGTACAGCCTGGTGTATAATGGGTAGGTACAGCCTGGTGTAGCCTTAGTAAGTACAGCCTGGTGTATCACCAGTAGGTACAGCCTGGTGTAGTACCCTAAGACCAGCCTGGGCTCTGCTCATGCTCCCTTTGGTTTGTTCTGTTTCTCATTGTTTTAGGCTCCCTTGGGACACTTATCCATCATGGCTCCAAGGCTCCTTTTGACCACATAACCTCCTCAACCTTTCTTTACTTTGGGTGACCTTGAGGAGTTCTGGTGAGATGTTTTTTGAATGTTCCTTAACCTCTGGTTGGTGTGACCTCCTTGGACTGTAGATTTGGGAAACCATAGAGGTACAGTGACATTGTCCCTACATCATGTCCAGGCTGTGCCCGCAGTGTTTGCCTGCGTCTGCTCTGGCATTAGTTTCCTCTTTTCTTCTGCTTTTCGGAAGGGAGTCAGTACTTGCAGCCTGCTCTGAAGGTGTAGGAACTTCTGGTTCACCCCTGTTGAGTGTGGAGTAGCTACAGCAATCATTTGGGATTCTTCTACTCAGAACATACTTTTAAAAGACTAACTATGGGCTGGAGAGATGGCACAGCAGTTAAGAGCCCTGACTGCTCTTCTGAAGGTCCTGAGTTCAAATCCCAGCAACCACATGGTGGCTCACAACCATATGTCTGTCGCCCTCTTCTGGTGTGTCTGAAGACAGCTATAGTGTACTCATATAAATAATAAAATAAATCTTAAAAAAAAAGAATTTATAAAAAATAAAAAAAAAAGACTAACTATGCTATTGCAAACTTTGATTCAAATGTTCCAAAAGTTTCTCAGCATGAATGAAATCCAAACTTATCATCATGGACATCACTTTTGCTACTTGGTCCTCAATTACTGCGGTCCCTGTAGAGCACCATGCTACATCATTTGCATTTACTGACAAGCTGTTGATTAGGCCCCGGGCCTGATAAGCTCTGTCAGTATCTTCCTTCTGGGATCAAGCTCATCCCACTTGTTCCCCACCTCACTCTGCTCATAATGACCTAAGTTCTATCTCTTTAAAACATCAGGTACATTCTCTCCCAACTTCTTCCTGTTTTTCTGTTTGGTTGTTTGTTTGTTTGTTTGGTTGGTTGGTTTTCTTTTCAGGGCTACTTTTGTGTCCTTGAGGAGGTGCCTAACTGAACAGGCCATGCCTGATTCTAGTTCACTCTGTTCCCGTTGCTCTTGACAGCTCCAGGTCCACACTTTGCGTACTGTGCCTCTCTACCCATTTACAGTGGTTAATACTTCTAGAGAGTTGTCTTCCCGAGCTCTGCCCACTCTTCTAAGCTGTGCACTCAGACCTCCACCAGAGGCCATCACAGTGAGTTGGATGATGGGGGAAGACAGAACAGTTTGGGCGTCCACCATTTTGAATCAGAGAAGTGGAAGAAAGGGGAAAGCTGATGCCTAGCTGACACTCCAGCAAAGAAAAGCAACATGGAACGCACATGTTAAAAGAAGCATGCCAACCCAGCGATGTGCTCTCTCTAGCGTGTGGCTTTTCAGTGGACTGAACCCTAACTAGGCTGTGAGCTTCCTGGTTATCACCTTGCAATATTGCTTTAAATTCAAAGCAGGATTTTCAGACTAAAGACTACATTAATATGTTCCATGGCCTTGGAACAAGTTAGGCTGGGGATGAGGTAAAGATTTAATCTTTACTTCCTTCTCAGCTATTTATAGCAGAAAAGCTTTCAGCAACTCGAGTCAAACATGTCTGCCTTGGACAACCACTGACCCTTATTGTGGGCTCGCTCTTCTCTTTCAAGGCTATAGCTAGAGGGGATGGAGGAATGGGTCTGTGGTTGAAAGGGGGACCCAAGTTGGAGTCTCTGCACTCACCAGGCAGCTTAAACACATCTGTAACTGGAATTCTGAGGGATCTTCTGGCTCCCACTAACAATTTATGCATGTGATAGACATACCCACAGGTAAAACACCCACACATATAAGATTACGAAAAATTTAAAGACTGTATCTGGATATACTTATAATAAACACACAGACATGTCTAGACACACATATGTAAGATATGCAGATTATTTAGTCAGCTGAAAGGGAAAGCAGGGGACAGCTTGCACTTTGCTTCTTACATGGGCAGTGTAGATCCGTGGGGCTTGCTCTAATTTTCACACAGCAGCTGTGGGCTTGGCACACTGGCATTGTGATGCCCTCTCCACTTGGGCATTGTTCTCTAGAGCCCTGCCTGGCTAGCTGCTGGAAGGCGGAGCTCCAGGCCACACCCATGGCATTTTCTCAACCATCATCCAGCATCTCCTCCCCCATCCCTAAAGAGAAACAAGTACAGCATGTGTGTTGTGTAGAGCTGAGCACTTTGACCCCAGAAATCCAGTCACCCTGACAGGCCACTATTGTCTGTTTAAAAATCTTTGTGTGTGTGATGAGCATTTATGTTTATGTGTATGCTATTTGTGTGATAATATAAGTGTATAATATGTATTATATATGTGGTATGTGTGTGAATGTGTGATATGCATGGGTATAATAGTTTGTATGTATGTGTATATATGATATGTACATGTGATATATGTGTGTGTGTGTGTGTGTATAAGATAGGTATATGTATATACATATGTGTATATGTGTGTGCATGAGTATGGTATTCCTGTGGGTGATAAATGTGTTTCTGGTGTAATATATATGCATGTATGCTGTATGTATGTGTATGTGTATGATGCTCATGTGTGATATGCATGCATGTATATGTGTGCAATAGGTGTGTGTGTGTGTGTGTGTGTGTGTGTGTGTGTGATGTGTGTATGGGCACATGCATGTTGTAGTGTGTGTAGAGGTCAAAGGACAGTCTCTTATGTTAGCCGTCACCTTCTACCCTGTTTGAGACGGGGTCTCTGGTTCACCACTGAGTCTGTCTGGCTCATTGGCCCACCAGCTTCTAGTGCTTTCTCTGCTTCTGTCCCCCCCTTCCTGTAAGTGCAGGAGGATTACAGAGGCATTCTACCAGGTTTGCTTTATGGTGTCTGGGGATTTGAACTCAGGTCCTTGTGCTCGGGCAGCATTTACCCTCTGGGCTATCTGCTCGCCAGCCCAGGAGATCTGTAGCTTTATATTACCACCTGAAAATGAAGGGTCTTCTGTTATTGTTTGTAATTATTTCAATCCTTTATGACATATTATTGCTCCTTTGTTTCTGCTATTTATTTTATTGCTGCGCCAATTCAGCCTGTATAGCTGTTTACATCTTTGCTGCTTCACTGGTCCAGGGGTGTCCCTTGGGCGCTGACTAGAAATGTGGCACTTGGGTCCCACGCCTGACCTTGTGAATCAGAATCTGCATTTTAGCAGCACAGGTGATTCCTGTGCACATCAGAGTCTGAGAAGCATGCATCATTTCTGACACACACAGAAGAGGATACTGCAAAACCCATAGGACTCCAGGCTCCTGTGCTGCTCGCCTGCTTAGTTCTGAGTCATTCCCTGCCTTTGGGATTGACTGTAAATGTACTGAGAGGTAGGAAGACATTTAAGAAATAATTATGGCCCAGGGTCACTAGCTTTTCAAGTGTTAGGTCTCTCAAGGTTGAATCAGGTTTCATAGGTGTGAGTAACAGCTTGAGGGATGGAATTAGTTACCTCAAGAGCAGATTGTTCTAAAGCGAGATTATCCATGGTGATTTGGCCTCTTCTGTTGCTTTCCCTACCTGAGACTCTCACCAAAAACAGAGCACATGCTAGCACCATGCTCTTAGACCACAAGAATGGCGAACTAAATAAACTTTTCTTTTCTCTATAAAGTACACAGTCTCAGGTATTTTGTCATAGCAACAAAAACAGATTGTTTCTGAACCTATGGCTTGTCCTTCCTTATGAGACCTCACTGCTGATATCTGACATTTACTGCTGCTGCTGTTTGGATTTTGGGCCTTTTCTTCTGTTCTTATTCAGGATGAGGATTCTTCTCCAGGTCTGCTCACAAAGATGAGGAGAGTCAGACGTGAGAAAGCCAAAGAAGTTAGAAAATAATAGAAGTGACAAACATAAGTAATTTTGAAAGTATCTCAAGAGAACTTTGTTAGAAAACTACACTATTCCTGGAATACAAAATGCAAATTAAGGCTCTAGGACTCAGGAACTTGGGATGTTCCAGGTCCCTCACTGGCAGTAATGAATGGGCAGTCACATCAGTGCCCCACTGTTAATTAGCTCCATGCAGCGGTGTGCTTCTCTTTGTATCGTAAGAGAGCTGAAAGTGGAGAGCTGTGGTTCAGGGAGTTCCCATATATGGAAGGCTGAGGGTGAAGCACACTCTCCCAGCGGGGAAAGTGGTTAGTGTCTGTAACACAGAACCGTACACCATAGTGAGGAGATGTGTGCATTGAGCCTTGGGCTGGCGTCTGTTTCAGTGTCTATAGATCAGCTCAGCCTAGCATGAGCTTGAACTTTAGGCCCAGGAGGTTGTAGTGACAACTCTACCATGGGTTCAAAACTGGCAATTTATGTCTAGTGTGCTCAACAGAGATTTCATCTTCAGCCACCTTGTAAGACTATATCCAACTATATACAAAATGCAAATCTATTGACAGCTACGGGAAGGCTTGAAAATCATTTAAATATCAGTTTATCTCAGGCTTAATGTGGAAGGTGCTGATGTTCTGGTCCAAAGATTGCAAATGAGCACAATTCTGGTTCAGATAGTTTCAGTAAACAACTTTTTAAAAATTTCTGGTTTAATAAAGAAAAAAGAAGCATTGCATATGGGTTGGCTCATAGTTCTACAAAGAAGGATGGCTCATTTTGGTTTTGTTCATGGAATATTTAAACTCAGAGTCTTCATGAATGTGTGGACAACACAGAAAGTTCTTATTAGAAATCTCTAACAGGCATGGAGACAACCTAAGGCTTTTCATGCTCTTCCAAAGAACCAAAATGCTTTTTAGTGGGTTTGGGTGATAATTTTAGAATTCTTCCTAGTAATGGAGATGCCAAGTGTCTCTGGCCAGACTGTTCCAGCATGCTTTCCCCATGAGACTTCTTCCATATAATTAATTACCTGCAGTTCCTCACACAGCCATTCTTGGCCTCATTTAAACAGCGAGGGTTACTGTTCTACAAACGTCTGTTGAGGCCATGAAGACTCAGCCTTCCCAAGTCTCAGGGAAATGGTGTCTCTGATGCACAAGGGACCTTAGAAATTTTAAGTGTGAGGTTGATGGCCACACCCTAACGTAATGCTGGGCATTCCTAGCAGAAAACCCAAAATACACTTAGCAAGCCAAAGACTCCTGAAGCTTTTACTGTTATCAAAGGGCAGCGTTTTATGAATGAGTAGCCAAGGAAATGGTAACCATTGGGAATTCACAGCCTTTTCTCTGCTTTCCCCAATGACAACTTCTTTCTGAAGCAGCAATACAATGGAGTCTAAGTGAGCGAAGCAATTAAGGACTTTGTTTAATTAGAGTTTGTGTTGAAATATTTATTTTTCTGGATAAAAGTGCTCCCTATCTGTTAGGTGAATGAGCAGAGTGAGTACATCTTAATAACAAGTGAGAAAGACTAGAATGGAATGGAACTGGCCAGCCACAGTTACTCAGCAGAAAGAATGGCGTGTGCCTCTGATCAATTACGAAGACAAGGAAGACATTCTAGAGCCAGCCATCAGGAACAGAGACGGAGACATTTAAAGACCGTGCTTACTTTGCTTATGAAAACAAACAGCCTTGGTTTCTCACGTTTAATATGCAAATCTTAAGGCAGTCTCCTTTCTTACCTGAAGCAACTTGGCCAAGAGCTTTATATAGGGAGAAGCCAATGATGATCTTTGCCATCATTCTATGGTCTGGTCCATAGAGCCGTATAGCCATGGTCGACAGCCAGATCAAGCTGAAGGTACCAGATCTCTTCATCACATCAAAAGCAATAAAGCATCCTACTGCAGTCTATTTGCATGCAGTCCCTTTCAATTGCCTTCCTCAGTTCAGCTTTACTGAACAATGTTCCAGAAAGACATGTTTGAGGGCAGTGGGACAGAATAAAGCTCAGGCGATTTCGTCTCACAGGCACATGTTCCCAAACCAAGAAAACACAGCTAGAAACTGGGAATTACTCACCAGAACCAGTCTGGATTTGGATGAACTAATACCACCTCCCTTGAGTATTTAACGTGACCTCCAAGCCCGGACACAAGACGTCGTCTAGTCGCTTAAAAACTAGTTAAGGTTTCCTGAGGCGGGAGGTTAGAAGATTATCTAAGGGAACAGGTTTATCCTGAAAGATGTGTAGCAAGCTGACAGAAGTGGCATCAGCTGTTAAGGACTTCAGTTACTTCTTGAAGCTGGGCCTGTCACTTTGCCTCCAGGCCTCAGGGAATACAGCTCTCTTCCTGGCCTGGAGGGTGGCCGGATGGGGTCATGGCTGTGTCAGGCCACCACAGTGCTGGCAAGAGAGAAGGCGCCAGTGATAGTTGTGTTTAAATGGAAAAATCTTGGCGAGAAGACAGCACAGCAGCACCCCTGAGTGGAATTCTAGCTCCCCAGAGCTGCTCTGGTTGGGCGCTCTGGCCCTGAGCCTTCATCTGTTGATGGGGTCAGTAACCTGTACTTTAAAAGCAAGATTTCAGCCCAGCTGGCCTTGAAGGAGTCTCTTAAAATTCTGTTTATAATACACAAACAACCTAATTCTATTTGCAAGTGCAGTGTCATACACAACGAGCCATTTGATTTGCAAATTTCCTGAGGCTTCCCATCTGACAGCCCAGCACCAGGTCACCCAGCTGGGAGAGCTGCCTCCCAGGGGAAGGTGGAAAGGAGCAGGTTCCCCACCCCCACCCCGCCCTCTGATTATTTCCCACACACATGTGTTACAGAAAGAGAATATTCTAGAAGGAAGGGTCTCTTCTGCACCCTTGAATCAGACCATCTGTCTGACCTTGTCAAGTCCTTCAAGCTTAGAGGATTAAGTGTTGGATAAGGAGATTCTGTTCTGGCTTGTGTGATCTTGGATCAGCCTCTTCTCTGGTGACTGGGCTGAGTGGACATCACAGGCACCTCTCCTCCTGGTAGCCCTTCCTGCAGAGAACTTCTCCCTACGCCTTATCATCTCTGCACCATGGCCTCTCCCAAGTCATCAAAGATACCATCCTAACGGAAAGCTCCATGCTGGGTTCGAATGTCTTCACCAAAGCTCACTGTGAGGCTGGGAACCGTGGCTCATGTCTTTAATCCCAACACTTGGGAGGCAGATCTCTATATGAGTTCAAGGCCAGCCTCTTCTACATAGTGAGTTCAAGGCCAGCCAGTTACATAGTGAGACTGTCTAGAAAACCAACAACAAGAACAACAACAACAACAACAACAACAACAACAACACTCATTGCATAATAGCAAGTTGGCAGAAACCGGTGTTCAGGGACGAGGACATTTGATACACAACCCCAGGGACTGGATTTGGGGTCCTAGAATCTACATATCGAGTTGGACATTTCCCCTAAAAGCTTGAAAACCCAGCTGCAAGGCAATGAAGGACTAGGTGGGTTTCTGGGGCCTGCTGGCTTCCATAGGCTTCAGGTTCAAAAAGAGCCCCTGCCTCAGAGGAACAGCAGAAGAATGATGGAGGACATCTGTCTACTCTCCTAGTCTGTATGTACAAGCTACACATGTGTGAGCGCGCGCGTGCGTGTACACACACACACACACACACACACACACACACACATGCAACTTACCCCAATAATGATAATACCCTAAAAGAGAATAGAAACTTAATTCATTACTACATTTGGAGGTGAGGTTGTTTGGAGGTAACGATGAAATAATAGAAACTCTGGCAAGGATACCCTGTCATATTACAGTCTGTCCTGCTCCTCCTTAGGACTCTACTGAATCCTTATCAGAAAGAAGAAGCTCACATTTATTGATACATTTGCTAATCAGAGATGAACTGGGTCTCTTTCAGCCATATAAGTCCATGATTCTAAATTAGGTACAATTTAAGAAATTCAGGGAGAAATAAAATAACATATATAGCCATATGTTCTCGTAAATCTTACCATAAGCAATGACCAAGAAATTTGAAGGTAGTGATTTTCATGCTTTGAGATACATTAGGATTCTTTAGAGAATGTAAAATCAACAAAACAAGCCCATTTTTTGTAGGGTGGGATCACAACTGGCTTGTAATCTCCAGTCCTCAGGGGCTTCTATGGGCTGCCAGGCTGAAAAGCACTGGGCAAAATCTTATTTAAAGGAAATATCATACTATCAAATATTCTTTTAGCTATGTAAAACTCTTACATAAAATTTTGAACAGCTAACACCCACTTACTGTGTGTGAGAAGCAGCGATCCTTGCTTCCTTATATCGAGTAGCGAGCCTCAGGGTAGGGAAAGCAGAAACGTGAGTCAGCGGCTTTTTTTTATTTGATTTTGCTTTGTTTTGTTTTGTTTTTCTTTTATTAGGGTAAGACAAAAATGGCTGGTATGACAATTTCCTGAAAAATACTGTTTTTTTTTTAAAGAATCCCTTATTGAAAAGAACTTAAAGTTGTTTTCTCTAGCAGAAATAAATTGATAAACATCTTCATCCCTCTGCCATCTCTTTCTTTACACATCGATTCCTTGAAGGAAGTACACATTGTATTCTGTGACTTGCTTTTACACTCTGAAGTGTTGCAAACATCCTTCTGTGTCAATAAACAGCTGATGAAAGCTTCATGAGCAAAACATCACGTTGTGTTTGCTTCAGTCTTCCTCTTTACACACCTAGGTAAAGCACACACTTATTTACACACTTAGGTAAGTCACAGAGTCATTTACACACCCAAGTAAGGCACACATTTATTTATACATTTAGGCAAGGTACAGAGATTTTTACATACCCAGGTAAGATACAAGGTTATTTATGCACCTAGGTAAAGCACATGGTATATTTGCACACATAGGCAAGGCAAATGGTATATTTACACACCTAAGTAAGGCACACATTATTTACATATCTGAGTAAGGCATAAGAGTTAGTTTCACACCTAGGTAAGGCTCAAATTTGTTTACACATGTTTTAAACATCTAAGTGAGGCACAAGGTTATTCACACACCTAAATAGGTCATATGGCATATTTATACATCTAGGTAAGGCATATGGTATATTTATAGACCTAAGTAAGGCACAAGGTTATTTACACACCGAGGTAAGGCACAGTTTATTTACATATGCACAGAAGGCACAGGTTATTTTCACATGCCTAGGTAAGGAACAGGTTATTTACAGGGCAGATTTGATTTGAAAACAACATTGTTTCCTTAAAATCTCCAGCAATCATTTCCTACAAGTGGATTTATTATGGAATGTTTACTAATTTATTGGTATCTATTTCTTAGTGTGCATAGTTTTTAAATATAAGCTGAGATTGGGGCATAAAAGATCAAAGTAGGTTAGATATTTCTCTCTCTCTCTCTCTCTCTCTCTCTCTCTCTCTCTCAACTAGATTTCTGTGGTTAAATGAATGTGAATGAGCTTATACTTAGACACAAAATTTTCTTAGTAGCTTTAAGAGATTGTCTTGAGTTCTGCATGTAAGTATGTGAAACCATAGTGCTAAGCAGTAAGAATTTGTACCTATAAAAATTATACAGGTAAAAAATCTAAATTAAGTGCTATATAACTAAATTTACTATTTAATCTAAAGGGCAATTAGGAATAGAACACAGCAAAGTTGCAAGATAATGTTTGTAAAAAGTAAAAATGAGAATAAAATATTTTTTTTTAAAAAATCACTGAAGACAAAGTGTGCAAGTGTGGGGGCGGGGAGACGGGGGAAGAGGAAGGGGGAAAGGGAGAGGGAGAGGGAGGGGGGAGAGAGAGATGTCCATATGGTATTGTGTCAAAGAAAAACAAACAAACAAATAACCTTGCACAGGAAACAGAGCAGAGGGTAGCATGGTGATTGCCAGGGCTGTTGAGAGCAGGGAAGCTGGTTAGTGCAAACACAGCCAAGCTAGAGGAAGGCTTGTGCTTAGGTGAGCTATGACAGAAGATCCACACAGTTCCCAGGGCAGCAGTGCTCAAGTACCCAGAGGGAGCAGAAAGGGTTCCAAATAGTCCATCAGAAAGAAATGACAGATGGAATGCTGGGTAAGATGATGAGAATAATAATAATAATAATAAAAATAATGACAAATGGGATGATGGGTAAGCTAATAATGATAATAACAATAATAAATGACAGATGGAATGCTGGGTAAGATAATAATAATAATAATAATAATAATAATAATAATAATACAAATGACAGGTGGAATAATGGGGGAGCTAAGACTGATGATTTGATGATTATATAATGTACAATTTGTCAAAACTTCACACTGTACCTCATAAGAATTCATAGTAATTATCTGTCAGTTAAAATTGTGCTTTTATCTACATGAACTCTTTCCTCATCATTACCTCTCCATACCTGGCAACACTGCTTCTAAGTGAAAATTTATTAAATGGAAAGCACTTTTCTTGTATTTTTTAATACTTTTGCTTTGTTTTAACTAAATTTTTAAAGATATCTGTTTATTTACTTATTTATGTTTCTGTGGACGACTTGGCTAGTATGCATGTGGGGGTAAAAGACAATTTCTTTGTTTTCTTAAAGAAAAATTAGGTTTTTGAATATCTTTTGGAATAAGTTGCATTTAATTTTTTAAAAATTATTTGTTTTTTATTGAGATTTTTTTTAATATACTCGCTTCATTTCTCCCTTTTTTTCCTCCTTCCAAATCCTTCGATATACCTCTCCTTGCTCTCCTTCTAACTCATGGCCTCCTTTGCGTTAGTAGTTGTTACATGCATATATGCATATGTGCACACACACATATTTCTAAATACATCTTCTTAGTCTGCATAATGTCATGTGTATGTATGTTTTCAGGGCTGACCATTTGATATGGGATAACCAATCAGTGTGTTCTCTGGAGAAGACTCTTTCTCGCAGTCTCAGCATTTCCTAGTTGCCTGTAGTGCTTTGTGTAGGAATAAGGCCCCATGGAGTGCTCCCACCCGACTCACATCTACCTTAGCATGCCTGTTGGTGTCATCTTTGTTCAGCTCATGTTTGGAAAGTCATGTTGGTGAGACTTTAGGCGTCACTTTATGGTGAGACACACTATCACAGCCAACTCCCCGATCTTTTGGTGTTTACAATCTTCCCACCCCCTTCTTCTGACAAATCCAGGACCTCTAGCTGCCAGAGTTGTCTTGTGGATGTATCCATGGGACTGAGTGCCACACCTCTGCATTTGGATTGGTTGTAGTTTTCTCTAGTGGTCTCTGTTGCAAAGAGAAGTTTCCTTGATGAGGCTACACTTATCTGCCGTATAAGGACAAATATTTAGAATGTAGTAAGAATCATGTTGACTTAGTACAGTGGTGGTTGTGGGCTTTCCTCTAAGATCCATGACTTCCCCAGTCCTGGGTAGTTGACTAGGCTTCTTGTTCCAAGCATGGTTTTCCTTCTTAAGAGGAAGTCCAATTAGAGAGCTGTTGGTTACCTCTAAGGTGTGTGTGCCACTACTGCACTCGCAGGGTCATCTTGCTATGCTTGTCACTGTTATGGTTCACAGTCACCATAGCTGGGTAAAAATGCGGGCTGATTCCTTCCTTTGGAAACTTACAACGCAGCTTCTGGTGCCACGAAAGCTAGTCCAGAGGAGAACTTTGGAGAGTCAGTTCTTGACTAGCCTTGTTTTTAGTTTGCTTTGTTTTGCTTTGAGATGGGGGGGGGTGGTCTCACTCTATAATCCAGGCTATCTGGAGTTTGAGATGCCCCTGTTTCTGAAGTGCTGGGGGTACAGGCAAGAGCCACCACCCTGGGTTTCATCTACTTTAAATGAAATAAAAGATTAATTTAACCTCAAGTCAAGATATCTGGCCAGTGTTTACAGTTGAAAACACTTCAGTTGGATGCTTAAGGGAGGTTTATTTAAGTGCTATGCAATAGGAAAATAATAAATTAAATTCAGAGATAAAATGAGGCAAAGGGAAAGAAAAGGGTGGGTGGTGGGTGCGGAAGGGTAGACGGTAAAGAGTGGGGCCAGTGAATGTCAACTCAGATGACGCTTTGGGGCTCTTGAATGCATTCAAACTACACTGAACAATAAAAAAGCAGAGAAACCTCACTTTGGGGGGGGGGGTCCTAAGATGGTTCAGGAAACCATGCAAACGCTTTGCATGTCCACCTCCCACTGAGGAGCCAAGGCCTGCACCACCTGTCTGTCCCCTTTGTCCACTGAATAGGAACTGTTGTATCAAGTGAACAGAGTGAGCCCTCAGATAGATACCATACCATCAGCTTAGGATTCCTCATGGAGTGCTTCATTGCTGTTCATTTTATTTTATTTTAACAAAACATTCATTATACCAAAAATTAAATAAAGACACGTCACTGTCTGGAAACAAGTTTAACTTTCCAGGACATTGTGGGGAACTATAATTCATTAATTGGAAGTCTCTCTGTCATGCAAGTCTATACAAATATGGCAGAGTCTGGTATGAGTCGTTCAGAAATGAGGAATGTGGTTTGGGATATGTCATTCGTATGGGTCATTTCACTCTCTTGGATAAAGGCCAGGAGTTTTTCATAATGAGCCTGCTTTTTAATTTTTCTAATTTTAATTTCCATTAAAGAGACAATTTACGGGTAACTCAGAGATTTATGCAGCACAGGATGGATTTAAGATAACTGTGGAATGCAGAATGCATACCCAAAAAGGCTACAGAGAAGCGTTGTGGCCAACGCTTTGTCAAGGGCCTCAGAATGCCGCAGTGGTTCCCTGGTGTGACGCCCCTTTGATGATTTCAGCTCCATCATATCATGGGCGTTTACATATTTACAGGCATATGCACTCCATTTTGTCAGAGCATGTGAAACCTTTGACATAAGGAAATAAAAGCGCCGTAGATATGACCTGCTAATTGCTCGGCCTCGGCTGCTCAGCAGTCAGCAGCATCTTTTGAGAGGGACTGAGAGATGAAGCTGAAAGCTAGGTTCACCCAACTTTCAACAGACCAGGCTGCATCCTCTGAGTGGAGCGAACCTTCGGTCCTCTCATTTTTAAGTGATATTACTGTACGCTTAACATCTCAACCAAGTCAGAAACAGAGTGAAAAGTATGTGGGAAATAGAAAACAATATATATATATATATATATATATATATATATATATATACACACACACACACACACATATGTGTATATATATACATATATACATATATACATATATGTATATATATATACATACATATATATTAAAATATATGAAAAGAAAACCTTAGACTCTAAAACTGAAGTACTCCTTTTGGAGCTCTTTAAACAGCCCATCAATTGTAACCAAAGCTCAAAGGGGGAAGAAACCTTCGGCGATTTTTTTTAAAAGACAAAGGTTGGGGCCGGAGGGTGGGACCCAAGGAAAGCTGTGGCTAGCTGCTCTGCAGTTCCCTGTGAATTTATTGGGTGTGTGCTCTCCGCTCTGTCATACATTATGCACTCCCTCTAGTGTCAGAGTTTGTATATGATCCTGAACCCAGTTTGACAAAGTGTTGCTGTAGACATTAGAATAGGGTTCAGGCTCCTAATTATGCCATATTTCAAAGATATTAAAGGCCACCCAATAACACAAAGAACAGCCCTGTGTGAAGTCTCCCGGCTCAGAAAGGATGTGTATTTTAACTATAGAGAGACTCTTCACAGCTCTTTCTCCTCCTCCTCCACCCAAGTGGCTTATAAGTAAGCTCAGTGCTTTATTAAGGTTTTAAAGTCCTTTAATAAACTGAAGTATTTATTGCATTCTAAATTCTCCAGCAAAAAGAAACCCCTGCACAAATTCAAATAACCCACCGTATGTGAAGGAACATCTCAGTAAGGAAATCAAGCCTGTGGAAATGTGAAATGTATTGTCAAGATTTTGTTTGTCTTCATTACCTGGCTGTTTTCTCAGTCTTTCCAGAATTGGAAATTAAGGTTCACATCACACAAACGTCGCTCTTGGTGGCCCGCCCACTCTAGGTCCCCCCTTCTTCTCCCTGGCTCTTCTATCTCTTTCCCACCCAATACACAAGGCAGTAGGAAAGGCAACACCAAGTTTTTAGCAGCAGGCTGGCCCTGGGTGACCTGCATTCAATCCCAGTCTCCTTCCTCTTGGTGGCTTAGGAAGAGGCATGTGACCCAATTCTGGCCAATGGCATACATTAAGAGAAATTCTTTACTCTTCTAGGCAAGCCTCCAGAAGCTACACTTTTTATTTGATTTTATTTTATTTGATTTGGATATGTGCGGATGTAAAGCTTTGGACTGTGGCAGATGTCCTGTCACTCAGCATGATGATGAGATGGTCATGGTGCTTGTTCAGGGTACAGGAGGGCACTGGGGCAGAAGCTTCTGGAGAACTTCCTTCTAGAGTTCACTTTCTGACTGAACTTATAGGTATGGGGCCATGCATACCACTGTTCAAGCCAGCTTGAGATTTTTATTGCTTGTAGTCAAAATTAGTTTCATATTTTACTTCTTGTCATATTTAAGTAAGCCATCCTCTGATATTGAAAACCCAATTACACATAATTCCAATTGTGCACTCAGCCTCGTGCTATTCTGGAAAACACAGTAGAAGACAATGGTCAGTTAGTGATGACTGTGTCCATTATGTACTGTTATTCACAAATCACCGCAAATTCAAGAGCTCAAACGGTTGTAATTAACATTTATTCTCTCAGCATTTCTGAGGATCTAGGACTGCCTGGCTCCGGGACTCCTGTGGAAGCATCCACAGGGGATGGATTTATCTGACAGCGTGACAGTTCCTATCTGTGGCTGTTGGGATGTCCCCAGCACATGACAACTGACTACTCTCAGGACCCGTTCTCCTCTGACCCAGCCTTCTGTAACCACAGGACATTGCTCTTCACGATGTTTCACTCATTAGAAGGGAATTTCTTAATTTGGGGAGGAGAAGAGGAAGTTCTTAATTAATACAATTTTAATGCACTTTAAAATTTTAAGTATATTTTAATTAATAAATTTAATTGTGGAAGCCTATTTAGGTTTACAGAAAAATTCATGAAAAGGTACATGGCTCCCATGAGCCCCCGGTCCTCACACAGTCTTTCCTGGCACCATCATCCACACCCGGGGGACTTATTTGTTGTATTCAGTGAGTGAACCTTTCCTGACCCATTATTTTTGTCCAAAGTCTACAGTCCACTTTGGGTTGGGGCTGTGGAGTCCGGGGGAGTTATGACCTTTAGTCACCATGTGCCATTGCAATACATACAAAATAGGTTCATTGCCCCAAAATTCTCCACTCTGCCTCAGGGCCTTTTATATCCCATAATCCTTCACACACATGGATCTTTTTGCTGAGTCATTGTGTACTCCTTTCCAGACTGTTGGCTGGCTGGTATCAAACCATTAATAATTCTTCTCAGGTTGCCTTCCCTCACTTAAAAAAAAATGCATTTGAGCTTCCTCTGTATGTTTTCCCAATGTGTGAGGTCATTCCTTTATGGTCATCCTATCCATTGGCTGAACGTACCACAGTTTATTTATCTGTATACCTACTGAAGGTCACCTGGATTGCCTCTTAAGGGACTGTGTTTAATTTTCCAAGAAACAGCCAAACTGTCTCTCGGAGTGTCTGTGTCTTCACTTGCAGTCGGCTGTGTCTAGGATTTGCATATTTTGCATAGTTGCATCTCATTCTTTTAATTTGCAATTTTCTCATATTGCATTAGGCTACATTTGCTTCATTTGCTGACTTGCTGCCTGTGCCTCTTTGCTGAAGTGTCTGTTCAGGTGCTTTTGCGGTTTTTAAATTGGTTTAAAATTTTCTCTATTCTTGAGTTTTAGGTGTTATTTGGATATGGAGGAAAACAGTCTTAATTAGTTCTTCTATGTGTTGTTTTGGAGTCAAGAGTCACTGTGCAACCCAATTAGCTCCAAACTCGCCCCAACTCCTGCTTCGGCCTCCCCAGTGTGGGCACTGGAGTGGTTCAAGGCCATTTCCAGCTTTGGAATAGTTTCTTTGTCGGATGTTTTTGAGAAAGTTCCTCTCCCAGCCTGACACCTGTTTCTCATTGTTCTGCCACAGCCACTTCCAAAAGCAGCACTTTCCAGTGAAGTTTAGCTTCTCAGAGTCGCCATTTAGACTGCACCCAAGGCCGTTTAGACTTTCCTCCCGCATTGTCTTCCAGCAGTTTTACGCGTCTCCCTGACAGTGAGATCTATGACACTTTCAGCTCGTCACTCTGGACTTATCTAACCCTGGGTGCCAGGTGGTTTCAGCACTGTTTCCTGAAGAGATGTCTTTTTTCATGGTATTGTCATTTTCAGATTCCAAATACAGACTCTTCCTACCCCGGAGACCTATTGGTCTCCTCTTTTCACTAACTTTGTGGCACAAAAGAGTCCTATTTGGTTCTAAGATCGAGTCTGAGTAACAAGAAGCTTTGAGTTTTCAATAAATGAAGATAGCACAAATTGATGATGATGATGATGACGATGATGATGATGACAATAATAAGAAACAACCCACAAGATTGTTGTTTTGGAATGAGTTAAATTTACGATAGCTGTTATATATCCAATAGAAATGTCTTAATGACTGTTGGCTACGAGCCTGGGGCTAAGCTGGCACAGTGATGTGTATGTGGGACTGAAAGCCTGAGGACAAGGCTGCCTCATGGAGGAGATAAAACAGGCAAGAGAAGATATCTGAGGATCAATTTTGTACACCCCCATGTTAAAGAGGGAAAAGACAGAAGAAATCTGCAAACAAGGTCATGGGTGGTCGAGGAAGAGGCATCCAGAGTGGTATCCTGGAGGTAGAATCAACAAACTTAATAAAGTGTTTATTCTAGGAGGTGGGAATCTATTGCTAAATAATACTCACATGATGATTGAAGTGGCTAGTAAGAAATTCCATTGGATTTGGAATTTCCTATTCAAGATTTTCAGATGTATATATGTGCATATGTGATGTGCAAATGGAGTTCATTGATGAGGTGATTTGAATGAAAATGGCGCCATAGGCTCGTAGTAGGTGGTACTATTAGGAGGTATGGCTTTATTGGAATAGGCAAAGGTGTGTCAGAAGGACTATGTCACTGGAGGTGGGCTTTGGGATTTCAAACGCTCAAGCCAGGTCCAGTGTTACTTTTTCTTCTGAACTCTCAACTCCCTTGTCAGCACCATGTCTGCCTGCCTGCTACTGTGCTTTCCACCATGATAATGGATGAACCTCTGATCTGTGAGCCAGCCCCGGTTACATGTTTCCTTAGAAGAAGTGCATAGTCATAGTGTCTCTTCACAGCAATCCAAACCTAAGAAAAGTGTGTGTGTCTGTGTCCGTGTATACGTGTCTCTGTGTGTTTGTGTGCATATACATGTGCACATGTAGAGGCAGAGGTTTATGTTAATATCACCTTTAATCTCTACTCTCCACCTTAGTTTTTGCTACACTTGATCTTAGCCAAAAGACCTAGAAGTGACCCACCTTATTTTTTGAAACAGGGACTCTCACTGAAACCACTGCTCATTGAGTCTGCTACACTGGGCTGCAAGCCAACAGGTCCCTGGGATTTGCTCCTCCCCACACCCTCACCCACACACCAAGCTCTGGGGTTATAGATGCATGCTGTACCTCTGATTTTATGTGGGTGACAGGGTTTTGAACTCGGATGGCACCACCTCCTCAGCTCCAGATCTGAGTCTTGTGGCCCTGGTCACAATGGTGCTGCTCAGCACAGCTGCACGCGGTCCTTCCGCTTGCTTCGCCAATTGCTTGGGAGTTGGTGGAAATTAAGTCGAGGGCTTAATTTAACTAGGTTTGCATTTTTCCGAGAATAAAACAGTGAGTACAAAGACGAGCCAACAGAAAGAAACTGAAGCTGTCACCAGGCCAGGTGGGCTGTCAGGTGGGTAGTCAGTAGAACACTGGTCTGATGGGATTAAAGAGTTGAAATAGATGACCTCAGAGGAGATAGAAATCCGGGAGGTGATAGTTCAAGTGGCATGAATGAAAAGGAGGTGACGCTAAGATTGTTCTCATTGCCACACTCAGTCCGAGCCATGGCCGCAGCAACGGAGTGGTTCACAGTGCAGAGGATATGGCTGTCCAAGGGTGGTCTGTATGGATTCTGAAATCACCAGCAACTAGTGAGAGCTCATGCTGAGGAGGAGTGGGCGGCTCAGCTGCTAACATGGGATGGGGATGGCTGTGACAATTTTACCACAGACTTTAAAGGCAATAGCACAGGAGACCCGAGTCTCGGTGGAGAAATGTAGCCTACTTCACTTCTTCAGAGGTGGTGAGCGAGGCCATTTGTCTGTACTGGCAGATGAGCATAATAGCTCTTTTATAGATAGATACCAGTTAGTGCAGGGAACCATAAGACCCTTGAATATCCTGGAAGTGCCTGAGGGACTCCATCAGTGTGGGTGAAGCAGGAGGCTTGCACAAGGTGTTTGTCTAGTGAATTGGGAAGTGAAAGATGGTCTCTAAGTTCACTTGGCCTCCAAATTTCTGCTATTAATTTTCCTATTCAAGATTTTCAGATGTATATATGTACATATGTGGTGTGTGCATGTGTGCGCGAACACATGTGCACATGCCTATACATGCTCACATGTGAAAAACAGAGGAGATGTTGTATGGCTTCCTGTATTGTGGTCCACCCTGTTTTCTTGAGACAGTTCTCTCACTGAGCCTGAAGCAGAGCTTTGGTCAGGTGGGCTGGCCAGAGAGCTCCTGGGATCTGCCTGTCTCCACCTTCCAGTGCTGGGGTTAACAGACACTCATGGCCCTGCCTGGCGTGTACATGGAAGCTGGGAATTTGAACTCAGATCCTTTTGCTTATATACCAGTGCTCTTCCCAGCGGAACAATCTATCCGGCCCTACCCAGCTCTTACAAACCTTTCTGCTTGCAAGCTTAAGATTTCAAGGTGATTCCAATGCCCATTGCAGATGCATTCAGTGTATCATCTGGGTTTTAATCAAGAAGAACAGTTACGATAAGGTGCACATGGCTTCACTCATGACCTATCTATAACTATGAAATAATGAGTTGGGCTATAAAGATATTCTAGTCTATTTCAAATAAACTTTTCATGAATTCCACTTTTATTGGAAACAATTTATCACTCTTATTTCATTTGCAAATGGAACTCTCCCTTTCGTTTCAGCAGAGAAACTGAAGACGGAGGTGTATAACACAGCCAGACAAATATAGCCATTGACTTGTTTCTCTTGTTTTTCGATGACATAATTTTATTGTGGCATATGTTTTGTCAAGATGTTGTGACATTACCTCGGGGTAGGCTGACACATTATCCTGACTTCACAGTCTAAATGTTTTGACTCAGAGAATGTCTCCTTCAGGACAGACATTGAATACTGGCAAATCCTTTTGCTAAAAAAAAAAAATCTCCAGGATTATGTAGCAATCATCTCAGAAGAAAAAGCCTGACCACTGAGACCTTGGTTTTTGTTGGCTTTAAATCACAGAGAAAGGCTTGGGGTTTTATGGTTGCCTCTCTATGTGAAAGTCGAAAAATTGATCTTGTCTCTACTTATCCTCTCCTGGGACGATGATCTTGTCTCTTCTCTTAACAACAGACTTCAAAAAGTGTCCCCAGAGAAGAAACTGCGCGAGCACCAGCCTCCCTGCTCCAGTGAGCGGCGAGCAGGGAGAAAACAGGCTTTGTTTGCCTGGTATCTGGGTAAATTTGCTTGGAGGTAACATTATTGGCCTGACACTGTGAAGTCAAGCAGGGCGTTGCCTTCTCCAGGGATCCAGGCAGATCGGGTCTGCCCTGCCCACAGCTGGACGTGTGGAGTGGCGTGCTGGAAGACAGCAGACAGCTGATTTGATTCATGTGGAGCTGTGGACCTGCCTGTGCTGTTATTCCTTCACTAAATCTCCCTGCGAAGGTTCAAAAGACTCTTTGGTGGATCGGCGTGTGGCCTGGACTCCTCCGCTAAGAAGCTCGGAGGCGGCTTAGTCCCGCTCTTCCCCTCGGCTGGTGCTGACCAGGCTTAGTTACCAGCTTGCCAACGCAGAGCATAGTCTGCACCATTGGGTCTCACGGCCCTTCTCTGAATGCTGTGACTAAGAAAGCGCTGAAGATGAAGGAGTATAGACATTTAGCCCAAATGCCCCTTGAAAGGAAATCCTCATCCCTCCATGTGCAGGGGAACGTGAAAGGCTGTGCAGCATCTTCAGAGGACAGCCTCAGTCACTCACTCGGAGTGGGGCCTACCACTGACTGACATTTCTCAGCACACCAAGATTCAGTGGCCCTCCTTGGGAATGTCTGGAATCAATCTAGAAGAAAACAAAGAGGTCTATATTGAATCAAAGGATCCCCAACTCTCCCTCAAGTCTTCCTTTCACAATCCTCAATTCGTGAAGACACCCTGCCAGTAAGCCTTCTGCCGAAGTTCTGCCATGGCACCCACCGACCTGGCCATCCATTTCTATTACAGCATGTGGGAATACTTAAAGTGCAGTACATCAAGTTCTACTTACTCCTAGGATAGAGAAGGTTGGCGTGTCATCCCATTGGATTGCAAAATGGTACAACCGCTCTGGAAATCAGTTTGGCGGTTCCTCAGAAAATTGGGCATGTCACTTCCAGAGGACCCTAGCATACCACTCCTGGGCATATACCCAGAGGATTCCCCTGCATACAATAAAGACACATACTCCATTATGTTCATAGCAGCCTTGTTTATAATAGCCAGATGTTGGAAGGAGCCCAGATATCCCTCAAAGGAGGAATGGATACAGAAAAATGTGGTATATTTATACAATGGAATACTACTCAGCAATTAAAAATAATGAATTCATGCAATTTGTAGGCAAATGGTTAGATCTGAAAAATATCATCCTAAGCAAGTTAACCCAATCACAAAAGAATACACATGAAATGCAATCACTGATAAGTGGATATTAATTAGCCCAGAAGCCCTAAATACTCAAGGCACAATTAGCAAGTCAAATGATTCCCAAGAAGAAGAGAGGAGAGGACCCTGGGCCTGAAAAGATTGGATCCAGTTTTGTAGATCCAGAACAGAGAAATGGTGGTGGTGGGGGTTGATTGGGGAATAGTTGGGGGGGAGAGGACTTATGGGACATATGGTGGGGGGGAACTGGGAAAGGGGAAAGCCTTTGGAATGTAAACAAAGAATATAGAAAATAAAAAAACCAGATAAAAAGTTTCATAAACAAGAAACTTTATCATTAGGACTCTAATGATAATGTTTGAAGGTCATGACAAAGGAAGTTCAGAGTATTATTGTTGTTGAAAACATTTGAGAGTTGACAACCTACTAGAATGAAATCTAAGATAAGGCAAAGTCTTCTAAGGCAAAACAGGAGGACAACCGGTTGGACTGAAGAGATTCCAGGATCACATAGGTGAGCATGGAATCACCTAAAACTTTAAATAATCATAAAGGCCAAGCATGGACTAGACTGGGGGTATGGGGTCCTCAACAGATACAGTCCATATGGGAGGCCACAGGCACAGGCAGACCTCCATATTGGCCATCAGGTACTTGCTGTATTCCAGGTACTGGGAAGAGCCTGGTCTGGAATAGGGGAACATTCCACTTCTCTAGGAGATAGAGGGTGACTGGCTTCCAAGGATCAAAGCAAGTGAGATCACAAGCCTACAGTGGAGACGACTTGGAAGTGATCAAGGTCACTGGCCACCAAAGCAGACGTGCTAGTTTGACACTATGGCAAGGGCACTTCACCTCAGTGGCAGCCCAGTCTCATCATAAGAAAATATAAAGCAAAGTCAAACTGAAGGTAACACAGTACTCACTAGAACTCTAATGATAAAGTTTGAAGGTCACAACAAAGGAAGCTCAGAGTATGGAAACATGGTGACTAAACACAGGCAGGATCTTGGCTCAGATCTAGAACAGAAAGCCAACATTAAGGAAATGTTTGTAAAATGTGAATGGTGCCTTCAGCTCACTTACAGAGATTTTCTAGTGTTGATTTCTGAGTTGTGCCGGGTGGTGCACAGGGCTTATGTAACATGCTAACTGTACAAGAAGATGCATGAAAGGTACATGAGGACTTTTTGAACTAACTTTGCAAATTTTCTGAGAGGACAAAATTGTTCTCAGAAAGTTGAAACAGAAGCACAACTCTGTGGTTAGCAGGAACAGAGCGTGGCTCTGTGGAAAGTTTGTTTCTAAATGGGAAAGGGAAGGCTTGGAAGAGAGAAATGTTTTGTGTGATCTAGATGAGTTTGTCATTAAATTAGGCTTATTCAACGTATTTAATTATATCCTCAGAGATAGATGCTTATACACAAACTAGTACATTTTAAGTTATATCTCAATAAACCCAATTTTTAATCTGTTATGTGCTATATTGGGGAGATGGTCATAGGCCCAATGCTTGCCATGCAAGCATGCGAATGGAAATTTGGATTCCCAGACACTGTCTGCTCCCATGGCAACTTGGGTGGCAGAGGTAGGAGAATCCAGAGGTAGGCTTTCAGACCAGCTAGCCTGTTTTATGTAGTCATGCATGCATGTACATGCACGCACAAACACACACACACACGCACACGCACACACACACACACACACACACACACACACACAGACACACAGATAAAATAAATGCCATTTATCCTTATTGGGGACTTAGTGGAGAATAGAGATGAAAATGCTTCTCTTGAAATCACCACGCCCTTGTCCTTTCTGTGCCAACAATACTTCAACACAGAAAAAAAATTATCCCAAATTGATTCTTTACCAAATGTTCATACATTGTGATATAGTGGGGTTATTTCTAGGATTCTCAGAAGTTCTGAGCCAATGAGCTTTCTTTGTGAGAGAGACTCCGGTTATGAATGGGGGTGAAGGAAGGCCAGGTTCTCCTCCACACGAGATACTACTAAAGTTCCAGAAAAGTTCTCCTGTGTATCCCGCTTTTAAAAAGAGAACAGTGAAAAACCCAACTACTTTGTTGTTTCGCCCCCTAGTTTGTTGTTTTCACAGCAAATACACAGATCAGGCCCCTATGCAGAATGCAGACTCATTTGGGGGAATGTGTTAGTCAGGGGTCCTCAAAGAGGCAGGCCAATGTGACAGATAAGCAAGCATGTCGAAGATGGTAGAGATCTGATTAGACAGATCATTGGATACATGTATAGGTATAGGTATAGGTATAGGTATAGGTATAGGTATAGGTATAGGTATAGGTATAGGTATAGGTGGTACAGATAAAGGTACAGGTACAGGTACAGTTATAGGTATATGTATGATAGAGTGCTGGATGAATGGATGAATAGATGGATGAGAGGGAAGGACATGTGTTAAGAAAATTGACTCACAGATTATGAGGACCATCTTCAAGCTGGAACCCTGGGATGCTGCTAGCCTGTTTCAACCTACATCTTGGGTCTCAGAAGCAGAGAAGCTGATAGAATAGCTCTTAGTTTAAGGCTAATGACCTGAGAACCTGGGAAGTCGGTAATGTACGCTTCCAAACTCTGCCAGGCATAGAGAGGAAGACTAAATCCCAGTGCAGGAGACGAGTAAGACTGACTATTTCTCTTCCACTCTCCTCAGGCCTGGGCTGATTGGATGGTGACTGGTCTAGTGAGGGCAGGTCTTCCCCACCAGGCTCATGGACTCTGCTCTGGTAACTCTCAGAGTTGCTCATTGAAATAATGCTGTTCCAAGTATTCCTTAATACAAGCAGGTTTTCACTTAACTACTCACCACAGAGGCCCTGGCAGGATACTGATGGCATATCATTATTTATTTAATTTATCCTTGTTGGCACCTACAATGTTTCTAGGATTTTGCCCTAGATAAATCCCTGCAAGCACATTCTCTTGGGAAATGGAGGTGACTATTGTTGATTTTGACAACTGTTACAAATTTGATCTTTCAAATCAGTGTAACAATGTTTACTTTCCTCTTTTACTCTCCACCAGTAGGGACAGGCTTCCATGAGTGAGTGATCCCTCCAAGGCCCTCTGTTTAGAAATGCTGACTGATGGACGATCATCCGGTCATCCGGGTCATTTGGTAAACTGAAGGGACCCTGTGGGACTGCCAAATCTTTCTTTGCCACAGCTCTTACCTCTAAATAAGCCTTCCTGCACTGTGTGTAGCAGGAACCCAGGCCTTCAGGTTGAGAACGTTAAAAAAGCCAGTTTGGCCCAGCCTCCTATAGCCCCAGTGGACCAGCTTGTGTACCCAGGACCTTGCCGGGACTGTGAAGACACTATAGGTTTGTACTCTCATCTCAAACGATGCTATTACTAGATGAGATTTCTAAACACTCTGCCTGTCTGCCTGCCCGCTTCCTTCCTTCCTTCCTTCCTTCCTTCCTTCCTTCCTTCCTTCCTTCCTTTCCTTTTTCTTTTTGTAAGGGTTTGCCCAGGAAACATGCCCTTCTCTGGGTGTTCCACTAGAGGGTGCTTCAGTTATGCATATTTACATATGGGTAAATAAACGAGGCCTATGTTGTTAGAACGGGCTGCTCGCACACGCTGAACAGCTGCCCTTTCCGTGAACCTTCCTTGGTGCTGTAGAACTACACCGACTCTCCACTCTTTCCATTGCTTCCGTGCCTCCCGGGTGGCTTTTCCTATATCCTCCCTCTCTCGGGACCCGTGGGCATGGAGAACTAGAGACCTTCCCAGATGGAAACCACTACTAATGCTGGGGCTTATGGCTTGGACTTGTGCCTTCTTCCCTTTCCCTAGAAGATGCTTTTGGGGAAGACTTCTTGGGATTCTCCAAGGATGGCTCTGAAACATGGGAAAGCAATGGCTAAATCATAGTGAAAAGTCACTGCTGGGGAGGGGCTCTACGTTCTGTTCTGGAGTATCTGTGTGCAGTCAGAGGGAGCTGTAAATGACGGGTGCTACTAGAAGTGACCAAGGGTCCCTGGGCTGTGGGAAGTGGGGTAAAGGGATGCGAGCTGCTAAGTCAACCATTCCAGACCCAGGAATCATAGGAGAGAGGCTAAAGGAGTCAGATTTTAAAAAGAGATTTATTTTTGAGCAAAGGAATTGGAGAAATGACTTAAAAAGATTGCTTTTAGCTGGGTAGTGGTGGCACACGCCTTTAATTCCAGCACTTGGGAGGCAGAGGCAGGCAGATTTCTGAGTTTGAGGCCAGCCTGGTCTATAGAGTGAGTTCCATGACAGCCAGGGCTACACAGAGAAACCCTGTCTCAAAAAACCAAACCAAACCAAACCAAACCAAACCAAACCAACCAACCAACCAAACAAACAAACAAAAAAAAAAACCAACCAACCAACCAAACCAAACCAAACCAAACCAAACCAAACCAAACCAAACCAAACCAAAAGATTGCTTTTGTCCAGACACTCAAAGTAGAATAAATAACAAAACTCGAGCGTCTGGAGACTGGAAATAAGACCCTGCATGGTGTGAGGTGATGGCAGGCACCATTTTACAATATTGGAGCTAAGGAGGAAGCATAACCCAATGGGAGAATGAGTGGCGTCCTTACAGTATTTTAACGTATATTAGAACCACTGGGAAGATGTTACCAACTTTTGTTGTCTGGGGCTGGGAACCCTACATACATTTTTGTTTTTAAGTTTCCCAGGTGCTTCTGTTGCATAGCCAAGTTCAAAAGCCGTGGCCTAGATCAAGGGTTCTTACACCTGAGTGAAGACCAGAATCACCTGAAGGGCTCTTGAGCAGAGAGCTGGGCCATACCCCAGAGTTTATGCTTCAAAGGGTCTGGGATGAGGGTCCGACTGAGGGCTGGAAATGTGGTTCTTCTTGATTGAGATGCATGGTAAATGCTTTGAAATACATAACAGACTCAGAAACTGTGTAGAACAACTTCTTAACGTTATCTCAATATTTTATATTGACTGCGTGCTAAAATGATAGTATGTTGGATCTGGTGGGCGAACATTAACTTTATCCATGTTAAAGTTCATTTCATCTGATTATTTTCTCTTTCTAAAATGTAAGTTTGGAGGCTGTACATTCCACGTGGGTTCACACTGTATTTCTGTCGACTCCCCTGGCTTGTGGACTGACTATGTGGCTGAGGACGGGACCTATGCTGCGCATGCTCTCTACTGCAGCTCTACACTCCCAGCTCTTGTGTTGGCTCAGAAACGCTCTGTGTGCGTTGAGGGAGATGTGTGCCGAGGGAGACGGGATGAGCATGTCTGTGCACATGCGCAATGCATGGAGGCCAGAGATTCACAGTGAGTGCTTTTCCTTCTTGATGGCTCTCTGCATTTTTTCTTTTTCTTTTTCTTTCTTTCCATCCCTTTTCTTTTCTTTTTTGTCTTTTGTTTTGTTTGAGACAAAGTCTCACAAAACTTAGGAATCATCAATTTGGTGAGGCAGACTGTCTCTAAACTATGGGGATCCACCTGTCTCTGCTCCCCTCGCACGTGGCTGCCAGCCCAACATTTGCACAAGTGCTCCGAATCTGAACAGGTCCTCGTGCTCATCAGGCTCTCTTGAACAGCTTGCTAAAAAGACAGGATTCCTAGCAAGGACTCAATACTCAGAGTATCTGGCGGGTGAAGGCCACTGCATATTAAACAGCCCCTCTGGTAATCTTGAAACTCTAAACTTTAGGATTTGGTATAATGATAACCATAATGTTGGGAATTGGGAAACAATAATCTGAAGTGACACTTAACATTTTGAGCTAAAAAAAAATCAATGTTTCATCATCAAAGTCTCTCTGATCTCTTCCTGTGCCAGCGTCCCTCTAAGCTAAGAGAGAGGAGGTGGAGGTGGAGGTGGAGGTAAAGGAGGAGGAGGAGGAGGAGGAGGAGGAGGAGGAGGAGGAGGAGGAGGAGGAAGAGGTAGAGGTGGAGCAGGAGGAGGAGGTGGAGGAGGTGGAGGAGGAGGTGGAGGTGGAGGAGGAGGAGGAAGAGATGGAGGAGGTGGAGGTGGAGGAGGAGGTGGAGGTGGAGGAGAAGGTGGAAGAGGTGGAGGTGGAGGTGGAGGAGGAGGAAGAGGAAGAGATGGAAGAGGTGGAGGAGGTGGAGGAGGAGGAGGAGGTGGAGGTGGAGGAGGAGAAGGAGGTGGAGGTGGAGGAGGAGAAGGAGGTGGAGGTGGAGGAGGAGGTGGAGGTGGAGGAGGAGGTGGAGGAGGTGGAGGTGGAGGAGGAGGAGGAGGTGGAGGTGGAGGAGGAGGAGGAGGAAGAAGTGGAGGAGGTGGAGGAGGAGGAGGAAGAGGTGGAGGAGGTGGAGGAGGAGGAGGAAGAGGTGGAGGAGGAGGAGGAGGTGGAGGAGGGGATGGAGGTGGAGGTGGAGGTGGAGGTGGAGGAGGAGATGGTAGAGGTGGAGGAGGAGGAGGTGGAGGTGGAGGAGGAGGAGGAGGTGGAGGAGGAGGAGGAGGAAGAGGTGGAGGAGGAGGTGGAGGAGGGGGTGGAGGTGGAGGAGGAGGAGGAGGTGGAGGAGGGGGTGGAGGTGGAGGAGGAGGAGGAGGTGGAGGTGGAGGTGGAGGTGGAGGTGGAGGAAGAGGTGGAGGTGGAGGAGGAGATGGTAGAGGTGGAGGTGGAGGAGGAGGTGGAGGTGGAGGTGGAGGAGGAGGAGGAGGAGGAGGTGGAGGAGGAGGTGGAGGACGAGGAGGCTCCCAGTCTCCATCTCCCCTCAGGCTCGAGCCTCAGATTAACTGAAGGAAAGTCCCCCAGCCTCACAAGCCATGCTCAGAGTGCAGCCGCCTCTTCTGCTCCCCAGGCCCATTCATTCTCTCCAAAATAGTTATTCTTCCTTTAAAATTACCTCTGGTGCCCACTTAAATCTTCCCTATAAACTCTTAAATCCCACTGTGTTGCCGATACTCAGGAATCCACGTTTCCTATGGTGCCCTTGTGCCTGTAGTACTGTTGCGCGTCTGCCTTCCCCCTCCTCATCCACAATCTACTACCAGTTTACTCTCGCAAATTCAAGTACCAAACCCAAAGAGGATGAAAAAGAAGTCTCCTTTGCTACACTACTTGACACAGTGTAGGTGAAGAATTAAAGAGAGAGAGAGAGAGAGAGAGAGAGAGAGAGAGAGAGAGAGAGAGAGAACATTAAGGATTCCCCATTTTCATTGTTCTGGTTAGTTAATTTATAAAATCAGGAATTTGGGACACTGGTCTCTTTGCCACTCAAAATGTGGACTTTGAGTCAACCACATTGGCATAATTTTCAAGTTCATTAGAAATGAGAATATTAGGCCTCAGCTGGACCCCTCTAGAACTAGAAGTCCAAATAAACCCTTCTTCTGTAAGTCCCTTCTTCTGTTTCACCACAGCAACCGAAAAGCAACCAGCATGCACAGCCAGCCCACTGCGGTCAACCGAAAGCTCCTGGGGTGTGAGTCTAACTACACTTTCCTTCTTTAACTTGTTTTGCTAGGAATTTTGCAGAACACGAAGAGACACCAGTGTGTCATTGTTCTTGGCACACTGCATACCATCCAAGAAGGTTTCCCCATCATTGTGATTTTGCTTTGTGTGGTAGAGCCAAAGATTCCCCATAGGCAAAGTGAAACCTTTTCGGTTTATAGTCTTGGGACTGACAGCTTCAAGTCTAGAGGCCTTTCCACGAGCAGAGGCTTCAGTATTGGGACACACCAGTGCACATGGCTTGGTCAAAGGCTCAGACCAGTTCAGGAGACCTTTGAGAGCTACACCTAGAGAGAGACTCACTGGACCCAGGGCTGAGTTGATTCCTTTTAACAAAGCAGAGATCCACCCTCAACAGCTGCTGGCCTACACTGGCCATTGTTTCCAAATAGTTTTAAGACCAGCTTTCTAGAAGAAAGTGAATCCTGCCAGTGCTTCAGTTAGCCCCTGTCACCTGCACCTACATTATGCTCTCTTCTCACTTTAGTTTAAAGAACTCTTGCAAAAAGACCATTGTGTACAGGTACACACCTGTGCCCACCCGTGAGAGCTGCACACAGTGCTGCTTCCAGAGGCTGACAGGCTCTCCTCCCTCTCTGTGTGCAGAAGAACCTCATCAGGGAGAGGACCTCACATTTCTGCAGCCACATAACAGTCTGGCCTGGCCTGAAGACTCGCTCGGTAAACAGACAAGGGGATCTTCCTTTTGCTCTCCTCGTGGGAGCTACTGGTATCTGTCTGCTCATGCTGCCTCAACACAACGCCTCACACCATGTGCCTTCAGTGCCAGAAACTGATTTTCTTCCATCCGTGGAAACTAGAACGTTTTAGATCAATGTGGCAAATTCAGTTCCTGGCAAAGGCTCCTTTCCCCGATGCAGACGGCCTCTTTCTCCTTGTACCCCTTGTAACAGAGAGAAATGCAGCAAGCCTCGTGAGTCTCTTTCTATAGAGATGCCAACACTATCCCATCCGGGTCCATCTGATCTCACCGACTCACCGTTACCTCCTTGTATTGTTATCAGCAAATACCGCCATGCAAGAAGCCAGGATTCTGTCCCTAGCAGCCACACGCCAGGAGAGATGGTCTTCCTCTGCTGTGTGTGTGCGTGCGTGTGTGCGTGTGTGCGTGTGTGCGTGTGTGTGTGTGTGTGTGTGTGTGTGTGTGAGAGAGAGAGAGAGAGAGAGAGAGAGAGAGAGAGAGAGAGAGAGAGAGATGGAAATCCCTGCTGTAAAGACATGTCCACTCCTGAGAGGAATGAAGGCCCTAGGTCAGCTGCGCTTGCAGGACTGTCATGGCAGACAGGGAGAGGAAGAGTGCTTATCTCTCCGTCCTGCCCAGAGCAAAAAGAATGAAAAGGAAAAAGAAGTCTTCTAATTCAGGCACACATTGGGTTGCCTCAATTGTCTATGTGACCAGGGTGGCACAGTCATATCTCGGCCTTTAACAGGAGTATTAAAGTGTATCAGATCTCTGTTGGGGCTTAATGACAACAGGAATCATCCCATTCAGAAGGCAATTATTTGTCTGGTGACCTTTTACATAGTGGCAAGTGTTCCTTCAGGAATTTTGTGGTTTTTCTTTTTTTCTTTTTCTTTTTACACTGACTGATATTTCCAATAGACTCACTTCTCTCCCTTCCCCCCAATCAATTGTTGCTGTTTGAATGTCGTGAAACTAAAAACTGTGAAATTAAGCCTGCTGTGCAAGCCATGACTGTCGGGTAGCCGAGAACAGACTGTATGTCCCTCTCATGTAATAGCAGCATGCCGCTATGATGCACATCATGGGAGACAGTGCCAAACTGATGGTGGACAGGCCACTGTGCGGATGGCTCTGCACGCTGTGGAGCAGGGGAGTCTGTGTGGAGGGGCTAATGCTGGTTTCTCCAGTGCAGCACTGCCTCAGAGGCTGGCCATGGTGGGGGCTTCTGTGGTGATTAGTTCCCCAATTTCCACACCCACCGGCTGTGACATAGCAATTTCTTTTACAAGTTGTATAGGAAATACAAGTTGAGGTTGACCAGATGGGTGCATGGACCAGCCCATAACAACACATAGACTGAGGTTCTGTGCACATTGGCTTCTGATGCCTCTGAGGACATCACATTTCTAAGGACACGTGCTTGGCGGGTCTGCACACACAGCTCTGTCTTCAGTTCTCAGAAAGATCAGAAAGATGTTCCCCTCCCATGTGGGTGAGAATGCTGTGGGCCATAGTGTTTTATTGTTGTTGTTTAGTTACAGCAAGGCTGGCACATCAGAAAGCTGCTGCTGTGGGAGGCATCAGCAAGCGTCTAGTCATCCCTGATAGGACAACAAGGGCCGACCAAATCAGCAAGCATCTAGTCATCCCTGATAGGACACCAAGGGCCGACCAAAGAAACCAAAGATTCCACCAGTGGTCTAGCCTAGTGAAGCAGTGAGTTTACTGAGGTCAGTAACAAAGGCAGTGAGTGACTACTAGGAGCTGCTTCACCAAAATGCCCACCCCAGCATGGGTGTTGACTCAGGAAAGGTCTGTCCCTGGGGTTCCTTGCCCAGCCTGTAGGCAGTTTTGCTGGAGATTCAATAATCGTTCACTGTTTATATAATCTTGGAGCCAGTAGAGCAGATCTCATAACTTTCTGAGCTCCCTGAATCTTGTAAATTTCACAAGTTTCCTAAGCCTGGTAAGTTTCACTGGTTTTCTGAGCCTTAGGAGACTCCCTCTTCTCTCCAGAATGGGATGTTTTAATTCAGAGGAAATGCCTAGGAAACTGCCATTGAAGACATGGATCACTACAGTTTCCAAGATGATGCTGTATGCACTATGGGCAGGGCAGTGCTCAGTGGATTAGGAGATGGAGATACGGGGGTGAGGGGGGAACCTGGGCAAGAGCTTTCATCATGGCTTTAATAGGAAGGGGTAGAAGGTAAAGCAAGGTAAGGGGACCAGGGAGAGGCTAGTTTGAATGCTCTCAACAGGCTCTGGCTAAAGGATTGTCATTAGTCATCTGATGCCTGGCTGTGGGGTGATTAGGATTTGGGGGTCAGTGAGTCACAGAGCCCATTAAGAGCCTAATAATGTTCAACATCATTAGTTATTAGAGAAATGCAAATCCTGAGATTTCACCTCACACCTGTCAGAATGGCTAGGATTAAAAACTCAGAAGACATCAGGTGTTGGCGAGGATGTGGAGAAAGAGGAACACTCCTCCACTGCTGGTACAACCACTCTGGAAATCAGTCTGGCGGTTCCTCAGAAAACTGGACATGATACTTCCAGAGGATCCAGCCATACCACTGCTGGGAATATACCCAGAGTTTTCTCATGTGCAAGAACAAAAACCATGGCTCCACCTTGGGAAAGAGATGCCAGTCATTTTTCTTTCTGTATTCATGAAGGAAATTGAAGCCCAGGTAGACCAGATGGCCAACACGATCAGCAAGGATTGCGACTTCTTCCACTCTGGTTTGTTCTTGTGCCATCCAGGTGTGTGCACTTCTGTCCAGTCTTACAACGTCAGCCCTCCGCAGCCCTTTCCCAGGCACATGCGCACACAGATGCCTTGCCAATTCCCTTCACTCAGCGTCTTTAATATGAGCTGTGGCTGTTTAATTATGGTTCTGCATGAAACCATAATGTAGAACTCTCCTTTCTGCATTGATAATCCTCCCAACAAGTCTCAGGGTCCTTCAGAAGTCTAGGGCCCCGTGGAATATGGCCTCAACTCTGTAACCTTTTTCGTTGATTTTGCCAAAGATTCTAGAATCTAGAAACTTCTTTCTGAACCAAGGTGGAAGAAAGGTGATTTGAATGTTATAATATGTATAATATATATATAGGTTACCCGCTTCATTAGACTTCAGGTGTGCAGCATAAATAACTTCCCTCTGTGTCTGCATCTGGTAAAAGGACTCAGTAGGCCCCAACCACCATGATATCAGAAACACGTGGTGGTACAGAAACAACAACCAGATGGCCCAGTGTTTTCATAAGGTCCCCTGGTAGTGCTTCCCAAATGGGAATAAAAGACTTAAATTGCACTCCCTTGAGAAATCATCCAATGGTTCTACATCTGGTAAAGGGACTCAGTGAGACCATCTCAACATGGAATTCCTTCTGGGACCACCTGAGGAACACCGAAACACCCAGATGCCTCGGCTCCCCTCTCCCAAGACATTCAGATCTTATTGATCTGGGTTAGGGTCCAGATTAGAAAAAACTTTAATGTTCCCCAAAGATCCTGCCAAGCCAGGGATGAAACAGAGTGAGGAGACAAGGATGAACGACAAAGCTGACCAACATGGTCCATAAAGGCAACAACTGAGATTCACCTACAAAAAAGATCTTCAGGAGGTACAGAAACAACAACCAGATGGCCCAGTGTTTTCATAAGGTCCCCTGGTAGTGCTTCCCAAATGGGAATAAAAGACTTAAATTGCACTCCCTTGAGAAATCATCCAATGGTTCTACATAGGCTGAAATGAAATAAATTCCAAAGCCTGGTTGTACTGGTTACTTTTGCCATATGACAGATCACTCCCAGATTTTACCTTTTCTATCACATTTTGGGTTCTGTGAGTCAGGAATTGTGACAAGACACAGAAGGGATAGCTTGTCTGTGGTTAAGCATCTTGGGTTTCATTGAGACCACTCAAGAGCCCGAGGTAGCTTGACAGTGAGCAGCTGGAATCATCTGGAAGCATTATTACTTTCCTGCCAGGAGGCTGATATGGCTGTCAATCTCAGCTGAGGCTGTTGACTTGAGCACCAATATGTAGGCTTGGCTTATAGCCTGAGCAACTGTATGGCGACCTAAGGTTAGTGGGTTGGAACTGGACGCTCAGCACAGCAAATGTCCAGAAGACAAGACAGTGGCAGCCTTGGCTTCTCTGAACTGGCTTCAGTAGTCATATACCTCACTTCACTACACCCATATACCTCACTTCACTACACCAGTTGTGATCCCTGAAGAGAAAAACATGACTCCACACAGGTATCCCACATAGATCCAAAAGTGTTATCTGAACTCAAACTGTCAAGGACAGTGCCTGCTGAGGGTGGGGATGAGAGTGGGGGTGGGGATCAGGATGGTGGGCACTGGAACTACATTTTGAGTGTTGGGTCTGCCACAGTGGTAGCAGCCTGTTGTCAAACACTTGCTTGCATCAAGGGTTTTCTGTTTCCTTAGAATGTCCTTCTTTATCCCTATCCCAGTTCTGCCCTGCTCTATGGGGTTCAGCTCAAGCACTGTCTTAGAAAAGTGGACTTTCCTGGTGGCCCAGGAGTCTCTGTGTGGCCAGGCCTCTCTCATACCTCAGGTGTAGACTCTGAACCCTTATGTACTGTTTGGTGATTCAGGCATCCTTCTTCCTCCCTAGTCTTCAAGTTTCTTTGTAAGGCATGGGATCTTTGTTTTTTGTGTCTGGACAGTGAGCAGGATTTGATATAACATTGAAAAATAGTAGCCCTTATTACATAGTCATTACTACTGTTAAATATATACACTTATAAAATTCAAGATGAAAAATTATACTTGCTTACTAGGCTTGCAATAGCTCTTCAGTCTTCAAGAAGTTCAGGGATCAGCCCACTTGTGACAGAGAGTTGTGGCTTTGTGCCACAGGGAGACTGGGACGCTAGTCTTAGGCATTTACTTCTCTCTTGGCTTCTCGTTTCGGTTTTAAAAACACCTCCCTTGGGTGCTGATGAATCAATTTATTAATGTTGTATGGTGTGCAGAAGATTGAAGGAGCTGTTTGTGAACTAAATTTTATTATTAATAATGGTATAAGATTGATTATTCATTCCCATAGCACTTCTATTCAGCCTGTGCAAAAGTGGAAATTGGTTGTGCTAAATTGGCTTACCTGCTCCATTTGCCCCTGTCAGGAAAATCAATGAGACATACATGAATATTCTCCTGTGCGTATAGCCGTTTCCAAGGCTAGACAGTCATCAATATTTATTGTAAGTGGTTATGGAGGAAAATGGATGAAGAATTAATAGATGAAGGCATTTAGATATTATTAAATGTACTTGCTCAAGAAAATTTGAGGCTATATTTGGGCTTTAACTTAAAGCAGAAAAATCTATATTTTAAAATTAGATACACGGATGTATTTGAGAAACTGTCCCTGGAAAGTTTTCAGAATCTGAAGGCAGAGATGACTTTTGAATGGCAGGAGCTATATTTTATACCCAGCTGGAAATTCAGACAATGTGAGGACTGCCTGTAGAGAGTTCCTGGTCTGGCTGATGACAGAGTAGCATCCTAAAGACCAATAAAGGAAATTCCCGTTTTAGCACCACACAGTCTTCTATGGGCTCTAGATGCCCACACAAGAACTGGCGGCAATTTTTATAAGAAGGAATGGAGTCCATACATAGTGTGAAGGCGTGGATGCTTATTTTAAAAGCACAAAAAGACCACAAAGCAGAGGCTGCAAGAGTGTTCATTGAGAAGCAGAAATCCATGAGTTCTAATCCATCCTTTCTACTGACCTGTCTCATAGCTCTGGGAAGGGAATTCAATTCTGCGGGCTCATGTTCTCCTCCTCTGTAACTATAACAGATCTAAGCAACTGAAGATATTTGGCTTCTGTCGCTCTGATAAAATAAACAACTGACAAAAAGCAGAGGGTTATTTTGGTCCTGTTTTGGAGTGTTTTAGTCTATGTTGTTTGCTCCTGTTGTGAGCCCAACATGAGGCAGAGTCTCATGGGTGGGAACTCAGAGAGGAGCAAGATGCTCATTCCAGGGCAGCAGGGAAACAGGAACATAAAGGGACCGGGGGCCCTACTAGCCCTTTGTAGCAGCCAGCCTCTGATGGTCAGAAGACTTCTAGCTGAGCTCCTAAGGATTCCACTACTTTCCAACCTTGCCATACGCTGAATGCCAAGGACTCCATGGACACCTGAGTGACTCCTATCCAAACCACAGCGATTTCATTTATGGGGCTCACTTCTAACCTGTGTGTAAATGCTATGTTGAGCTTGGTGTTTCAAGGTTCCACATTTGTTCAAACCTAACTGATTTCCCTACCTTCTGACCTACTCAGTAAAAAGCCCCAGAATTTGGACTCCTATTTGATCTTTATATAGGATCCAGATGTCCTTAGCTCCAACTAAACTAGGCCCAGAGACTTTGATTCTTTTCATTACTTCTGGACTCAGAGCACCAATTTGTAGAATTAGAAATTTTTTCTGTAAAGGAGCCAGATAATGAACATTCTAGAAGATCTGTCTCTCTTGCAACTACTCAGTTCAGCCCATAAAAGAAACAATCAGAAGTACCCAAAGAGGTAAGACTATCCCCCACGAAAGCTCAATGGATGTAAATCTGATTCTTAAATAGTTTCATCTCTCACAAAATATTATCATCCTGGGGATTTCTTCACAATCATTTAAACTATAAAAACCATTCTTAACAGAAGTAGGGGTGTGTCTGCATTGTGTCTGAGAGGAGCAGCTGTCCCGCAGCCATACTTCTCTTTGGAGAAAGGCCCACCTGTGTTTTTTGTAATAAAAGAGGTGAGGCAGGACATGTCCTGTGAGGTCTGTTTTATATACTTCTCTGAAGACACAGGGTTTTAGTTAGGGTTTTATTGCTGTGAATAAACATTACAGCCAAGGCAAATGTTATAAAGGACAACATTTAGTTGAGGCTGGCTTATAGTTTCAAAGGTTTCATGGTAAGAGTCATGACAGCGTGCAGGTAGACATGGTGCTGGAGGAGCTGAGAGTTCTACATGTTGATCAGAAGACTGTGTGCCACACTGGGCATAGCTTGAGCATAGGAGACCTCAAAGCCTGCCCCCATGGTGACATATTTCCTCCAACAGCTTCACACATACTCCAACAAGGCCACATCTCCTAATAGTGCCACTCCCTATGGCCAATCTTTCAAACACAGGAGTCTGTGGGCCCAACCTATTCAAACCACCTCATACAGTCTGTTCAGTAAATAACCTCTAGTTCTGTCATTTTACTAATGTCTGAATAGGAGCAGCATCTCAGAGAACACACACTTTACTGGGGAAAGGGCCATGTTACAAGTCTACACCTTGCTCCTTAGTGATCTATCCACAGGGAACCCCCCGGAAAGCAGCACAGATAGGATGAGCAATGTGGTCATCCTCTGTGTTGACCAGATCTCTCCAGAGAAACTAAAACAGTTTTACAAATGTATCACAAGGAACTGGACTTCATAATGATGGATTCCAATGAGTCCCATAATCTTCTGCAGAGCAGATGGCCCATGTTTCAGTCTTAAGGCAAAGGAGATGAATGCCTCAGGTAGGTATGTGAAGTCTCTTCATATTCCTTTTATCCTAGTGAACCATTCTATTATGTTGATGATGCCTATCCACATTGGACAGAGCAGTTTGCTCTACTCGGTCTGTGGAGTCAGTGCTTCTGTCATCCAGAAACACTGTCACAGACACACGCAGAAAAAAATGTTTGACTATGTGTCTGGGAAGACCATCCTTATTCAAAGTTCACATGTAAGAGTCCATTGCTGTTCAATCCTGGCAGCACAGGGAGTCAGTCTAGACCTTCTTACCTTCAGTCTTACCTAACATAAACCCAATAGAGATGTGCACTGAATAGAGATGTGCTGTCTGGCAACCACACTGAAATGTGGTGACAGCCATTGACTGGGGACTGCTGAGTTCATTCCCTGGCATGAACAAAGAATGGAATGACTGTGAAAGACAGAAGACCAAGCCTTAGAGAAAGGGGGAGTTACACCTTTATACATTCGGGATTGGAGACGCCAAAGGCTGGATGTCCAGTGAGCAGATGCTGGCTTGGGTATTTTATAGAGCTCCTGGTTCCTCTCATTTCCTATTTATATACTTGCCCTTCTGCCTTCCTGATGTTTCTCCTTACAACATCTTCTAAGAACAAGAAGCAGCCACCTCAGGGATACTGCTTTTTCTTTTCTTGTCTACCTATGCCACCCTAACTCTGTCTCATTGTGACATACAAAGGTTCTTGTATGTGTGCTGCCCCTCCTCGAAATGACAGCTGTGTATCTTTTCACCTATCCATAAATCCCTGGTACTGCCTTCTCATTTCCCTCAGCTAATGATGTTGCTTTTTATTCCACTGAGGAAACAGGAAGCACTGGAGGTGAACTTGCCAGAATTCCCAGCGTCAGGTTACTAGTTCTGCTCATACAATCGGCTTCCTTCCTGACCCTGTAGAGGAATCTCCTCTACTCCTATCTGTGGCCACATTCCGTGTATGTCCTGACTTTGCATCACCTCATAGATTCATACTCATTTTGCTTTCATAATGAATTTTTCTCTTAATTATTCCTAAATGCATATGAATATAGTATGATTTCCCATCTTCAACACCTGCACACAGACAGACATATTATCTCTCAACCCATTAGTGCTTGCAGCTACTTGTGGCAGGAAATATTAAAAAATGAACTACACGTTCCCGTGCTTGTGCCGGCAACTTTCTGCCCTGGTGGCCTGGCCTGCCATGCACTGGCAGGCAATGGCCGACCTGTTTTTATCTCATGGAGACTCTGACTCAGAACTCCACACTCTCTTCACCCAGCTCACTAGGTTCCCTCTAGTGGGTTGCTGCCATGCCAACCCTGGGCTTCAAATCCCCAACGGCCTTTGTGGTACGCATCAGGCAAATCCACACTTTGCTGCTGTACCTTTTTCTTTTGAACCTAGATGAGCCACCACATGAAGGAAAACACAGCACACACTTAGTTCAGAAACAACAATAACTCAATCTCTGGGTGCAGCAACTAAAATCCTAATCTTATAAATTTAAATTTAAATCCTCTGGTGGCAAATCCTGATGGATCCACCATTGAAACCAGGAGACACTCATAGCTACATCTTGTCCTTATGCTATCCCTGTCCAAAAGGGCCTAACTCTCTCCTGCTTCCTTTCTTCCTTCATCTAACCCAAGTCCCTCCTTCCTGCCCAGTGATTTGTTTCTTTGTTCATTAGGGGATAGGTTCATAAGAACAGCACCAGGTCCATCCACAACAGCTACTGCTCAGTTTTTTTGCTTCCTCTATAAAAGGAGCTATCAACAATATTGCCAATGTCCCGTTTCCTTTTTTTTTTATGTATGTAATTTTTCTTTCTTTTTTTTTTTTTTAGTTTTCGATTTTATTTTTTTTTTAATTTTTATTTTCTATATTCTATGTTTACATTCCAAGGGCTTTCCCCTTTCCCAGTTCCCACCCACCATAGTTCCCATAGTTCCTCTCCCCCCAACTATTCCCCAATAATTCCCCCTCCCCCCTCAGTTTCTTTACTAAACTGGATGCAATCTTTACATGCCCAGGGTCCTCTCCTTTCTTCTTCTTGGGAATCATTTGACTTGCTATTCGTGTCTTGAGTATTTAGTGCTTCTGGGCTCATTAATATCCACTTATCAGTGATTGCATTTCATGTGCATTCTTTTGTGATTGGGTTAGCTCACTCAGGATGATGTTTTCCAGGTCTAACCATTTACCTACAAATTGCATGAATTCATTATTTTTAATTGCTGAGTAGTATTCCATTGTATAAATATACCACATTTTCTGTATCCATTCCTCCTTTGAGGGATATTTGGGCTCCTTCCAATTTCTGGCTATTATAAACAAGGCTGCTATAAACATAGTGGAGCATGTGTCTTTATTGCATGCAGGGGAATCCTCTGGGTATATGCCCAGGAGTGGTATGCCAGGGTCCTCTGGGAGTGACATGCCCAATTTTCTGAGGAACCGCCAAACTGATTTCCAGAGCGGTTTTACCATTTTGCAATCCCACCAACAATGGAGGAGTGTTCCTCTTTCTCCACATCCTCGCCAGCACTTGTTGTCTCTTGAGTTTTTAATCTTAGCCATTCTGACTGGTGTGAGGTGGAATCTCAGGGTTGTTTTGATTTGCATTTCCCTGATGACTAATGATGTTGAACATCTTTTAAGGTGTTTCTCGGCCATCCGAATTTCTTCTGGTGAAAATTCTTTGTTTAGCTCTGTGCCCCATTTTTTGATAGGGTTATTTGGTTCTTTGGGGTCTAACTTCTTGAGTTCTTTGTATATATTGGATATTAGCCCTCTGTCGGATGTGGGGTTGGTGAAGATCTTTTCCCACTTTGTTGGTTGCCGTTTTGTCCTTCTGACAGTGTCCTTTGCTTTGCAGAAACTTTGTAATTTTATGAGGTCCCATTTGTCGATCCTTGATCTTAGAGCATAAGCTATTGGTGTTCTGTTCAGGAACTTTTCCCCTGTGCCCAAGTCCTCCAGGGTCTTCCCAAGTTTCTTTTCTAATAGTTTCCGTGTGTCTGGTTTTATGTGGAGGTCCTTGATCCACTTGGAGTTGATCTTAGTGCAAAGAGATAAGAGTGGGTCAATTCGCATTCTTCTGCATGTTGACCTCCAGTTGAACCAGCACCATTTGTTGAAAAGGCTATCTTTATTCCACCGGATGGTTGTGGCTCCTTTATCAAAGATCAAGTGACCATAAGTCTGTGGGTTAATTTCTGGGTCTTCAATCCTGTTCCATTGATCTGCTTGCCTGTTGCTATACCAATACCATGCAGTTTTTAACACAATTGCTCTGTAGTACTGCTTGAGGTCAGGGATATTGATTCCCCCAGAAGTCCTTTTATTGTTGAGAATAGTTTTAGCTATCCTGGGTTTTTTGTTGCTCCAGATGAATTTGAGAATTGCTCTTTCTAGATCTATGAAGAATTGAGTTGGGATTTTGATGGGGATTGCATTGAATCTGTATATTGCTTTTGGCAAGATGGCCATTTTTACTATATTGATCCTGCCAATCCAGGAGCAAGAAATATTTTTCCATCTTCTGAGGTCTTCTTCGATTTCTTTCTTCAAGGACTTGAAGTTCCTGTTGTACAGATCTTTCGCTTGTTTGGTTAGAGTTACGCCAAGATACTTTATGTTGTTTGTGGCTATTGTGAAGGGTGTTATTTCCCTAATTTCTTTCTCAACCTGCTTGTCCTTTGAGTACAAGAAGGCAACTGACTTGCTTGAGTTAATTTTATAACCTGCCACTTTGCTGAAGTTGTTTATCAGCTGTAGAAGTTCTCTGGTGGAGTTTTTTGGGTCACTTAGGTAAACTATCATATCGTCTGCAAATAATGATAGTTTCACTTCTTCCTTTCCAATTTGTATCCCTTTGACTTCCTTATGTTGTCTAATTGCTCTCGCTAGAACTTCAAGTACTATATTGAAAAGATATGGAGAGAGAGGGCAGCCTTGTCTTGTCCCTGATTTTAGTGGGAATGCTTCAAGTTTCTCTCCATTTATTTTGATGTTGGCTACTGGTTTGCTGTAGATTGCTTTTACTATGTTCAGGTATGGGCCTTGAATTCCTGCTCTTTCCAAGACTTTTAGCATGAAAGGATGCTGAATTTTGTCGAATGCTTTTTCAGCATCTAATGAGATGACCATGTGGTTTTTTTCTTTCAGTTTGTTTATGTAGTGGATTACATTGATGGATTTCCGTATATTGAACCATCCCTGCATCCCTGGGATGAAGCCTACTTGATCATGGTGGATGATCGTTTTGATGTGCTCTTGGATTCGGTTAGCAAGAATTTTATTTAGTATTTTTGCATCTATATTCATAAGAGAAATTGGCCTGTAGTTCTCTTTCTTTGTTGGATCTTTTTGTGGTTTAGGTATTAGCGTAATTGTGGCTTCGAAGAATGAGTTGGGCAGTGTCCCTTCTGTCTCTATTTTGTGGAATAGTTTGAAGAGTATTGGTGTTAAGTCTTCTTTGAAGGTCTGGTAGAATTCTGCACTAAAACCAACTGGTCCCGTACTTTTTTTGGTTGGGAGGCTTTCTATAACCCCTTCTATTTCTTTAGGGGTTATGGGACTATTTAGCTGGTCTACTTGATGCTGATTTAATTTTGGAATTTGATATCTGTCTAGGAAATCGTCCATTTCCTCCAGATTCTCCAGTTGTTTTGAGTATAGACCTTTGTAGTAGGATCTGATGATCTTTTGAATTTCCTCAGTTTCTGTTGTTATGTCTCCCTTTTCATTTCTAATTTTGTTAATTTGTATACTGTCTCTGTGTCCTTTGGTTAGTCTGGCTAAGGGTTTATCTATCTTGTTGATTTTCTCAAAGAACCAGCTCCTGGTCTTGTTGATTCTTTGTATGGTTCTCTTTGTTTCTATTTGATTGATTTCAGCCCTGAGTTTGATGATTTCTTGTTTTCTACTCCTCCTGGGTGAGTTAACTTGTTTTTCTTCTAGCACTTTAAGGTGTGCTGTTAAGCTGCTAGTGTATGCTCTCTCCAGTTTCCTTTTGGATGCACTTAGAGCTATGAGTTTTCCTCTTAGCACTGCTTTCATTGTGTCCCATAGATTTGGGTAGGTTGTACCTTCATTTTCATTGAATTCTAAAAAGTCTTTGATTTCTTTTTTTATTTCTTCCTTGACCAAGGTGTCATTGAGTAGAGTATTGTTCAGTTTCCATGTGTATGTGGGCTTTCTGTTGTTTTTGTTGCTATTGAAGACCACTCTTACTCCATGGTGATCTGATAGGAGGCATGGGATTAGCTCGATCTTCTTGTATTTGTTGACATCTGTCTTGTGACCGATTATATGGTCTATTTTGGAGAAGGTACCATGCGGTGCTGAGAAAAAGGTATATTCTTTAGCTTTAGGATGAAATGTTCTATATATATCTGTTATGTGACCTACTTGGCCTTCACTACTCCTAGTCTTTAGTGACAATTTTGGAGTTTCATTAAAAACCCAGAAATATTATGAGACTGTGGTTTCATTTTAATCCCAGGTGTGGAATTAAATCCCAGGAACTGCTTCAGATTCACAACAGCTGACTATGATTTGCCTCATGCTCTAGCAGGGGTGTGATCTTGCCAGCTGCAGATAGTGTGATGTTTGGAATTCTGGGGACTTTTTATAGGCTATATAAATGCTAGGGTCCCAAGAGGCATGTTGGGGTTGTTGGTTGGTTGTTATTGGTCACCATTTGTTAAGTAGTTGTGTGCAAATAAAAAAACAATAAGAAGAGCAAATTAGTATCCTGACTCTGAAGATTAATCTTGCCCAAGGAACTCAACGCCCCTAATCAGCAGGAAGTAGTCTAACAATAGCTTTGTTCCCTTTCTGATCCCTGACTTTATTCAAGGGTCTCCCCTTTCTCCACTCTTACCTAGTGCTAGGGAGTTGAACAGGGAAGAAAAAGGGTGGAGAAAGGTGGAAGAAAGAAGAGCCCACAAAGTAGCCAGAGACCAGCTACACTAGTCCATGAGAATCGCTAAGTCACCTACATTGCTAACGTCAGTGGTCTCTTCCCAATTATGATCTTACCCACTGGGGCATGTGATGTAGCTGTTCTCTCCATCTGTCCTAAAATCTTTTCTTCCTTCCTTTGTTTTCCACTCACTTTGCAGGTGATTCTTCACCTCCTTCCCTGGTCCTTTCTCCAACATTGGCATTGAACTCCTCCTTCTCAGAACTCTTCCTCTGTCTTCATGCTTACCCTGAGCACTGCTTTTTTTATTCTGTCTATTTTTTTTAAGTCAATGTTGGAAACCAAACATACAGCTAAGGAAGATGCATTAGGCAAGAACTCTACCACCGAGCTGTACCTCTGTTAGCATTCACCTTTGAAATCTTTAGATCTTGTCTTTTTCTTGGCTTTAAGTGCCATGGTCATACTTACAACTCATAAAATGAGCCTCTAGTCTAAACCTCCTTTGTGGATTTGTATGTTTGACCTGGAGATGCCAACCCTTATACCAAATCTTACATGTTTCATAGCTACTTCATACTGAGAGGACTTTCCACTAGCTTCTGATAGCTATTTCTTGATGTACATATCTTGTTCTTCAGCTTTACATGATGTTCTGCTAATGTGTCTGTCTAAATCTCTTCACCCCATTTAAAAAGACATTCTTTAGAGGCGCAGCCTATTATAGAATGACCTCATGCCATCTAATTACATCTACAATAGATTGTATTTCTAAAAACGTCAGAATTGGAGTTAGGACTTTACCTGTGAGTCTTGGGAGCACTTTTCATGCAGTCTTTCTCATTTCACTTGATGTCAGCTCAACCCTGTCAACTGTGTAGATGCACACCTGTCATTATTGAATCCTGTCTTTTTGTCTTCGTGACAAATCTTGTCAAGAGGTTGTACCAACCTTGCCTTTGAGATGAACTTTCCAACCATCACTCACCAACCTTCCTGCTGGATCTGGTTCAGGCAGATCTCTCCTCTCTTTTAGTGGATTGCAGCATCTATCCAGCTTTCTAGCTTCCTTTGCCACTGTAGTCTAGTGAGCATCTCTCACTGGAACATTGACAAGAATGATTCACATGTAGCAGGGGCTATACCATGCCATTACTTTGCTCAGAACACACTAAATGGTGTTACATCAACTGATAGACAGAGCTGAAGTCCCAACAAAGGCCCCCTACTGTCTGGCACCTTACACTCCAGGAATTCTCCTTTCTAGAATGTGTCTTCCCCATGTTTCATTTCTTCTCTTCTTTCCATTGTTTGCTGGAACATACCCTCAAAGTGAAGATTTTCCAAAGCATAAAATTTCAATCTTTTCCATGGTTTTTCTTCATGGTGTTTGTGACAAAATTAGGTAAGAAAAATTCACGAGTAACACATCTTGTTTTCAAGGACAATTAACCTTAGATGTGCAAATATTTGAAAACAGTACCTACCTGATGTGTCCACAAGTGAGCAGATGCTGACCACACACAGATCAGATAGATTTCAAAATGTCATCATTTTTCTTCTTTTTGAAGTGAACAAGCTCAGATCTGCCAAAATGTATGGCCATGAATTGGCAGCAGCCAACATTGCAGGAGATCATAAATCTCACTCAAGGGCAATGTAGATGGCTTTGTAGGCTCATACAACATTCATGGAATCCCAGCTATTTTCAGCCTGGATACTCTTAATAACCAGGGGACTTGAGACTTGGTCTCAAGGGAATTAAATTAATGTTTTCATTTCCTTATTTCATAAACAACCAAATCTTTGGTATGAATTTAATAGAAAAAAAAACACATGGAATGCCTCTTATAAGCATGCATTTTATAAGAATGCCTTTGGCATTCACTAGTTTCCTGAAATGCTAGCTGTCCCTCTAACCAACAAGAAAGGGGATTCAGGGCTCTGACCCCTGTGGCACTGCCTTGAAGCCTTTTGCACTGCATTGGTATTAAGGGTAGCAAACTGTCTTGCTGACAGCTGCTGGTTCACAATGGCCTGCTGTGTTTTGCAGAGAATGGTCATGCTTCCTCAGCTTCTCCTGTGCTCAGACACATTTTCCTCTCTCTCATCCCCATGTGCCTTCAGCTCCCTAGCAGTGTATAACTGGCTTGGCCGGCCCTGCCTGTGCTTTGGGGGTTGAAGAAGACCTTTTCCCTGGTTTGAATGTTGTCCCCAAAGACAGGTAGTCTCTATTCCAGTCTCACCTTTTCAAACACTGCGGTAGGATCGGTAGGATCCATTTTCCAAAGGACAATGCTATAAACATAAAGGGAGTAAGGAATTTTCCCAGTAACCCACAGCCTGACCTGAGCTTTGAATCCCAGACTTTTCACACTGGGCAGAAGTGTGGCTCTCTCCCAACTAGTATTGTTATTACTGATATTTGCAGGCATTTTGGTCCATTTTCTGTTGCTATAGCAAAAAGCCTTTGGGACTGGATGCTTTATCAAGGAAAGACGCTCACTTGGCTAATGTTTCCGGAAACAGAGGAACCCAAGAACATGGCGATGTCTGGGGACTGGTGTAACTTCTGTTGATGGTAGAAATCGGAAGAACAAGCAGGAACACAGAAGGTGTGAGGTTGCAGGGCAGACTTATCTGACAGCAGCATTCTCCAGGTAACTAGCTCATATCCCCTGAGAACCAAGCTCCTCGCAGAAGAGGTATTCGGTCCTCTTTAGGGACTTATTGCCCAACACCGTTAGACTAGGGACCAGATTTCAGTCTTTGTCCACAGCCAGCCCTCTGCCGCATCACAGGTACCATTTGCCCTCTCTGGGATGACTGCATCCTCTGTATCCTTTAATCCTTCGCTCAGTGCCTTCCTGCCTTTCTCTGCCTTTCTTTTTGGAAAGATCCATTTATTCCGCAGGTATCCTCATCACTTTTTAAACTGTTTCTAAGTATTCTCCAGGTTCATAACTATCTCTCCATTCCTCCCATCTGAGTTTTTACATTCCCCCTGGGACCACTAGGCATAAGAACTTGAGCACGACCTGCCTTAGATTCAAACCATCAGGAAAAAAGAAAAAGAAAAAAAAAAGAAAAAAAAAGCGTCGGTCGGCCAGCACCTTCCCATGCTCTCAATGCATTTCCACTTGCCTGCTCCATTTCGCACCATCTGCTCCATTAAGAGGCGGTTCTCAGTAGAGTTGTCACAAGCATTACAAAGCGTTAGCAACAGCTGGTTAAGCATATTTATGCTACAGTAGAAGCATGAGGGCTGGGTACAATAGTGCAACATGGGCTTTTCTGGCTAGCAAGAGTAATGGGAGACAGATGTGCTACATGATGCCTCTGTGCTAGACACCAGCATGACCCGGGCAGATCTCAGAGGTACTATAAATCCAGCTCAGCCATGTGGAAATAAAAATCAGTGCTGGGCAGCTCCAGGCCTGGGAAATAAAGCTAGGCGATAAACTTTTGGGCTGAGGTGAAATGATGATTTGAGATGGGAGGTTTCAGAAAGCTGCCGAGTTTGTCTGTGCCTCAGTCTCCTTGCCTAAAAACCTTGTTGCGACCATACTTGTCCAGCAAGAAACGACGCAACACTGAGGATCCTTCTTAACAGCACTTTATTCAGGAATCCCTTGATGATGATAAAATGGGGAGCCCCAAGACAAAGAATGAGCTGCCTTATATCTCTGAGCAGTCGCTGCCTAGGTCTCTGTGCCTAGTTCTTGCCTCAGGATAGGCTACGCGAGGAATCACCTCATTAGCATACTGGGCAAGAAATAGCTGAGTCAGTGTGCTTTTTCTTTTTCTTTTTTGGTTTTTTTGAGACAGGGTTTCTCTATGTAGCCCTGGCTGTCCCGGAACTCACTCTGTAGACCAGGCTGGCCTCGAACTCAGAAATCCGCCTGCCTCTGCCTCCCAAGTGCTGGGATTACAGGCGTGCGCCACCACCGCCCGGCAGTGTGCTTATTAATACGCATGTACCAAGTTGTTTACCAGGATTAGGGCCAGAAACCAGCGCCATCTTGTAATGGCGAAACATTCTGGATTGCTACATTACCTTAAGTATAAAATCCACACAATAGGATTTTAATGAAGTAATAAATGCAAAGCTCTTCATTGTAGCATTCAGGAAAGAGAGTTCAGCAACTATTAACAATGATCATTGTTTGTATATGCTTGGCCCAGGGAGTGGCACAATTAGGAGGCATGGCCATGTTAGAGTAAGGGTGTCACTGTGGGTGTGGGTTTAAGACCCTCATCCTAGCTTCCGGGAAATGAGTGTTCTCTAGCAGCCTTCAGATGAAGATTTAGAACTCTCAGCTCCTCTTGTATAATGTCTGCCTGGATGCTGCTATGTTCCTGCCTTGATGATGTTGGACTGAACCTCTGAACCTGTAAGCCAGCCCCAATGAAATGTTGTCCTTTGTAAGACTTCCCTTGGTCATGGTGTCTGTTCACAGCAGGAAAGACTGCTGTGACCTTCTTAAGGTGGATCTATTATCATCATCCTAAGATGATCATCTTCATCTTCCTCACAATTAGAGAGAAGTTACGAAGGCGAGGGACGTGTACACAGGCACACAGTGAGGCTCTGTGGCACTTGATGTGGGAGAGATGATGGGGAGAGTTAAGAAGGTCACCAGACTTGATTTTCAGGAACTATTTACCAAGCGCTTCTGTGTGCTGGACTCTAGTCTCCCCACACTGTGCATATAGCAGTGGACAGACCTGGAGAGGGCCCTGTCACAATGAACACCTTGTTCCAGTGGAAAGACAGGTGCCCAAGGAGGATGCAAACGACACACACGAAATAGGAAATAAGAATGGCTCAGCAGCTAAGGGCGTTTGCCATCAAGTCTAAATCAAGATCTTAGTTCAGGCCCCAGGACCCACCAGGTGAAAGGACAAATCTGGCTCCTGCAGGTTGTCCTTTGTCCCCTACCCACTCCACCACTCACCGCATCCACAGCAAAAATAAAGACATTAAAAACTTGCAAAAATGTTAGAATGTGACATGCATTCTGCAAATGATCGGTGGCTGTACTGGCTGTGTAGTTTCATTTGGACTATAAGTAGAAGACAGCGCAGACAGGCTCCAAGATCCAGACAGAAAGCAGAGCAGTGCCAAGACCTGTGGTTGGAAGTGGTTGGGTCTGAGGCATGGAGGGCTAGCAGGAAGTGGTGATGGATGGGTTCAGGGGAGAGGGACCAGATTAGATGACATTTTGTATAAACCAGGGCATGAGGCTTGGGTTTTATTATGGTGCTCTCTAGTGAGCCCTTGGTATGTGGCTAAGCCTTCTGATTCTCTGTCTTCGTTTCTGATGTGAGCGGATGGAGCCTCCTGGGAGATTATGAAAGCATACCTTGAGGTGTATCTGCCAGTGTCTTCCCAGAGGGCTCTGCTCTAATCAGTGGTTTGCTTAAAGGGATTTGACTACTGAGGAACGGTAGACTCTGCAGAAGCGGGCTTAGTTGGTAGAACAAAGTCTCTGGGGTTGTGCCTTTGGAGCAAATATCCTTAGGAGAATTAATGTCCCGACAGTCCCAGAACCATGACCTCAAATACATCCTTTCTTGCTTAAGTTGCTGTCTCAGATAAGTGGTCACAGCATACAAAAGGCTGGCTGATACAATCCTCTAGTGACAAACTGCTCTATACCTGGAGAATACAGGAAACAACATCTTTCAGAGCATTGGATAAAAGGCAGAGTAAATCAATGTTCTCTGAGAGGAAGGACCCCTATGAGGTGTGGTAGCTTGTCTCTATGGCTCTGCATGGAACGCTGCACACCAACTGGAGTGAAGACCTGGTAAGCTAACCCTGCTGAGCCGAGCATCGGTGTGTGCAGATCCAAGGCTCCTGGACCCACAGGGCAGCATGCTGACGTCTTCCAAAAGAGAAGGCATAGACAGGAGGCAGATCAGTAAGCCAATGGGTGAGAAAGCTGTTGAGACAGTGATGAGAGAAGGAGTCTTGGAAACGTATACCACTTCTATGGAGATTGAGGCTAAGGACCCTTGAGGAACTGATCTTTAATCAGAGGCTGGGGGAGAGACACACGGGGAGGAGAGGGGAAGAGTGTTCAAGCAGAAAACCACAAAGATCCTTGGGAAGGAAGAGTAGAGGGCTGATTGAGAGAGTTACAAATAGGCAGAGAGAGAGAGAGAGAGAGAGAGAGAGAGAGAGAGAGAGAGAGAGAGAGACTGTATACATGCATGTCCGTGCATCATCTGCATGTGTGTTTGTGTGTGTGTGTGTGTGTGTGTGTGTGTGCGTGCGCGTGCGTGCGCGCGTGCGCACGCGCGCGTTGGAGGGAGACAGAGAGACAAGTTTAAAAGAAGCTGCAGAACTAGAAGACTCCAGGCAATGGAGTTTTTCCTAGGAACTGTAAAGTAGCGGGCATCAGTAGAAAGCTGTAGGTTTTAAGTAACAGTTCAGGACAGCCTCAGAGACTGGTCTCTGGGAGCCTACTGTTTGTTGTGACCAAAGTCTGAAACGTGATCATCCTGAGCTTTAGAGTCATAGAGAATCAGCACATGGTCCCAGGGTCCTTGGGTTGCCCTGACGGGGACAGGTCTAGCCCTGGATCTTCCTGATGTTTTAGGAGAGCCCCAGACCCATTGTCATAGGATCTGAGGGAAGTACCTGGATACCAGACTGAGCTACTCAGGAACACAGCATCCTCTACCATTCATAAAATGTCATAATTCGAAAGGGGGTGTTCAAGATGAACGGGAGTTTTTAACATTAATCACCACCTAACGATGGCAGAGCCTGGGAGGTGTCAGGTTTCATTTGATAGATTTATCCTGAAAGTGATATGTGTACTGACAGTTTGAGGAAATTAATGGTTTGATTTTCCGGAGGATGGACAGGATAAACCGATGCTGACAGGTTAAATTAAGACAAGGCTGTTACAGAATGTAAAACAGCAACTTCACATTTCCAGAGCAATGTTTCCGGGGTCTCGATATTTCCAGAGCAATGTTTCCGGGGTCTCGACATTTCCAGAGCAATGTTTCCGGGGTCTCGATATTTCCAGAGCAATGTTTCCGGGGTCTCGATGTTTCCAGAGCAATGTTTCCGGGGTCTCGATATTTCCAGAGCAATGTTTCCGAGGTCTCGATATTTCCAGAGCAATGTTTCCGGGGTCTCGATATTTCCAGAGCAATGTTTCCGAGGTCTCGATACTTATGCCTAAGGCTGGCAAAGGGCGGAAGTAACTGAACAGTTAGAAGACGCTGTTTTGAAGGGATGGCATTGTCTCAGGGTGATATTTTATCATTTGTAAGTGGCATCTTCATGTGCATGTCTATAATTAATAGAATTGTAGATAGACCTGAGTAGGGGGGAGCCCTAGCAAACAGGTCTCAGGCATATGTCTGAAGTTTCAGTGTGTGTGCAGGTCCTCAAGGGCAGGCCTTGATGTCTCATTGGCCTCTTCTTTCTTCTGTTCTTCCTCCCTCCTTCCCTCCCTCCCTCCTTCCCTCCCTCCTTCCCTCCTTCCCTCCCTCCCACCTTCCTTCCTTCCTTCCTTCCTTCCTTCCTTCCTTCCTTCCTTCCTTCCTTTCTCTTTCTTTCTCTTTCTCTTTCTCTTTCTCTTTCTCTTTCTCTTTCTCTTTCTCCCTTTCTTTCTCTTTTGAATTTAAAAAAAAATTATTTATGTACTCACTTTACATCCCACTGTAAGGCCCCCCTCCTCCTGGAACTGCCTCATGCAGGTCTTCCCCCCAGTCCTCCCTCCCCTCCTCCCTTGAGAAGGAGGAGCCCCCTTTCAGTATTCCTCCTACCCCCATATATCAAGTATCTGCAGGACTAGGAGCATTTCCTTTCACTGAGGCCCTCTTTACTTTTAATGCTTGCACACTAAGGCATACAACTGGTATTCCATAAATGTTCACTACAAAAACCTATCTATCACACATAAATCACTCTTCATGACTGACACCACGTGATTGTAAACACCCATTATCTTCTACCTTGCCTAGTACTGCCTAATAAACACACAAATTATTTCACTTGCAAGGATGACTTTCATGGAAGACACATCTGGCTACACTTCCTAACCTCTAAGAAAATTTGAAAAAAAAAAAAACCTGTTTAAACCAGAATGATACAGTATCTTTCAGAGACTATGCTACTGAACTAATTTAATTACCTTGTTAATTTTCTGTATAAAAGATATGCTGCCTTTTTGCTTTCCATTTTTTATTTTTTTCAGGATTATTTTCAACGTGATGGATTCCTTTTTAAAGAAGGACTGGGTTCCTATCAAACTGTACTCTGTAGAGACTCTTCGGCACTTCCTTCTGAGGTCGTTTTTAGTACCAGGTCCAGCTTACCTGCTTTAAATTTTCCAGCTAGGACCTTTGATACTATTTCTTGTCAGGTTTTAGTTACATAAAATTCTACCATGTATGGTTTTTAACTACTATGAATTTTATTTTGTGATTTATCTTCCTAAAGTAATCTTTGTGGTTTGGAGAAAAATCCATTAGGAAATCATGGAAATATGGAAGTGGAGAGAGACCAGGGTAGTGGGAGACAGGTGTGCTTTCCAGGACTATGAGATGAGCCCCGAGTTCGGACAAAGAACAATGCTCTCCTCTGTTGCTAAGGGGAACATTTCCCATTGGTTGAGGTCCCTTGCTTCTCATTCTTGAATACCCTTGTGAACAGTTAGCCATATTTTCACCACCAGGTGTAACTTTAATTCTTTCAAACCTTATTTTAATGATGATCCCTGAACACTTTAACCTCCCTTGTAGCCCACCACCTACCAAAGGTCATGGGAAAGAAAGGATTCAGTGAAGTGGACCTGTGTAGAAAGGTTCTTTGGAGCAACTCCAGTCTGTGTTGTCTGGAAATCAACAGTTCAGTTTACAGGTCAGCAGCGGCAGCTTGATCCACTCGCAAACACTTCAACCGTCCAATTCAGGAGAGTCGGGTTAGCAACAGTGGTGACATGACCTAGAAGAGACAGCCTCAGTTCCAGTCAGCAGGAGGGACCAACAGGAACAAGAAGTTCTCAGCTGTGTCTCTCTCAGGGAAGTGAAGATCAGTGAAGATGAGAGACCCACAAGTGTTGCACAGCTAGTTTGTACTGACTGGTTTTGTGTGTCAACTTGACACAGACCGGAGTTATCACAGAGAAAGGAGCTTCAGTTGGGGAAGTGCCTCCATGAGATCCAGCTGTGGGGTACTTTCTCAATTAGTGCTCAATGGGGGATGGCCCCTTGTGGGTGGTACCATCTCTGGACTGGTTTTCTTGGGTTCCATAAGAGAGCAGGCTGAGCAAGCCAGGGGAAGCAAGCCAGTAAGAAGCATCCCTCCATGGCTTCGGCATCAGCTCCTGCATCCTGACCGGCTTGAGTTCCAGTCCTGACTTCCTTTGGTGATGAACAGCAGTGTGGAAGTGTAAGCTCAATAAACCCTTTCCTCCCCAACTTGCTTCTTGGTCGTGATGTTTGTGCAGGAATAGAAACCCTCACTCAGACATAGTTCTACCAGCAAGCCAAGCTCTGTCTCCTCACTCTGTGGAGTCCTATTTATGCTCTCCAAACATGTGTCCTCCCCGTGCCTTGCCTCAGCACATGTATCCAACCATCCTGAGTCCTCAGATTCCTTACAAATGCAGTTCAACTATACAATGTAAGGTGGACCAATACATGTGTGCTGTTAGCAAAGATGTCTTCATCACGTGTCCTTTCACGTTTGCTTTGCCAGAACATTCTCTCTCCTGTTTCCGCTTTAGTGAAACATTCCTTTACTAGTCTGCCTTAGTCTTTCACCTGTGTCCACTTCAGGAAAACACTTCTTCAGGTGTTTGTCCCAGCAAAACACCATCCAACACAACTGACTCTCCAAAGAACCCTTAAGTTTCTGCTTCAAGCAAGGACTTTCTTTTTTTTTTTTTTATTTTCTATATTCTATGTTTACATTCCAAAGGTTTCCCCCTTTCCCAATTACCCCCCCACCATATGTCCCATAATTCCTCTCCCCCCCTGCTATTCCCCACTCATTCTCCCCCCACACCCCCCACGATTTCTCTGTTCTGGGTCTACAATACTGGATCCAATCTTTACAGGCCCAGGGTCCTCTCCATTCTTCTTCTTGGGAGTCATTTGACTTGCTAATTGTATCTTGAGTATTTAGGGCTTCTGGGCTCATTAATATCCACTTATCAGTAATTGCATTTCATGTGTATTCTTTTGTGATTGGGTTAGCTCACTTAGGATGATATTTTCCAGATCTAACCATTTACCTACAAATTGCATGAGTTCATTATTTTTAATTGCTGAGTAGTACTCCATTGTATAAATATACCACATTTTCTGTATCCATTCCTCTTTTGAGGGATATATGGGCTCCTTCCAATATCTGGCTATTATAAACAAGGCTGCTATAAACATAGTGGAGCATGTGTCTTTATTGTATGCAGATGAATCATCTGGGTATATGCCCAGGAGTGGTATGCCAGGGTCTTCTGGAAGTAAGCAAGGACTTTCTTAAGTGTGGAATTTTAATCTCCTTGCAGATTTTCACAACAGTTCCTTATCGTGAGCAGGGTCCTTTCTGAATTTCATCTTAAAGACAGCTGCTCATACATGGCTGAGACTCTGCCTTGAAGGGCAGAAACCAGGGACTGAGCTTGGCCTGAGCCAAGGCACCCAAGGGCCTTTGACTGACTGATGCAAATGTTATTTTGGGTGCATAATAAGAGGCAGTCCTTGTCCTATAGATTTCAACCACACCCTTCTTTGTGATGTTTGCTCAGGTCATTCTTCCCACCTCACAGTGTGCTTTGTGTGCCATTTTTAAATGAATGTGCAGGTGCTTTTCATATCTGTGAATATTTGGTTTTTGTTGTTCATTACATGCGGTGCACATGTTTCCTGAGCCATGGGGGTTGTTTTTTGCTTTGGCAATCCATTGATGAATAGAACTGGATCATTTTGATGTAGTGAAGTTTAACCATTTCCTTTCCCAGGTCCATCTTTTGTTAGTCTCATATTTTTATTAACGACACTTGTTTTTTAACAGTTTCACACCTGGGCACAAGGCGCACTGACCAGGGTCGGCCACCCTCGGCCTTCTCCCTGCTGCCCCATCTCTCCACCCCTGCCCTGCTCCCCTCTTTCTCACATTCACGTCTATTTGTTTTGCTTCTTATGAAGTTTGACCAGGGCCATACAGATGCTTCTTCAAAAAGATACTTTCTTACCCTGAAATCTTGAAACCATATTCCTATAATTCAATCTAAAGACCTTATTGTTTTGTCTTTCCATTTAAGAATTTAATCTACTTAGAATCAATTTTGCATGCTCTGTATGTTATTCAGTAGAGGTTCAATTTTATTTTTTTTTACCACAAACCAATTTTCTCAGATTCATATGTTGAAAAGAGTAATTTTCTTAGCTGGTTTCCTGGGCTTTGTCACATAGGATGTCTCTATACAAATCTTACTTTTGCTGCTTCGGTTTTTGTGTTCTTAGAACTAGTCATCCCCATCTTCCTACTTCAAGTAAATTCTTTAGAATGCCTAGTTATAAAAATTTTTTTAAAAAAAGTGCCAGTTTTGTTTGAAAATGTATTTTACTGTTATTTTTTTAAAAGACATTTTTTTTTTTTTGCTAGCAGGCTATGGAGTGCTGAGTCTGTAATTGTGCTGTCTCGCTTTGTTTCCTCTCAGCCTGTGACCCGACTGTATTTGGCTGCATTAATGTTATTGCAAACAAAGCCAGAGGCCTTATTGTTTCTTTATAGGCAGCCCATTCCGTGCAGCCACCAGACCTGACTAGTTCTAGGATCTTCTCCTTGACTCCAGCATCCCACGGTGTCTCTAGTTTGTATAGTTGGCTTGGGATCATTAGGGCTCCCCCACTAAAAGACATTGTATCAAAGAAGTCGAGGGTTTTCATCCCCCTTTCCATTTTTGCACCTGGAATATGAGAGAGAGAGAGAGAGAGAGAGAGAGAGAGAGAGAGAGAGAGAGAGAGAGAGAGAGAAATAAGTCTGGAAGGCAACAAAGCCTTAGGTGGAGGAAAAGATTGGTGTGGGACACTTCTACTTCTATTGCTGAGAAATGAGCAGAAAGGCAAGGCCTTGGTTGGAGGACTGCATTGTCTGTGAGGAAGGGGGACGGTCACTTGGCATTTGGTAACTCAGTCAGTGTGTGTGTGTGTGTGTGTGTGTGTGTGTGTGTATGCGTGCGTGCGTGCGTGCGTGCGTGCGTGCGTGCGTGTGTGTGTGTGTGTGTTTTCCACGATCATAAGTATCTGAGAGAAATAAATTACAGAAGAGAAGATTTGTTGGGGCTCGTGGTTTCAGAGGCTTCAGGCGTGGTGGACAGACTCAGTTGTTTCTGGGTGGTATTGAAGCAGAGGATTGTGCTGGAGGACGTGGGGCAGAGATGTGTACAGTACAGCCTCTTGACTCATGGGGTCAGGAAGCAACAGAGAGGCACACATAAGGCCATACGCCAAGGCCATGCTCCATGCTCCCCTGTTAGGTCAAATAGTTCCCGAATAAAAGACACAAAACTTTTACATTTATAATACACCTTAAAAGCACTTTATAAGCACTTAAAAGCTGGGCAGATATCAACCCTCTGTGCGATTTTTTTCTACTTCCCTGTCAATAATCCCAAAATATCACTTGCCCTGTTCTACCTGGGCTGCTTCTACTCCAAGAGGCCGGCCCTCAGGGCCGTGTGCTCACAGTCCACCTACCCCATGCTGACTTCTTCCTTCTTCCTCCTCTCCTTGTGGTGTCTGCCTGAGACCCCCAAGCTCAGGAGTCTTTGCTCTGCCCCTTCTCTTCTGCCCAGCCCAGGATGTAGGCATCTTTATTAACCAATCAGGGATAATTCAGGGGGCAAGGTTTATACAACAAAAACTGGTCTATGCAAGAATCTCCTCTTCTTTCAGGGAGGCAACCAGATCCTGCCTTACAGAATTTAGAATTTGAATGCAAGTAGCATCTGACCAACCTCCAGACAACAAAATAAACATACTCCCAGATGGTGGTGGTGCTTACCTTTAAAACCAGCAGTCAGGAGGCAGACAGATGAGTTTGAGGACAGAGCAACTAAACATACTTTTAACTTTCTTTGTCAGAGAAAACTGACAGTTTGTGTTAGTTACTTCCAGCATTTCTGGGACAGAAGGTCTGACAAGAGCAAATTAAGAAAGTTAGGTCTATTTGGGGGCCCAGGCATCATGGTTGGGGTGTCCATGGTGACAGGGCTCAGTAAGAATAATGACACTGTATCTGCAGAGGGAAGGCAGAGAGATGGAGGCTGGTATCCATTCCTTTTCTAGTTTTTATTCAGTCCAGGACCATGGACTTTTCACAAGTTCTTGAGACCATTCATCTTTCCATTTAAAAGATTTCATTTACAGCCTGCCTCCCTAAAAGATAGATAGATAGATAGATAGATAGATAGATAGATAGATAGATAGACAGATAGATCCAATGAACAAACCAAAGACTCTAGCAATAGCTTTGTCCTTAAAAACCCCAGGGTGACTAAAATATCTGGGCCTAGGTCTCAGGATTTCCACCACATGAGCTGCCCCAGTCCCAGCCTGGACGGCCCTCGGCTTGTCTTGAGTAAAGTGAGGTCTGAAGGGATTTGTTTTACTGCCAAAGCATTGGAGGTACTTTCTCTGCTCTGGTCTTTCTTTTAGAGCAACACACCTGTTGACCAGGGGCTTGCGGGGGTCAGGAACAGGCATCTCTGTGACAGGCAGCGGCTGCTGCTCCTGATGCTGGACATCCCGGCTGCCCTGGCTTCCCTCTATTTCCTTCAGCAAGCTTTAATTGCATTACGCCACGGGTGCTGCTCTTCATCAGTCCATGTGCATTTCAAGCATTTGCCAACACAGGGGAAGGCCATGACTGATCAGAGATGCTTCTCCCACACACTGACCTTTTCATAACTCTCCTGCGTTTATCTTACTGAGTCCCTGCAACCTGAGAGGCCGCAGTATCACATCAGCTCTTTCCCTTTATGCTGCCCCGAGTTCCTATACCCCAGTCTTTGTTTTCCAATACTCCTAAAGCATTCGCTAAACATTTATTACTTTATCTACTGCATCACTGAGTCTGACCCTTTGTCTCCTAAATGAGCTTTGGATGGCTGCTGCCTCTCCTTCCCCGCCTCTTTACCCAAATCATCACCTGGGGCTCCTACGGTGCAGAAGGTCCTTGGTCTGCACAGCTGTTACTTTGGGGTTTCATCTCCATCTCCATCTGCATTTATCCAGGATGTGGCCACCCAGCTCCCCCAAAAGTGACACTCTAATGAGCTGTAGGCCATGGAGGATCCAGACGATCTGAGAGCTTTAAGAGTCTGTGTGGTTGGAAAGCAGATGGTGACTTCCCATGTAGACAGCAAAGGGGATGGGAAACTCAAGAGAATCTATTTCCAAACAGAGAGGAGGCCTCCAGGAAAGAATGGCTTGGGATGGACTCATTAGCAGTCAGCTGCATTGAATGTGGGTTCCAAAGGGAACAACCTGGCTTCCACTGAAAAGCCTCACTGGGTGTCTTGAAACCTTCTCATCTTGAAAATTAATCACCGGATAAAATCTTCAAAACACCCTTTCAATGTGGTTTAAGTTGCAACAAAATTAAAGAAAGTCTTCCAAGGCACAGAGTTAATATTTATCACATCCAGAGCTGCGGTGGGAAACGTGGGAGGAGCTGAACACAGACCTCTTCAAGCCCCGTGAAAGGGTTGCTGTGGGCGGGAGACTGGCAGGTTTGTAGACAGAGGCTGACAAGAATTCTCCTTCAGAAGGTGGAGAGAGACCCTCGTGATAGTGGACAGCCATTGTCAGGTCTTGAAATGGAAGAGATGGCAGCATGAAAATCCTGCAGCGGGAGGCAGACCCTCCAGTTCAAAGGGAGGGTTCCTAACCCCGTGTGGCGACCTAACTTATTCTCCGGGACTCATGAGGCAGGAAGACATTGATGAGAAGTGGGAGCTATGGGATACAAGTTCTCAGCCAAGGGATCTCCAGGACCCCTAAAACAGTAAAGACCAAACCATTGCTCTTGGATGCCCACCAGAACGTGATAGTAGGACCCCATGGCTGAAGACATCACATACTTTGGCTACAGGATATGAAAAAATGAAGTTGGTGCCATCCAGGACGCGTCTTCTGTACTGGCTAACATTCAGAAGGTGTTATGCAGGCTGCTGGGAGAAAACAGATCAACTGTCTTACCCTGCTGGGAACCCTATGAGCTGCAGTAATGGCTCACATGGTAAGATAGGCCCCTGTGCCATGGCGGCGTGAATGTTCGGGAGGCTTCTGAACAGATTAAAGGTCGCTCCACGAGAGAAAGTGAGTGCCTGGCACTGTGTCAGTCTGACCAAGGCCTCAGGGCTGGAGAACTCATAAGCCCCAAGGGAGAACATACCATAATTTTGAACATTTTGAGAACATACATAATAATTTTGCTAAGTAGACGTGGTTTCAAACTGCCCTCTGACTTTGTGTCTCTACACCCACTGATAAATACTGTTTTCAGCCCTCACAGGCAAGTTTCTTCGTGTCGTGGGTGGTGGCTAATACAGAAACTTAAAACTGTGAGAAAATCAGTGTCCACGGAGTGAGTGCTCAGGCACAACTCTGCATCTGCATTGCACCCTCTCACCCCAAGGCTCAGGGACCACACAGAAGACAGGGCGTGGCAGGATTGTGAGGGTCACAGGCAGACAAGGGCCAGGGCAAAGCAGCATCTTCATATGACAGCATCGCCGCGCTCAGGAAGTCACCACAACTGCGACTTCCTGTGCAAAACCTTCATAGGACCAAGTTAGTCAACATCCTAGCATGGAAGGAGGAGGGCCTCATAAGGCCCCACCCTAGCTGGGGAGATGTTGACAATTTATCTCTTTCAGGGAAGGGAGAGTCAGGTTTTTTTTTTTTTTTTTTTGAGGGTGTAGCCCCTGATAGGTTGACCATGTTCCAGTAAATGACCTCATACCCACGAGCAGCACACATCAGGGGGTATAAAACAGTGGACATAAGGTTGGAAGGGGGTAGGGAACAGGGGTGGGATTCTGAGTTGGGTGGATATCATCAAAATATATGCATGTGTGAAATTCTCAAAAAATATTTAAAGTTTTGTATTTGAAATAAAATAAATAAATAAATAAATAAATAAATAGTAGGGAAAAAAGTAGAGAGGGCATTCTGCTTGCCCTGATCCTGGCAGCGGGAGAGTATGCCAAACTGGCTCTAACAGCCCGCACGGATACCTGTCAGTCCTATTAACTAAGGGGGAAACTATAGCAGGGAGGGTGGGGCCCGATCTGGGAGGAAGCCTGGGCTGATAAAACAGGAGTCTGCCTGAAGACAAAGAGGAAAGAAAAAATTTGTTCCAGCCTTAGATCTAGGAGAAAGGGGAAGAAAAAGCTCCTTGGAGGATCTGGAGCTAGAGGCGTCGTAGAGTGATTTCCAGAGTAAGCTGCGGTCAGGACTGCAGATGTGCGGGAGAGTTCAAGGAGACTGTACCACGGGGCGGAGGGAAGAAACAGCCAATCCTCAGGAGAAAGGCATCAACAAGTATTCAAAGAAGTTCCCCAAATTAACTCCCAATCATGGTGTGTTTGTGGCAAAACACGAGACAAGTCTCTGGGTGTGAAATCAGCGGAAGCAGTTTATCTTGGAGGCAGGCGCACAGAATGGCGTCGCCGGGACTCGCATATATAATGCTTGAAGATGTGGCGAACGAAGAAAGTGTAGTATTTGCACTCGAAAGCAAAACCCCCAAAGCTGAAACTAAGCTATACAGGAAATTTGTTTACTAAGCTTGAAGATCTAGGAAACAATTGAAGAAATAAAATCGAAAACAAAATATAGTGGGCACTACTAAATAAGGAGGAAGGCATGAAATCTAACTTTACAGACTGAAACAAAAGAGGTAAAAGTATCTTCTGAATGAAAAAAATGACAACGTAACTGCTCTGAGGTATGGCTGAGGAGAAGGTGTAATTTAGATATGAAGGAGAAAACAGCCACAGGCACCTGGAAGGGTCCAGACTGAACTGGGCCAGCAGACTAAACCAGGCCATGATGGGGGTGTGTGTGGGGACAGAGAATATGACAAGCTAAGAAGCCAGAGAAGTTGGGGACAAGAGGCCCAAGAGGGATACAGGAGCAGAGCCAGCCAGGAGCCCAGACACCAAGGGCATGTGTAGCCAAAGTGGCTTACTTATGTAGGTATCAGAGGCTGAGGGCAGGAAGCGAAGCCCTGTGCTCGGGCTGAAGAGGTTTAAGGTAGGGGGCTGGGTGAGGCGCACTGGAGGGAGGCACAGGTACTGAGGGAAACCCAGGTTAGTTCGAGACCGTAAGTATTCGAACAAGACACATGAAGTTTACCATTAAAAAGAGGGAACCTCTCCCATCAGCCTCACTGTAAGAGACTACTACAGTTTTAATGATTAAAATGAGGCAAGACTAAAGGAGGAGAGAGAAGGTGGGTCAAGCACTCTCCCGGACACGGATGCAACACTGGTCTCCGGTTTAGCTTAGCAAACAGCCTGACGATGTGTGGAAATCTAACCTATAAGGACCAGGTAGAGTTTATTCTAAGAGCGAGACCTTCCATGGCAAGGCCCACGGTACACGTTGGCAGAATCAAGCAAACAGTGGCATAGTTCCAATGACTTAGTAACTGGTCCACGTTCTCTCAGAGCATTTGCCTCTCTCAGAACATCTGCTGTGCAGCTGTTAAAAATGATAGATAGAGAAAGCATCCAATAAAATGATAAATACATCATACCCTAAAAAAGAATAAAATTAAGAACTGGGATTAAAGGTCATTTCTCTAGCATCATACTGGTATCCATCAGAAATTGATGTTCTATTTACTCTATTTGTAAGACTAAAGACACATTGGCCATCACATCTATTCTGCTCTTACACAAGTAGAAATTCTGGAATTACAGATGGGAATGCTCGAAGCAGTGTTTTCTTTAAAACAAAAACAATTCAAGAGTAAATTGGTAAATTACTCAATAAATTGTGGTGCCCTCATGTAAGAAATAGCATGGATTTCTACTAAAAGATAAAGGCATATTAACACAGACAACAGAAATGGGGAACGGAAATGCCAAGAACTGACTTTGGATTATCACCAAGATGACATGATGTTCCAACCTTCAGTAAATCAAATGTAAGTATATTTAGAAATGGGGCCTTTAAGGTAAATGAGGGTCATTTGAATGAGCCTTACTCCAGTATAACTTATGGCCTTTTAGGAGGCAAGTAAGATATGAACACAAAGACCAAGAGTCAGCACATAAATACACAAGGAGGAAGTAGCCTTAGGATAAGGGCTCTGGAGAAAGCCTGCTGACCTCTTGATCTGCACTTGCAGTTTCCAAACTGTGGGCCAACAAATCTTCCCTTGCTCAAGCCTCCAAGTCTATGGTGCTGGCTATGACCATTGCCCTGGCAAATTTTATTATGGGTTTCAAAATACATAAGTCAGTAAGGCAAGCTACAAAAATAGTTTGATAACTCTTTGAAGTTGAAAAATCAATCTCATCTGAAGAATACATATGTAGCTTAAGAAACTACAAAGGTAAGTAAGGGATAGAGAATATTCTGTGTCCTGTCAGAGTCAGCTCCTTCTTGACAAACCAGGAGCAGGGCAGGCCAGGAACAAGCCATTGAATCTGGGCACGCAAAACACAGGTCAAGTTCTGTCCAGAAGCCAGCTCTCCTGCCCCTGACTTCAGAGACTTACTCATGGAGGAAGCCCTGCTAGGACTGTTGCAACTGTAGGCTCCAACGTGGCTACCTGTCCAGCAACCCCTCCAGGCCTGGCTTACTGGCAAGTGCATTGGCGCTGGAAGGAAGCAGGAGTAGGCTGTGCATGTAGCAATAGTCTCAGATCTTTAGCTTCCACGGGGACTGGCCAGATACCTCAGTGGGTAAAGGCACTTTCTGCCACACCTCATGGCCTGACATGATGAAGAAAGAAAACCAACTCCAACAAACACAAACTTTCCTCTAACTTACATACACAAGCACATATGCAGTCAGTCAGTCAGTCTCTCTGTTTCTCTCTCTCTCTCTCTCTCTCTCTCTCTCTCTCTCTCTCTCTCTCTCTTTCTCCAATCTAAAGTTTTGTAATGCATGCATGTTCCCTCCTGGCAATATGGCACTAGGAGGGAGAAAGAGGTCAGTAGAAGTTGAACCCTGTGTAAAATATAAGTATCTTTTATTCACCTGATATGATTGTCTTGGAGGCTTATTGTCTTTGTCCACTAACCTAGGTCTAGTCCTGGAAGCGTCTAGCCTCCATACAATCTAATCTAGGCCTAGATTGTTTTTCAGCCTCTGAGACTTACTGTGATAAATAAGCTCAGCCTTTCATAGTTTTCTGAACTCTGGCTGGCTGAATCAGCTGTTCTGGCTTAAGCTACGCTCCAAGCTGATTGACTCAGTCTGGCTTCTCTCCTGACCTCTAATTGAATTGCTCTGGTTGGCTTCATACTAACTCTGGCAATCTGTTCTGATCTTCTGACTCCTTCTCATTCTCTGGCTTGTTCTGATTTCTGTCCATCTTGGTCTCTCTTCAACTTGTCCCTGTATACTGTCCTGGTAAAACTGCCTCTTCCCTCTCTGCCCTGCCCCTCAAGGAGTTTCCCTTTTCTCTCTGTTCTCTTGAGAATTGGGCATGTCCTATTCCACCAAATCTATCCCTGATCCATCACATAGTCAGCCACTCAATTAGATATCACTTTCAAATATGGGTGTTCCCTTTTACATGCTAACTTTACCATAATTGTTTGGGATTAAAGGTGTGTGCTAAGGCTGAGCCACACCACAACTAGAATCAGGTTTTTTCAGTAGACAACACAAGCTTGGGGTTCACAGTGTGATTAAATATTCTGCAATCCCGTTTCCTCATGGAACACCATGTCCAGTAGGGGAAGCAGACTTTATTGGGAATCAAACTGAGGCAGCCATGGCAAATATGATGGACATAGAGGAGCCCAAGCAATAAAGGTTTAATCGGGGATGCTTGAGGAGGCTTTCCTGAGAGCACAGCTCCTGTACATAGCATGCATTGGCGTTTTTATTATCAGAAGAGGAAAGAGAAGGGCTTTGTGGGCTCAGTGAATGACTTGTGTGCTACCCCGATGGCAGTGGAAGAGGTCAGACAAGAACCGAGGACACAGAGTTTGGAGCGAACAGCAAGGAGCCTGAGAAGACATGCAGGACCACAAACGGAGCTTTGTGCTTGTCTTAAACCTAGTGGGAACCCATTGATTAATAAGAAGACAAGGGAGCGGTAGGAAGTCAGAAGGGATCAGATTGCATTTTGAAGAGGTCATTGTGAAGAGACCTTGGATGTGAAAAGGATATCTTGTGGCCATGGTGGGAAAGAAGGGACAGACAAGGTGTGCGGCTTAGGAGTCTCAATAGTGTAGGAACTCAAGGGAGTCCTATCATCCCAAGGGATGGTGTCTTGAACTAGTGTAGCTAGAATGAATCTGGAAGGAAATGAATGGATTAAACAATTCAAAATTGATCAGTTTGGGACCTATTAGTGTTCAGAGCATCCCTGTGAGGTGGGTTCTAAGACGAAATCTCAGCAGAGATGATAAAGACACAGACATCTTAAGCCAGTCAGTCACCCAGGCCAGAAAATGGTTTCTCCGTTTGCAATTGAATTGGATATAGGGCAAGAAGATGAAGGCCAACAAGAGGGAGGTGCTCGGGTGACATGAGTTCTGGCGTGCACAGGCTGGCAGCGCTGTAGGCAGTCACTGGGGCCATGCCCTCTGGTCATGCATTATGGGCTATGCATTGGGCAAAAAGCCTTTGGAAGATGCCCAAGAGTAGAAAAGGAGTTTAATTTTAGTTTAGTTTTGGACTTTGAACACGATACGTTTAAAATACCTATGAGACATCCAAGAAATATCTAGAAGGCAGCTGCATATGTAGGTCTAGGCTCAGAGGAGATTTCCAGGCTGGGGATGTAAATGTTAATCACCAGCATAGCCATCAACATCACAAATGCTGTGGGCACTGCTGAGATCCTGGGGAAGAGAAGAAGAGAAGACACCTAGGATCAAGCTTTGAGTATTTAATGGCCAGTAAAATGATGGATCTAGGAAGCATAAAGGTATAAAATTCAGAGGAATCAGGAAGCCAAGATTTTCAAACCAAGGGTAGGGAGAGGAGAAAATGGTTAACATTGTTAATGCTGCTAAAAGATAAATTAAGGTGAAGACGAATACAATAAGTCTGCGTATGTGGGAAATGGAGGAAGCAATACAGAGACCAGATAGAGAGACCCAGGAAGTGCGGTCTAGATGAGGTAATGCTGGCTACAGAGGGTCACTGTGGCACTGGAGGACAGAGGATGGATTATGTACGGGTGATGGGCAACGCTTGCAGATGGATTGGAATCAGGTATAGCTTCTGAGTTCCAGACTAGCAAATGGTATTCTCATTGACAGCAATGGAATACAAATGTGCTGAACAGAATAGACCTGGGTAGGGATCAATTCTGTTTAGGCCATTTAAGTTGGAGATGCCTAAAAACTATTTCACGAGTCTGTGGAGCAGTTTGGAGCACAGAGGTGAAGCCATGTCAAGACTTTAAAATGTTGGGATTTTCACTATTAAGATGACGTTGAAAAGTTAGGTCTACAATGTATCCATCCCAGGAAGAACAAACGTAGCATCGACAGAAAATGAGATGAAACGTGGTGGAACGTGTGGCTCAGAGAGGGTGTTGATGGTTTGGGGAGTAGGGGTGGGGTTAGGGGAGAGAAACAGAACTCGATGGCCTCATGCACTGCAAAGGCTGGAGGAGGCTGGGGGACGGCTTTGCAGGCAGCGCTGCTGTGCAAGTGTGAGGACCAGGCTTCACCTCCCTGTCATCCCAGTGGATGTGGACACAGGGAACTCCATGAGAGCACGTTGGCAAGCCGGGCTGGCAAAACCAGCAAGCTCTAGGTTCAGTGAGAGACCCTGCCTCACCTCCCAGTGAGGTGGAGAGCAATCACCGCAGACCACACACATTTGCTGTGAATTCTCTTTCTCCCTCCCTCCCTTCCTCCTCCTCCCTCCCTCCCTCTTCCTCCCTCTCTCTTCTCCTGCATCTCCAACTCTCTTTCTCATCCTCATTGCCAAGTGGAGAGCTGAGTCACTTGAATGCTAACATTGTCCCTAGCCCTTGCAACTTTCTTCTTGATTTTTCAAGCCCTAAAGCACTGGCCAGATTCTGCAGTGAACTGACCAGCTGAGAAAACCACTCATGTGGTCTCCTTACTGCTGGACGATCTGCTCACAGCTGGAACACAGTATTTCCTCAACTCTATCCCCGCTCCCATTTCCCTCCCTCAGAATCCCTTTTCCTTCTTTCCAAGATTCTAATATCCAGGGTTCGTGATTCACAGGCAGGCCTGCCTAAGTTATGGCTTTCATTACCTCTCGTGAAGATTGTGGCAAGAATCTCATAATTGCTTTTCCTGCTTCTGGTCTCTTCTCTCTCCCATTTTTCTTTCAGTTGCCAGATTAATCTTTTTGAAACATAGCTCTAATCCGGCCTCTGCCCAGCCCAAACACCTCTAATGGCTCCTATTGATAGACCGGCATTGTTCAGGTTGAACAGCATTGCCTGTGGGTTTTCAGGAACCTAGTAGGTGTGTGGCTAGACAGGCTGGTCGCCCTGGTCACATCTGACTGGCTCTGTGTTGACACCTGCTTTCACTCCAGCCCGACTGCTGAATTTCCGGATCTGAAGATTGGGAACTCACTGCCTCCTAGAGAAGCTAGGGGGTGCGAGTTCACCCCCAGGCTGTCTTTTCCACTGCTTTCCCCATCTCTCTCGCTGCCTGTCGCTGGTTCTAGAGCTCTTCATCCTTGCTTGAGTCATCCTCTTATTTTTTTCTGCTATCCCCAAAGGGCCAAACCCAACCCAAACTTCATCCCTTCTGCTAGAATCATCTCTTTCTGTCCTAGACAGCGAGAGCGTTTTCCATGCTCCTTCCTGAGGTGTTTAGCTCCTTCTGCCTAACGCTTCTGTTCATTTGGAACACAGTTGAATGCACTTTCCAAATTGGGGTACAAACTGGTCCACATCAACTTCAACAATGTATGTTTATTAAGTACCCATTACAGACCAAATAGAATCCTGGGTGTTGATAAAATATCAGGAAATAGCAAGCACCAAGTATCTGGGAACTGAGCTTAAAGAGGAGGAGGGACCTGGGAGATACGCGATTTGAGAAACTGGCTCATTCTGGATAAAGCAAAGGGAGCATGCAAGGGCAGGGAGTGCTCAAGGCCACTCAGGAAGACTTCACCAATATGGTAGCGTGTGAGTGGCATTCTGGCAGGCAAACAGTGTCCAGAAACAGCATCTGAAGCATAGGCGCCAGCAAGTGCAAAGGCCCTGAGCTGAGTGTGTTTTGTGAAGCTTTTGGGCTTTTGCATATATATATATATAATTAATGGTTTGAACACCCATTTGTTTCTACACTTTTGAGACTTGACTTCCACCCCATGCCATTAACAATTGAACATTTATTTGGATCAAAGAGGCTACACTATTTACTTCTAAATGTCCATTTCTATTATTTGTTAGTCACCATTGCTTTACCTTTTCCTGTGTGGGGCGTCTAGTCAATTTGATACGGCTATCGTCATCTGAAAAGGGAGTCTCAACTGAGTAGTTGTCTTCAGCTGGCATGTCTGTGAAAGGTCGTCTTGATTGTTAATTGACGTAGGAAGACGGGGCCTACTGTGGATGGTGGTACTGGTCCCTCGCCAGGTTGTCCAGGACTGTATAAGAAAAGCAGATACGCAGGAACCTATGAGTGCGCCGGCACACTGTGTTCTTTCATGGCTTCTCCTTCAACTTCTGCCTTCCCTCAATGATCGTGTTGACCGGAAATAAGCTCTCTCCTCTGACAGAGAGGTTAAAGTGTTCTATCACAGCAACAGAATATAAACTACAACATGGGCGTATCATGGGATATTTATCCCAAGCAACTTGATAGATGATTTTCTACTGTTATGGTCATGCCTCAAAAGCCCTGGGTAGGCCACAGTGGAGCCCCAGGCTAGAGCCAAAAGATTACAGATGTCTCATTTTCTCAGCCACTGTTAGTTTAGTGGCTCAAACATACTCAGGCTTGTTGTTGGTAACAAATGGGCCCTTGCTAAAAGACTAGGCAGAGAGACGACCTGCCCACCTGCCAGAGCAGGACAGTATGCTAGTCGTCACCCTGCCCCACACAAGTCCATAGGTGAACAGAACTACCCAGCGGAGTCACGCCTCGCATCTCCTCCAGTCAAATCAGTTCTATGCGTTCAGCTCCGAGGCCCAATCCTATGAATGTCAAACATCTTAAGATGCCTTCAGCTCTCGACGTAGGTGAGAAGGCTGGGAAACTATCAGGCTACATCTCACCAGGTGTCACAGGCTCATTTCTTCGATGGGAGGGAAGTTAATTGGCCCAAGGAATCTGTGTGGTTTGTCCTGAGCTAGCATCTCAGCACCCATTCATGAATGACACTCAGAAAACATTTGGGGAATGAAATCTGATATGTTTAAAATGACCCAATCAATCTTTCATTTGTTGTGAAGTGTTTTCAAATGGGCTACCGGGGAGGAAATGATTTTTCTGCTCTCCTTCAAGCAGCTGCTATCTGGGCACTGGCCAGCACTCGGTGGTGGTTATTTTGCATTTCATTCCAACACCAGCCCCTGCACCTCATGCTCTCCCATCCCTGTTAACTATCCAAGAGACTCCTAGAGGGCAGTTCAGAAGCAAGGAAGGGGAGAAGAGGCTTGGGGAAGCCACAGTGCTTGTGTCGCTGGAGGGCAGAACTGGAAAGCTGCAGAGTGAAAGAGAGCAGCCCTGTGGGGAGTAGAAGCTGCTTCCCGAAAGACGCTCCTTCTGAGAACCTGAACCCCAAAAGACAGAGACACCAAGACAGTGTGCAAGGGCCCTGTGGTCACCATCAATGCCTTCCCGGGAGTTGGTTGTGTTGTTTTTACATCTTGAATTTGGTTGGCTGGGGAGTTGCCTCAGTCTCTATTATGATCGCCTACAGAGAGCGCAGGCAAACCCGCCTCCCAGAACTGAACGGAGGCAGAGCACAGGAGAGAAAGCTTCCACTTGCATAGCCCTCTTGGGAGAGCCATCATTTCTTCTGAGAGCCCTGCAAACCTGGGTTTATCTGCTGTGTGGTTTCCTCTTTAATCTATCCCCTGGTGCTCCATTAATTAGCCAGCCTCTTCTTTAAACAGGGCTGGCTCTTCATCCTGCTGCCTCTGATCGCTGTGAAGTCTTAATGCTGAATTAGGTGCTCTTCATTATTTCCATGGCAACCCACAATAATCACCCATGTAAAAGTTTGTGCCTTCACTATAGGCTCCTGGGAGAGAGAGGCAGGGTGATGAGAGAGACAAGCTCTGATTCAAATACAAAGGCGCCCCAACAATAGCTCCATAAATTACTCTGTGAAGTAAATTGATTTGCTAAACACTTTTTTAGTTAGATTTGACACATGGTCTTCTCCTTTCTCTCCTAGATCACACTGTGCTTAAAAGAATATTTTCTATTTACCTCTTTATAGGAACGTTTCTTTTAGATGTCTGCTTCTGGTGAATCCATTGGAATTACAGTAGGTTAATATTCCTGGTGCTCTACTTTAAGAGTGTCTTTTGCTACTTTCCCCATATCTTTTTATCAGAAAAGAAAACAACAAACAAACAAAACCAACCTCTCTAAGTAAAACCCAGCTATCAAATGTACTCATGAACACACATGCCACAGAATAGTCTAGAAAGTCTTCAGCATCGCCCTTCCTGCTTTCTTTGATTTCATCAATTATATGATCCTAGGATGGTGATCAAGCCCAAACTACACCACAGATTATACGTCAGCATACAAATCTAGTCTTCCTTTCTAAATTAGGATTGACATAGAATTCCCATTGTTCCGATGACTGCCAGAAAACTCCCCTTCTTGCTCTTTCCTGAACCGTTTTTGATGGAGCCGGAGACCCCACTAAGCCTGTGGCTGAGGTGAGTGACTGTCATCACACACTCTTCCATCATGTCCTTCTCAGCGGTAGAAGTAGAGCCTTCTGGGATGCCGACACCCGCCTGCCCATCCTGCTGTTACGTGCAGAGCAAGGCTCTCCTGGCTGAGTCACTGCGCAAGAGGGCAACTCTTTGCTCCACCTGTCGAAGGCACAAAGGCTGGGTTCCCAGGTGGTCATTCTCCAGCCTCTGTTAGCCTCAGGACTCACCACCATCCTTCTTCACCCGACTCCCTTCTGTACCACTAATGTTTGTGCATGAGTGAAGAAAGCGCTTTCAGGAGCACTTGCTATGCCACAGTAAGAACTGCAGCCTCCATCCAGGTTAGAAGATGTGCTTGGCCAACGATGGCTCACTGAGGTACAGAGAGTTTAAGGTTTAAGGAACAGAATGCACAATAAGTACAGGTCTTTTCAGTGTGATATGATATATTGTCATTATATAATGTCCATAGCTGGGCTGGAGAGGTGGCTCAGCAGTTAAGAGCACTGACTGCTCTTATAGAGGTCCTGAGTTCAATTCCAAGCAACCGCATGGTGGCTCACAACCATCTGTAATGGGATCCAACATACTCTTATGGTGTGTCTGAAGACAGCTACAGTGTACTCATATACATAAAAATAGTTTAAAAATGATGTCCATAGTTAACAGTCTTTAGGTGCAATGTACACAATATCCAGGGCCCATAAAAAACTTGTTTTCTTATAAACTTAGAAGGAAAACAAGTATCATCTAGCCTGGATCCTATTTCTTTTTAAACCAATGTAGTCCCCAAATATCATTTTAAGAAAAGTGTGTGTGTGTGTGTGTGTGTGTGTGTGTGTGTGTGTGGTGCTGAAGGTCTTCTAGAGATTCCCATATCCTTGACCTTGGTCAAGTAACTTTCCTGTAAATTCTTTCTGAAAATTTAAGAGTTATCTCTTGCTTCTTAAGACTCTCAGGAACCAAGCTGACCATTTCTCATTATGAAACGGTTCATGTTCCCAGCTCCCTGGAAGGGCTGGAAGGGTGCGTTTGAAAGCTGAAAGCTGGCTATTTTAGTTGAGAACATTAATCATGCTGGTTCTGCTGTCGGCTGAGGTTATAGCATCTGATCTCCCATTTCCCCTGTCAGAATCATTTATGCTTTGCCCCTTGATATGACACATAAGTCCTTTTTATTATATTACATATTAAATACACCAGAACACACTAAAAAATCTCTTTGTTACCCAGTAAAGTATAATATACAGCAAGTCCATCTTTATCTGCTGTTACAGCAGCTAGTTACTAACAAGCCTTAATGCCAAGTTTGAGGTACTATTACCTATGGGGTCATGCAGATATGTAAACTCAACAAAGGCTGAAATAAAGCTACAGGAACTTAAAAGGACTCCGCCGGTTTTTATGTTTTGTTTTTGTTTTACTCTTCAGGGGAAAGCATCTGGGGGGCTAGAGCCATCCAATATACAAAGCAAACCAATGTTCATGCCTGTTTCTGTGTGTCAGGTATTGGGGTATTTACAAGGTTATCTTTGTTGGGTCTCATAATCTACCTGTTGCTGCCCAGTCAAGTAATTGACTTGCCCTATGCAGCTAACGACTAGTAAGTACAAGTAGGATTTTGATCTAGATTTGCTCTCTTAAAATGCTTGTGGTGTTTTTTTCATTTCATTCCAGGTCAAACCCAAGACCCTGAAAGGTATATCGCTGTGTCCACAGCCTTATCTTCTATTCTCAGCACTGGGAGCTCAGCTTCAGCTTTCTTGGCTTCCCCTAGTGCTTGACCATGCCAGGCATCTTATCTCCCCAGTGCCTTTGCCTTTCCTCTCTTCTTGTTCTTTTTGTTCTTGTTGCTGTTCTTTTTTCTTTTCCTTCTTCTTCCTCCCTTTCCTCTTCTTCCTCTTTCTCCTCCCTCCTCCTCTTCCTCCTCCCCCTTCCTCTCCTTCCTCCTCCCCCCTCCCCCTTCCTCTCTCCCTTCCACAACAACTCACCTCCTTGATATCTACGTGGCCATCTTCACTTATTTGGTCTTTGCCCAACATTTTCCTGTGAGGTTTTGTGACTCTCTGGACAATGGCTCTCCCTCTACCCTCTGATAACACCCTCTAATCTCTCCGTAAGGCTTCCTACCTCATGACTCAGTGAGCACATTGCTTACTTTTCTTGTCACTATAACAAACCTGAGAAACCAACTTCAGGGGAAGCTCGTAGCTTCTAGGGCTCCACCCACGGTTGCTTAGCCTCCCACGTTTGGGCAAGAACATCGAGCATATGGAGGAGGGGGAGGTCTCTCATCTCCTGGTGGACAGAAGTAGAATTAAAGGAAGAGAGAGGTGTGGTTGAACCTTCACCCTGAGAAGCACAAGAGTACCATCAGCTGGCGACCAAGAGGGTCAAGACACAAAGCCATGGAAACAGCTTCATATTCAAATCCAGTCGTGTATAAGGTAATTTGCATATGGCCGACTCCTGTAAGAAGACAGGATCCTTGCCTGTTTGGTTTGTCTGTTTAATGCCTAACTCATAGGAAAGAACATTGTCACTGAGTCAAAAACAGGCTGTCAACTTCATGGCACTTTCCTAGATGCACATGTGGTTATGACAGTATCTGTAGTTATGGTCCATCAGGAAACTGTTCACCTCTGTAAAGGCAATAGATTCCTCTGTTCTATAAAAGTTTATGCTATTTGAGTAGAGCCATTTCTAGCCTACCTCAGGTCAAAGGGCAGGCTCATCTTCTTGGCAAAGCTACTGGAATTATTGGTCTAGAACTGAACATCTACAACTCATGCCAGTTCACACAGTGTTTGTGACCTTCTTGGGTTCAATGGAAATCATTTCTCCATTGGTGTTGCTGAATTTGCAGGATAAGAGTCTGGGTCTTTTCTCATTATGTGGCAAGGGAGAAGCAGAGGGAGAACTGGAAATTTGACACTATTATTTGATCTCTGGATGCACAGATTTCTAAAACAAAATCTGCCTTGAGTGTGTCAACTGAATGCATTTGTGTTATTTAAAAAAGGATTTCTGTTCAGATTGAAACATAAAGAATCCTCAGTTTCTGGCACAAGAGAAAAAAATAATCTCAATTCCATTGCTAAACTCTTAATTTTTTTCCTCCATAGAATAATTATTATGAGAAAATAGTTCATGCAATAAAGATCGAATATGCATGTAATTTATGAAAAGATGTTTCAGAGGCGTTTTCTATTGCTTCATAGGGAATGGTGTCTTTAATTTTTTTAATTAATTCAGCCAGCATACTTAGCATTATTAATTTTTAGTGAACTCTAAATTATAAAAGAATGCATGGTACAAATTCTACAGCCCTAAGTAAGGATATAGCAGGAAAGGCTTCTGCTGTGATGCAGCTCTTGTCTTAGTAACTGCCGTGCACAGTGCCTGCCACGTTGCTGATAGAAATTTTTCAATGAGTAAATCTAAGAAAAATTGAATAATAAACTAAGTAAATTATTCCCAGCACTTTATTGAGCAATGGAAATAAGTGAAAGCCTTTCCAAGAAAAACTGCACCGCACATGCATGTGCACATGCAGAAACACACAACTTTGCATGAACTGTTTGGCCTTTGCAGCATCCTTCAGGTACCCATAAGGTGTTCTTGAGGTAAATATTGCTTTGTAGTAGAGGTCAAAAACGGCTCGATGGTTAAGAGAACTTCATGTTCTTGCAGAGAACCTGGGCTCAGTTCCCATTATCCACATTGTGGATCGACTATCAATAGGTCACAGTTCCAGTGTATCCAATGACCAATGGCTTCTCAAAGCTCTAGGCATGCATGTGGTGCACATACATGCATGCAAGCAAATACGCATACACATAATATATTTTTAATCCCTTAAAACAAAATAAAATAAAAATCTCATCGTGACATACAGCCTGTGGTAGTTTAAATAAGAATGGCCCTCATAGGCTCATTATTTAAATGCTCCATCACCAGGAAGTGAAACTGCTCGAAAGCATTTAAGAGGTGTGGTCTTTTGGGAGTAGGTGTGGCCTTGTTGGAGGAAGTGTATCCCTGGAGGTGGACTTTGAGGTTTACAAAAGCCCATGCCAAGCCCAGTCTCCTCCTTCCCTCCCCTCCTCTCCTCCTCCCCCATCTTCTCTCTCTCTCTCTCTCTCTCTCTCTCTCTCTCTCTCTCTCTCTCTCTCTCTCTCCCCCCTCCCCCCCCAGCAGATCAGGATGTAGCTCGCAGCCACTGCTCCAGCACCGTGTGTACCACCATATGCCTGCCATGATGAAAATGGATTAAATTTGTGAAACAGTAAGCAAAGCTCTCAATTTAATGTTTTTCTTTCTAAGAGTTGCCTTGGTTGTGGTTTCTCTTCACAGCAATAGAGGACTGACTGTGACATTGCCCAAGGAGGCCTGCCATCAAAAATGTGACACTAAAGAGTGGTAAATCCTTTAATGCTAGACTGTTGAGGCAGGTTATTGTATTGGCGGCTGAGTGGCTATGAAGCTTTGGAGACAAAAGTAAATAGACATGACAGGAACACACAAACACACACACACACACACACACAGAGAGAGAGAGAGAGAGAGAGAGAGAGAGAGAACACTTAGTTAAACCCATTTAATCCTGTCTTAAATATGTAAAACAAAATGCTCATCCACCCTCCTGGTAATGACCAAATGAGAGGATACATTAGAACAGCCAGCACAGGACATGCTCCGTAGAAGGCAGCCTTTCAATGCTAGCTGTTAATGGTGTCAAATCCATTTACAAAAGGCAATATTTTAGATAGAATGAGCTCATTTTGTCCACCACAGCATAAGTAGGAATGCTGCCAGCCAAGAAAGAACAAAGTGAACTTAGATAGCTTTTGGGGGGTTCTATTACTGATGACATGGGATAAAATGACAGTCCTTTTAGGTAGTCATCAAACAAATGTATAATCAGGAACTGATAGATTAAACTTGTGTTAAAATTAAAAGCCAAGTAAGTTAAAAAATTGATTAAGAAATCTGGTGTAAGACACAGCCAGAGTTGTCACCTAGCTGCTTTCTGTTTAGAGATTATTTTGAGTCACCTGTCAGTAAAGGCAGTTACACCAATTGTTCAGACCATGGGGACTTTCATTTTGTTGGGGAAAGTAACTCACCCTGAAATGGTGCTTTGGATGGTGACTGTGACAGTGATCCACAACTGGTCAAAAGTCAATGCATAAGAACTGGTATGGCCAACCTCAGTGGGTACGGCTGCAATGTGACCCCTATGCCTAAGGCTCAGAGAAAGCACGGAAGAGGGGGTAGAGAGAGCGTAAGAGCCAGAGTGTCCCTATTGTAGGACAGTGTCTTCTAGACATGGTAGGGAAATGCACCCATGAAATCTCAACAATATAGCTGCCTAAGCAAGACTTGCATAAGGACAACACTAGATGATGTGCCAATGCAAATAGCAGAGCTCTTACCAAGCCCACCCCCACCAGCCACCAAGCATCCTAACTGTACAGTGCTCACAGTGAGAGTAGTCTGTTATGTTAGGAAAGCCATAGGCCTCCTCTGGTGGCATCGGCTCGTTCTGTTCTATAAAGCATGGTCCTTGCCTGGGTTACTTCCTCTATCAGTCACTCACTTCTAACATTGTTCTTAATGGATAGCCGTGGGGAAAGGAACTGAATCAGGTATAACAATATTTCTCTTTGAAGGGCCAAACTGTAAGTATTTTTTACCTTTTCAACCCACCCAGTCTGTAATAACATCTCAACTCCGCCATCATAGAGGAGGCCATACACACATGCGCCAACATACATGCTGTGTTGCCGGGAGACTTAAGATGCTGGTTGAGGCTTGTCCACTTCTGGCGTAGGATTATCTCCTTTGTAAAAAGGAAGCTTAACACTCCAGATGCCAAGCAGTACCTAGGACATGGCAGATACTCAAGAGATGGTAGAGGACTCAGTGAATTCAGCAGAAGGTGTATTGCTAATGATCAAGACAGACTTACCACTCCCATGCCAGAACAGAAATGAAGAGAGACTTCTCTAACTTTCTCTACAAAGAAAAGTCTGGGGTTGGACTAAACAAACTCTGAAATCCTATCCAAGTTTGAAAACCTTGAAGAAAAAAACAGGAGGCAGAGCATAAAAGCGATGGTGCATTGACTTTGTTCCAGCTCCCAGCATTAACACATTAAGAGGCTCTGGGGACAGGCAGGGCAATGGTTTTCTACTGATTTGGAGCCAAGAGGATGCATGGCACTGATCAAAGTGAGTCTCAGGCCAAGTCAGCTGGAACGAGCTGGAGCATGCCCACTGCAATCAGGTACCTGTCAGCCGCTCTCCACACAGGATGTCCTCAGTAAACAGCCCAGCACTGCTTCTGGCTTGTATCGCGGAAAGCAAACAGCGCTTGCACCAGGCAGGTGAGCTTCTACTGTCCAATGTCAACAGCACCGGCTGGCCATAGCTTGTTTAGAGAGCTTAGATTTTTGCAGAATAGCGAGAAAATGCCTCATCATGTCCTTTTAGGTAGAACAAGAGGAGAGAGAAAAGCTAAATGAAAAGACCACACTGGCCTCTGCTAACTGAAGCCAAAATATCAAGAAGGCAATGAACAGCCGCTGTAATCACAAATGAACGAATCTGGGCCTGTTACAGCGAGGTGTTCAAAGCAGAGAAGGTGAACTGAATGCTTTTCTACACTTTAGGCTCCGTTTTTATTCTCCTCCATGTAGCATTCATGGAAAAATGTCTCCTCTAAATCGATGTGCCCTCTCCTCCCGCTTGCTAGGACAAGGTCACAGAAAAGTCCAAATGAGGAGCAGGAAGAGCCTTTGGAAGAACACTGAGGTATGGAGACACGAAAATACATGGCTTTCATCTGTCCCCTATCCGGGACTTAGAGTCTCTGGTCAAAGGTTGGGCGAGATCTTTCTGTTCTATAAGAGGAATGTGGAAATACAGTGTAACACAGAGCCTGCTGTGATGGTGGGTCTGGTTCAAAGCCAGCTTGGCATCATATCCTCAGGCAAGTCAGCTGTGTGGTATATGCCTCAGTTTCCCCATCTGTAAGTCTAGAGGCAACACTAAAGCATACCACACAGTAATCACGTGGACTAACTGGTACTCCGGCCCACTAGCAGGGAGCCTGAGTTGTGTAGACTATGCTCTTTTAAGCTGGCTGCACTCTTTTCACTGACAGGTAAAAACAGCATGTGACAGTCTCAAGAGATATTTTTTAATTAATCTACATCTTTCCCTCCTATATCTGGAGGCAAAGATCCTTTAAATTTTTAATATTTTAATCTGTGGATATACACAAAGTTAATTTTTCTTTTTGGTCAACCAACAAGAAAAACCTAATGAAACGAATTTATATTCTCATTCAAATTCCCAGAATGCTACCAGGGTTGGAGATATTGTGTTTCAGCAAGATGGCTTAGACAGGACCTGGCACTTTGATTAAAAACTTCCATGAGAAAAATTGCCCTATAACTTTAGGTCCCTAAAGCACAAGCAGGACAAGCCAGGTGGTAACTACCCTCTAACAAATATAAACGACACAGCTGTTTATGGGACATAGTTTTAATTCAGCCTTAAAGCTCTCTGCAGTCAATTTTAGTAACTGATCCCCCTCTAATGCTAGAATAAGTGCCTCGAGGCAAAAAACAGAAGGGATTTGTTCTGAGGTTATAACATCAATAAGTGCTAGAAGCCACTAAAATACAAGGTCCTAAGTAAGGACATATGAAAATGTACAATTCTACATTAGTACAAAGACTATCAATGTGGTTTAAAATATATGGAAGAAATTAATATTAGCAAGCGAGAAATTAATTTTAACCGTGGTTCACCTTATTCTTGTCCACGATCTTAGGACAAATTTATCTGCTAAGTAATTTTTATTAAAAGGTCAAATCAAATTAAGACTGAGGTTCAGAAAAGCGCGGCTGAAACATTGTCCATTTGATTGTGTCTCTCCCACTAAGTGCTCTTGAATATTAGCACACATTTACTTCTGTCAGTCATGGACGAGTGCTTCCCTCACACAGCTTAGGACCACGGGATGTGAGTTTTCATTAATGATGGGCATTGCTTTTCTCAGTTCTGTGACTCTCTCTGCAGTGGCTTCCCCTATGCACTGAGGGATCTGAGGCTGTGTTGGAGCCAGGCCCTCACCTCAGTGATGGCTCCACACTGTTTTTTTTTTCTCTGTGCTGTGGAGAAAACCTTGCAAAAGACCAATCATCTTACCCCACCTTGAAGGTCAAAGATAATGGAACACCTTCTCCTCCAAGAAATGAGGCAGCCGTGTTCTCGGCCTTGCTCCCTCGGGAGCGATAATTGTCCACATATTTTTCAAAGAACTTTCACTGAGTGTGTTAGGCCAGCACGCCTGTGTGACAGTGGCTGTCCATTTCTTCAGATACCTGCTTTTCTATTTCACAGTCCCTGCTTTGGAGGCCAAGCCTTCAAGCTCTTCTTACTTAACTCAAGTTTGGTCAAGTGTGGCTGGCATAGGAGGTAGAGTCCCAGTGCTTTCCCTCTTGGCCCTAGTTTTCTATTCAGAGATTCTAAGTCCCAGCATCCTGGCTGACCAGAGCTTCTCTGAAAGTCCTAAAGCACAGGGGTGAAGATTTATATAGCTACAGAGACTGGATCCAGGAACCCGATAATTCTCCGTTAGACAAGCGACTAAATTATAACTGGCATGGATGATAATGAAACTTATGCTCATGCTGAAATGGAGAAACTCTGAGCACTCCCCCCATTAACAAAGAACCCCCATGGCAATGTTTAAACATGGGGCGCATACTTCAGCCAATAGGATAGTGGGGGGGGGAGAGAAGGAAGAGAAGTGCCGAGGTGACAGGAGCAACAGCCAGAGTGTGCCCTGCCCTTCACCACGGAACTGGCTTTCTTCCCTATCAGCAGGAGTTTCTTGTTATGTTGTGTGATTGTGACATGCAAACCATGCACAGTGTTCATTTAACAGGGCCATAACCGTAAGCCAACTACTCCATGCTACTCAACAAAAGAGGCCCATGTGTTCCAAGGGAGGAAGAAATGCTAGTGTCGGTGACCTTAAAGACAGACTGAGGTCCTAAAGAAGTTTTGAAGGGTAATTATGAGAGGCAATATTTGTTTTGTTTTCTCTTTATATAGAACTCTTGTGAGATGTCTTTATCACACGTTTTCCTCTGTAGATGGCACTCATAAACTGAGTCTAGAGAAGGCATCCACTGTTCATCTTATTTAAAGGAATTTTTTAACTTAATATTGCACAGTGAATTGGGGTTAGAGGACTCAAAGACCACATATTAATAACACGATAACATTTTTGTTCACAGATCTAATTTTATATCTTCTGGAACATATCCCATGAGAAGTAGGGGGATTCAGAACTGAAAAATAGCTGTTGGCATTGACTGATGAACTCCTGGGTGGGCACAGCCCAGCTTGCTTGTCATTTACATCCGTGCCCGGGATGAAAGTTTAGAGGGCACATTGATTTAATTTGTGGATGACAGGAGCCTGGAAAGGATGGAAAAAGCACTGACTGATAGAATTCGGATCTGAAAAGATTTTGACAGGCTGTAGCTATGGGACAATCTAACAAGATGGATTATGGCAGCAATAGGTAGAAGATCATGTGCCCATCCCACTACTGAGTATCCACCCAAAGGAAGGAGATCAGTATAACGAAGAGACACCTGCCTTGCTATATTTAGATTCACATTGTTCATAGTAACCAAGGTACAGGATCAACTAAAGTGTTCATGGACAGACAAATGCATAAAAATATGTATACACACACACACACACAAACACACACACAAACACTGAATATTATTCAATTACAGAAGACATGAAATTCTATCATTTCTCACAATATGGATAAATTAAAGGATATTACACTAAGTAAAATCTAGGCACAAAAAGACAGATAATATACATTTTCACTGTGGAAAGTGGGCTTCAGAGAAGTAGAAGTAGAAAGCAAAATAATAGCCTACAGAGGGGTGTGTCAGAGGGGTAAGAGATAGCCAGCAGACAGCTAACAGATGCCAAAAGGTAGTTACTAAGAGAAATGACGTCTAGTGTTTTATAGCATAATTCAACCACACAGTACTGTATGCGGTATGTAATAGTTCACAGTAGGATATTATATATGCTGAAAAGAACTAGCAAAGGGAATTGATATATGTATCAAGTCAAGTAGATTTCTGAGTTTAAGGCCAATCTGGGGCAGAGCAGGTTGCAAATCCAGGCAAGGTACACACCTTTCATCCAGACCATACCTTCTGCTGGAGGTCTACATAAGGACAATGAAAAAAAGTGTTTGGTCTTTTCTGCCTGCATGCACTCACTTAGCCAGCACATCTGTTGGAACCTTCTTCCTCAGGATTCCAGCTTATATAGCAGACCAGCTGAAGCAACTAGCTTTGTGGGATGGAGCACACATCTATTCAGAATAGATTCTTGAACTTCCCATTCACAGCTGCCCATTGTTGGGTTAGTTGAACTGCAAACTGTAAGTCATTCCAACAATTTCCTTTAATATATAGAAACATCCCACTAAGTTCTGTGACTCTAGAGAACCCTAATACAATATATATATATATATATAAGTATATGTGCATGTATATGTAAACATATACATAGATGTACATAACTAGTATGCATTAATTTAAAGCAGGGACTCACTATATCCATGCAAGTACCTGGGTACAGCAGCAGGTGTGAAGAAGATTTGAGGATTTTGATTAAGAGCTAATGCAGTCAGATGAGGCTATGGAAACCCAATGAGATTGACTTTGGTTGGCTCTTTCTTGCTGTGATGAAAAATTCTGACAAAAAGCAGCCTGGGGAAAAAAGGGTGGACTGTGACTCATGTGCCACTGGGCCTGAGTTTTAGCATCTGAGACCTCAAGGCACACCCACACAGACACACAGACACACACACACACAGACACACACACACACACACACACACACACACGGAAACACACATGTATATATACATATATGCATGTGTATACACACACACACACACACAAACACACACACACACACACACACACACACACACACACATATATATATATATATATATATATATATATATATAAAACGTACATATATGATTGGTAGAGTAAATGGGCAATTTTAGCATGGAATGGTTAGAGTAAAAGACTATTTGAGGGAAAACTCCTGTAGTCAAGAGAATAGATTTTCTGACCTGAGTGGATGTCTAACATTCCTGTTGTGGAAATATTAAAAAAGAACTGGCTTGTTCCTGTGCTTGTGCCAGCAACTCTCTGTCCCAGCGGCTTGGCTGACCATGAACTGGTGGCCAATGGCCGACATGTTTTATCTCATGGAGACTCTGACTCAGAACTCCATATCTCTCCACCCAGCTTGCTAGGTTCCCTCTGGCCGGTCGCTACCATGCCAATCCTGGGCTTCAAATCCCCCAGTGCCTTTGTGGTGCACCTCAGGCAAACCCACGCTTTGTCGCCATACCTTCCACTCTTGAACCAGTCACTGCATGAAGGAAAACACAACACAAACTTAGTTCAGAAAGGAATGTAACTCAATCTCTGGGCACAGCAACTAAAATCCTAATCTTGTAAGCCTTATTAAATCTAAAACCTCCAGTGTCCAGTCCTGACGGATCCACCATTGAAACTAGGAAACACTGATAATTACACCTTAGCCTCACTCTTCCCAAAAGACTAACTTTCTCCTGCTTCCTCTCTTCCACTGTCCAACCCGGAAGTTCCTCTTACTCGCCCATTGGTTGGCTCCTTTATTCATTAGGGGATCGGTTCACCAGAAGTCGCCTGAGTACATGTGACTCACTCCTTGTCAGCAGTTCCTCCCAGGAGAGTGGGATTAGCATCAACGTACAAACAGCACCAGGCTCATCCACAGCACATTTCCAGTTGGGCAGTGAATTGGTTTGAATACAAATGCACGCCCCGCACCCCCCCTCCCAGGTCCATAGGGAGTGTCACTATTAGGAGGTGTGGCCTTGTTGGAGGAAGTGAGTCCCTGTAGGCTGGCTTTCAGGTTGCAGACAATCAAGTCCAGGCTCAGTGGCTCACAGTTCTTTTTCTGCTGTTTGTGGATCAACATGTAGAACTCTCAGCTACATCTCCAGGGCCATGTCTGCCTACTCGCCACCATGCTTCCTGATGCAATGATAATGGACTAAACCTCTAAACTATAAGCCAATCCCAACTAAATGTTTTCCTTTATAAGAGTTGCTGTGGTCAAGAGTTGCTAAGGCAGTGATTTGGCTAGGGGACCACCCATCAGAAAGGCAGGGCCACCTGGGGAGGGTGGGTCAGCTTTAGCAATGCTTAGGAAACAGGTGCAATTCCTTTAATGATGCAGTGGTCCTTTTCAGTTCCAGGGCAGCTGCTCCTCCAGTGCAGTCTACACAGGCTGAACGACCATGATGCCGGGGTGGGGGCTGGAAGCTGTGCATTGTTTTGAGTCCTAACTCAGAAATTACACTTTTTTGAAAAGTATGTTCTTTTATTTTTTAAAAAAAAAGTAAAAACATTTTATGATAAAATTGAAGATTTACATGGAAAATATTTCTGTTAAAATAGAAGTGATATATAGAAAAACATTAAAATTGACAATTTTTATGAAAAATTGAAGAGTAAAGTAGTAGACATAAAAAACATGGCTAAATTAATTGAAAATGAAGTAGAAATATTTTATGATAGAATTGAAGATTTACATGGAAAATATCTCTGATAAAATTGTAGAAAATGTAGAGAAAAGTTAAAACTGAGGATTATGATGGAAAATTTTATATAGATATAATGGTAGGCATAAAAATATTCTTAAGTTGATTAAAAGTGAAGTTATAAACATTTTCTGATAAAGTTGAAGACTTACATGGAAATATTTCTGATAAAATTCAAGAAATATATAGAAGAACATGTCAAAATTGACTATTTCATGGAAAATTATACAGATAAAATGGTAGACATAAAAAACCTTTCTAAATTAATTGAAGGTGGAATTAAAAACATTTTGTGATAAAATTAGAGATTTACCTGGAAAACATTTCTAACTAAATAGAAGAAATATATAGAAAAACATGTTAAAATTGAAGATTATCATGAAAAATAATACAGATAAAATGGTAGACATAAAATCATTACTAAATTAATTGAAAGGGGAATTACAAACATTTTCTAATAAAATTGAACATTTACATAAAAATATTTCTGTTAGTCTATGTCTTTTTATTGGGGAATTGAGTCCATTGATTTTAAGAGATATTAAGGAATAGTGATTGTTGCTTCCTGTTATTTTTTATGTTATTTTTATGTTTGTGTGGTTATCTACTTTCCAGTTTGTTGTAAGATTACTTTCTTGTTTTTCCTAGCATGTAGTTTCCCTCCTTGTGTTGGCATTTTCCATATATTATCCTTTGTAGGGCTGGATTGGTGGACAGATATTGTGTAAATTTGGTTTTATTATGTAATATCTTGGTTTCTCCATCTATGATGATTGAGAGTTTTGCTGGGTATAGTAGTCTGGGCTGTCATTTGTGTTCTTAGGGTCTGTATGAGATCTGCCCAGGATCTTCTAGCTTTCATCATCTCTGGTGAGAAGTCTGGTGTAATTCTGATAGGTCTGCCTTTATAAGTTACTTGCTCTTTTTCCCTTACTGCTTTTAATATTCTTTCTTTGTTTAGTGCATTTGGTGTTTTGGTTATTATGTGCCGGGAGGACTTTCTGGTCTGGTCCAATCTGTTTGAAGTTCTGTAGGCTTCTTGTATGTTCATAGGCATCTCTTTCTCTAGGTTAGGGAAGTTTTCTTCTATAATTTTGTTGAAGATATTTACTGGCCCTTTATGTTGTAAATCTTCACTCTCTTCTATACCTATAATCCTTAGGTTTGGTCTTCTCACTGTGTCCTGGATTTCCTGAATGTTTTGGGTTACAAGCTTTATGCATTTTGCATTTTCTTTGACTGTTGAGTCAATGTTTTCTATGGTATCTTCAGCACCTGAGATTCTTTCTTCCATCTCTTGTATTCTGTTGTTGATGCTTGCATCTATGACTCCTGAATTCTTTCCATAGTTTTCTATCTCCAGAGATGTCTCACTTTGTGATTTCTTTATTGTTTCTACTTTCACTTTTAGATCCTGGATGGTTTTGTTCAGTTCCTTCACTTGATTGTTTGTGTTTTCCTGTAATTCTTTAAGGGATTTTTGTGTTTCCTCTTTAAGGGCTTCTGCCTGTTGACCCATGATTCTTGTATTTCTTTAAGGGAGTTATTTAAGTCCTTCTTAAAGCCCTCTATCAGCATCATGTGATATGATTTTAAATCCAATTCTTGCTTTTCCGGTGTGTTGGGGTATCCAGGACTTGTTGTGGTGGGAGAACTGGGTTCTGATGTTGCCAAGTAGCCTTGGTTTCTGTTGATAGGGTTCTTGTGCTTGCCTTTCACCATCTGGTTATCTTTGGTACTAGTTGGTCTTGCTGTCTCTGGCTGGAGCTTGTCCCTCCTGTGGGCCTGTAAGCCTTTGTCCATACTCCTGGGAGACCAACTCTCTTCTGGCATGGTCTGTGCACAGAAGGCAGTAGAGCTGCCTGGCTTCCTAGTGCAAATGGCAGCCTGCAGACCTCTGTCCCAGCTGCTCCACTGATCTTGTGCCCTGTGCGGTCCCAGCTGTTTCCCTCCAGAGAGAAGATGGAAACTTCAACTCTGTGCTCAGAAGTTAAAGTGCTGCTGGGAGATCAGTTTCTCCTGGTGGGCAGTACACAGAAGTCTGTGGAGCCGCCCAGCTCCCTGGTGCAAATGGCAGCAGGAAGACTGGTACAATTTTTTCTTTCTCCTTTTCTGATGCCTCATTCTTTCAGATGCTGATCAGAACCTAAATGTGCTTCTTCTGGTCCTTGGGTTTCCTTATTTTTTTCTGTAAAGCCCCTCTCCCCATCACAGCCTGGTCCCCTGCTAGACACCCTAATTGAAGAGTTTTCTTTTCTTTTCTCCCTCATTCTCCTCCAGCCATCTGCTAAAATTTATAGCTTACCTGCTTGTTTGGAGATTTGTCTTAATGCTTTGATTCAATTGGGAATCTGTGTGTTCAAATGCTAAAGGTCCTTTTCCCCAGTTTGTTTTTGATTGATCAATAAAAATGCCATCTGCCAATAGCTAGGCAAAGGGAGACAGGGCAGGACCCTTAGAATTGTGTGGTCTAAGACAGACGGGGAGGAAAAAGGAGGATTGGCATAAAGTGGTGAGAGACAGAGGGACATAGGTGCTACAGAAGATAAAGCCAACCAGCCATGTGATAATTTAGGTGGGTGACTACTGGCCACTTCCCCAATTGGGCCTAGGATATCAGGGGAAGGTTTAGGAGTGTCCAGCCCTTGAGGTAGCCAAGGCATTTTAAAATGAGCTGGTGTGTGTGTGTGTGTGTGTGTGTGCGCGCGCGTGCTTTCCATTCACAAATATAGGTAAGTTCATGCGACCCGTTGGGAGCCAAAGTAGTCTAGCCCAAACTAACCACTACATCTGCCTCGGAGTTTTTTTTTAACTCTAATAAAACTGAACTTTAATTTCTAGATAGCTGTAATTGCTATTAAGTCAAATCATGTTCTTTTTTTCTTGCTTAATAATTTTATTTTTTTAAAGAACTTCTTACAGGAGCACTGCCTCTCCCTTACCCCACTCCACTCCTACCCCTCCCCTCCCATGTTTCTTCTCCCAAATTCATGATATCCTTTTTAGTTATTATTGTTATATCCTGATATATATATATGTATATATATACATATATATACATACATATATATATATATATATATATATATATATATACCAGTGTATATATAAACATATATACACTGACATATACATACATATCCTACCCAATCCCCACTTATCTTTGTTTATGCATACTTATTTCTAGGACTGACTACTTATAATTGGAAAAAGGACACTGATTTGTCCTCTTTTAGCAGATGCTGAGTACCTGCAGCTTTTCATCTAGGAGTGAGACCATGTGGAATTTCCCCTGTCCATGTTGGCACATCAACTGGTGTTATCATTATGCCTACCTTGTTTAGGCAGCCATATTGTTGAGAGTATATGGGTGTAGCTTCTCATGTATAGAAGACATTGTCTCACAGCAGATGTCCTGGTGCCTGATTCTCAATTTTTGGCTTTCTCCCTCTATATTTCCCAAGCCTTTGGTTGCATTCTCAATGTATCGATTGGGGTTGTCTATTCCACAGTCTATTTTTCTCAGCATTTTAACCAGTTATGGATCTCTGCTACAAAAAGATGCTTCTTTGATGAAGGGTAAGAGTTATACTTATCTGTGAATAAGTGTTTAGAATACAGTTAGGGATTACATTGGTTTAGGAAAATGGTAGTAGAATGCTTTCTTTTTGGGAGAAGTATGAGCTAGCTCTTCAGTTTTTACATAAAATCGAATTATGTTTTCTTTCTATGAGGAAATTTCTTCTCTTTGTTTCAAGAGTTTTTAGAACATGTGGTGTATCTGATTGACAGCTTTTGGCTTCATTTTTTTAAAAATTCAATTTTTTTATGAGTATACACATTTAGCCTGAATGTATGTCTGTGTACCATATGTGTGTCTGACGCCCATAGAGGCCAGAAGAGGATGGTGTATGCATTCTAAAACATTTTCTTATTTATTTGGAATTTCTTTTCCTCCATTTGGTCCTTTTAAAATTATTATTATTTTATTTTTCCTCTTCTTTGCTCCCCACATGTCTAACTTCCTTTTTCTTTGATCAAACAGCACATGAGCAAGGAAACTTTTAAAAGAAAGCATTTAATATCAGGATTGGAGTACATGATCATCATGACAGGGAGTATGTCAACAGGCAGGTAGGCAGGCATGGTGCTGGAGCAGTAACTGAGAGCTTACATGTTGAGACAACAGCAATGAAGCAGAGAGAGAGAGAGAGAGAGAGAGAGAGAGAGAGAGAGACAGAGACAGAGACAGAGACAGAGACAGAGACAGAGAGACAGAGAGAGACAGAGTCCTGAGAATGACTCAAAGCCTAGGCACAGTGACACACCTACTTCAACAAGACCATACCTCCTAATCCTTCCCAAACAGTTCCACCAAACAAGGACCAAGCATTTAACTATGTGAACTTATGAGAACCACTCTTATGCAAAGCACTACTCCAAGCATTGTTCTAACCTTTAAAAAAGTCTTAATGTTTCTAATTATAATTACAATCCTATTTTCTTTAACACTTTGCTTTATGATGAGGAGAAATTCCAAACCATTCTGGTTTTCATTTCAGGGACATTGCATCCCTAGAGAGAATACTTTTAGTTGCTTGACTTGTTAAAGTAGCTTTTAGCATTATCAGAACCTAGCAAAAGAGCAGGGCTGTTTAGTAGGTAAACATTTTTTTTGTTTATAGAATTCTTTTGTTTTCTTTGTATATGCCTCAGCCTTCAGTTGTCCCTGAATCTCATAGAGACCCTCTGATTAACTTTAAGGTAGAGAGCACAGATGATTATTTAGAAATTGTTAAAATAAATCATTTTGTTTTATATTAGCTTTGTATTTGTCATGTCTATAGTTTTAAAATGTAGAGTTTCTTTTGTTTTTGTGTAGGTATTTTTAGACCTTTAGTAGAGCAAAGAACACAATTCTCCTCTGGCCTGGGTGAAAATGGCCACAGGGACATGTAGAGTGTAATAAGATTCCTGATGGCAAAATGTCCAGTGTAAATTGCTTGAACAATCATGGCCAGGTCAGCATCCTCTGGAGCTTGAGCTGTTCTTAAGCAGCAAGAAGCCTATTGCAATGTAGTTTCCTTAAGGCATCCACAGAAGTTGGAAGGGCATGAGGCCAGTACAACTGTAGCTTGACTTATATCCCTTTGTTCAAGACAATCAGGGCACCAGAGAAGGGTCAAATCATCATCATTTAGGGAGTCAAGTCACCTTAACCCCAATGTCTTTGGCTATTCAAAGGAAAAATAGCTTCTTCTAGAAAACACCAAAATGACAGATGACACCAGTACAAAAAGACTGTCTGGAGAACCCAGGGGTCTGGTATTGAAAGGGCTCAGATGCTTCTGCAGAGGGTTTGGCAGCAGTGCTAGGTTGTGGTGGAGGCTGTAGGGCTCGTGGAGGCAAAGGGGGTATGGGATAGGGGTAGAGAGTAGGGAGTAGGAGATGGGGATGGAGAGTGAGGGTAGGAGGTATGGAGGGTAGGGATAGAGGCAGGATGGAGAGTAGGGGGTAGGGGTGGAGAGTAGGGGCTGGAGGTAGGAGTAGAGAGTGGATCCAGGACAGAATCCCTATCAACAAGCTGGGCAGCCTGGTCAAGGACATGAAGATCTAGTCTCTGAGAGAGGTCTACCTGTTTGCCCCATCCATTAAAGAATCTGAAACTATTGAGCTTTCCTAGTCACATCCCTGAAGGATGAAGTTCTAAAGATTCTGCCAGTGCAGAAGCAGACTTGGGCTATCCAGCAGACCAGGGGCAGACTTTTGTTGCCATTGGGAACACTGATCTTGTTGATCTTATTGTCACATGATCTAGGGAGGCAGCCACTGCCATCCTAGAGGCCGTCATCTTGGCCGAGCTCTGCATCCTCTCCGTGTGGAGAGGCTACCTGGGAGACAAGACTGGCAAGCAAGGTGACAGGCTGCTGTGCCCCTGCGTTGGTGCATTTATCACCTCCACCCCCACCCCTACCCCCACCCCTACCCCCACTCTCCACCCCTACCTTCCACTCTCTACCCTCCACCCACAACCCATTCCTGACTCTCCACTCCCACTCCCTACCTTCCACTCACCACTCCTACCTTTCCCACCCCCAGCATTGTCTCTACTGCTGCTGACCAGTATTGATGACAGGTACACATCAACCAGGGGCTCCACTGCCACCCTGGGAAACTTCTGACGCTATCTCCAAGACCTGCAGCTACCTGACCTCTGTCCTCTGGAAAGAAACTATGCTCACCAAGTCTCCTTATCAGGAATTCATTGGTCATCTTGTGAAAACCTCCATTCAGAGAACCCAGGCTACAACTGTGGCTACCATATAAGGGGTTTTATACAAGAAAAATAAAGTGATAAGTATTTTTTTTTTAAAAAAAGAAGAATAAATATTAAAGAGAGCTTACAACAAAGGCTTAACATTAACACAAACAGTGATTTAACAGTATTTAACATTGTTTACTCTGGGGGAAGGGCAGTAACTTAAGTAAACATATGATAGGAAAAACTTCAATTGGAAAGTCTTTAACAAATGCAGACCTTGCACAAAATGAACCATAAATGGACATTTGAGTGTTTTTTAGAGTCTCTCTCTTTCTTCCTGAAGAAAGTACTCCAGGGAGAGATTGGTTCCTCAGTCTATCCTAGAGGTACATGAGGAAGAGCAGAAAGATCCCAAGGGGCAACATGGAGGTGATTTGGAATCAGGAAGGTAGCTAAGAAGAAAATGTCTTAAAAACCTTCCTTATTTCTAAGGTTTTATAGTTTGCTCGCTCTCATTTTTCAAATCTGGTCACTCTTGAAGAGAAAGTTAATTAACAGGATATGCAAATTAAATATCAGCTATAATACTAATTAACATTTTCATATCAACAGCTAGTCCATTCCTGAACATGTGTAAATCAAGACATCAGTGTCTCTGCAGATGCTAGAATGTCACACTGGAAAATTGTAATTATGTTGCTATCAAAACAGAAACCAGCGGTGTGGGAAGGGTGGACCCCGGAGCATCCTTAGTTCTCAGCATTCCGTCAGCAGACCAATGATAGCACGGAATTTCATCATGGACACACCCGCAGGGCAGGCGACAGGGCAGAGGCATCCACTCCAGCACCAGAAGGTGGATCCCTTCCTTTGTCCCCCCCTGGCCTAAAAATTTGTACCTACTCAAAATGGACATTGTAAGGCTTGGCCGACTGCAAGTCTCCTGGGCAAATTCAATAGCATCCCCACAGGCGGCATGGTTTGTAATTTTTGCAGAAGGGAGTTTTACAGGGAGAGAATTGCTGAGTCACCCACAAGAGTTTCTAGGCATCTCCCCAGATACGCTCTGCACAGCACTAGCTGATATGCCCCTGAATTTATGGGGTCATAATGGCCCTCTGTGCCTTTATTGTAGAGACAGAAAATCAAGAATTCTGGAGAGTTAGAAAAAAAGACAGACTCTAAAAAACACTCAGTGTCCATTTATGTTACATTTTGTGCAAGGTCTGCACTTGTTAAAAACTTTACAGTTTGAAGTTTTTTTCTATCACGTGTTTTCTTAAATGAGACAAAATTTTACTTACGATTGAACAAGCAGATGAGTGGACTTTAAATTCTTTTCAACTTCCTTTTTGATTTGAGAGTAGCATTTTAGTTATTTGTACCGCTTATGATAGAGAGACTGGGGAGGTAGAGAGCCTTTGCTTAGCCTATAAGAGGCCCCAGCTTTGATCCTCAACAATGCACACGCATGCACTAGTATACACTCTCTATACACTATAATTAGAGAGTATTACACACATACACTTGTGCTAGCACACATACAAGCACATGTGTACACACTTATACACACACAAATACGCACACTGCTCAGGGCAGCCCAGGGGAGGCGAGACCTGGAAGAGGCACCCCTAATGTCTCTCCCTGAGCAGGTACTAGAGCTATTATTAGAAACAGACAAATATTAGGGGACAACATCCTTCCCTGATGCCCTGGGTGAGATGACACATTCAAGTCCCTCAGTGCAACATCTCACAGTAAAATGTAAGTCCCAGTTCTCCCTGCTGAAGGTAGGGCACAGTGGTGGCTGGGCAATGCATTCTGGGTACTTGACTCCTGAGACACACAGAAATGAATGGTGCTTGGAAGGAAGAGGACTTGTCTCCAGGGCCTGCAGGAGTAATAGAGGGTAACAAGCACCGTTATCTTCACGGGTCGTGACAACAATTTCTACCTTAGGGCTCTTACAGGACCCCTTTGTTCCCATCATTTTTCAAGGACCTATTTTTGACAAAGGAAGAAAAATAAGCTGTTACCGGTTATTCACACACAAAAGCAAAATTGGTGTTTTTCCGACCATTCTCAGTTCATATTTTGCTTAAATTAGATTACTAGAACTAGTTCTCTTGGAGAAAGGGAGGGAACGAGGTTCTCTCTCTTGATTCTTACCCAAGCTTCATTTGTTCACTCAAAGTTTGCAGCATTAGAGATCAGACTCTGAGGTTTCATTCAGCTAGCCACAAGGGCTCAATTTTACAGATAAAAAAGGGCAAAGGGGTGAGAAAAATTTTTTAGTAAGTGTCTTAGTAAGGGTCTTACTGCTGTAAACAGATACCATGACTAAAGCAGCTCTTATAAGGACAGCATTTAATTGGGGCTAGCTTACAGGTTCAGAGGTTCAGTCTATTATCATCAAGGCGGGAACATTCAGGGAGGCATGGTGTAGGAAGAGCTGAGAGTTCTACATCTTCATCTGAAGGCTGCTAGAAGATTGGCTTTTAAGCAGCTAGGTGGAGGGTCTTAAAGCCCATGCCCACAGAGACACACCCACTCCAACAAGACCACACCTCCTAATGGCACCACACCCTAGGCCAAGCCTATACAAACCATCACATTCTTACCGCCCCCCAGCCCCCATAGACTTGTTCAAACACATGAGTCTATGGAGATTATACCTAGCCACAGCATAATAAAAAAATACATTTAGTTCAACTTTCAAAGCCCTCATAGTCTATAGCAGTCTCAACAATGTTAAAAGTCCAAAGATCAATGTTTCTTCAGAGATTTATCCAATCACTTAACTATAATCCCCAAAGCAAGACAGAAAACCAGCTGGGCAAACTCCAAACTCTGAATCTCGATGGCTGACATCAAAGCAGTCTTCAAATCTCCAACTCCTTTTTCGTCTTTGTTGACAGCAACAAAGTTCTTCGTCCTTGGCTGGTCCCACTCCCTGTTAGCAGCTTTTCTTGGCAGGTATCTCACGGCTCTAGCATCTGGTCATATAAGCATTTTTCCCCACTTGGGATACCTATTTTTTTAATGAAACTTTAATTTGGTAAGAGTTACTAAATCAGACCAGAGGACACTACCCAGACAGACCTATGTTGAATCACATGACTACATGCATCCTTTCTGCTGACCCCAGCTGACCCAGAGCCCATTCCTAAGTGATAAGTACATGGAGAATCCTGGGTGTCCTGCCAGCCCCACTGAGTGGGTGACACATTCTGTGATCCTGTCAACATGAAGTAAGGCTCGGGGAATGCTTACCTTACATACAATTAGTGCCCTATGGTCCAACGATAACAATTCCAAAATGCAGTCATAACTCAAATGGGAGGTTTGAGAGCAAAGATCTTTCATATAAAGTCGGCTTCAGGGCAGGAATGGTTGCAGTGAGTTTTAGGGATTTCCATTATGGTGACAACAGCTGAGAAGAACAGTTGTGAACCTATAGGCACGCTTCTCTGGGTCAAGCCCTGTTGTGTGCATTGCCGGTGGGAGCTTCCTCACAATGGCCATAGCCTGATGAACATGGTCTTGTTGTCACTTTGGTATAAATGAAGCAAGGCATATGCCTTGATACAGATGTAGCTGTAGGTATATGCCATGTGTGTGTGTGTGTGTGTGCCTGTGTGTGCCTGCATGTGTGGTATATGTGCATACATGTAGGGGGGATGTATATGTGCATGTTTTTGTGTGCATGTATGTGTTTGTATGTGTGCATATGAATGTGTGCATCTGTTTGCTGTGTGTGTTCTTATGCACATGCATGTGTGTATGTGTGCACATGTGCGCACACACACACACACACACACACACACGCACATGTGTATTAAAGAGACATTTAGTGGAGACGATCAGTTATTCAAGTAGAGTACTTACCCTACAGGCAACCCCAGGTTCCCTCTTCAGCACAGCATCAACTGGGCGTGGCGGCACAGTCCCGAAATCCCAGCTCTTGGGAGGTGAAAGCCAGAGAATGAGAAGTTCAAGGTGGCTCCATACTGTGACACTGACTTCTGTTTTACAGAGAGAGGGAGGAGGGGGACAAGGATATATTTTTGTGTAAATGCAATGTCATGATTAGAGGTCATTGTTATGGTTTGTATATGCTTTTCCCAGGGAATGGCACTATTAGGAGGTGTGGCCTTGTTGGAGTAGGTGTGTCACTGTGGGTGTGGGCTTAAGATCTTCACCCTAGTTGCCTGGAAGTCAGTCTTCCACTAGCAGCCTTCAGATGAAGATGTAGAACTCTCAGCTCCTCCTGCACCATATCTGCCTGCATGCTGCCATGTTTCTGCCTTGATGACAATGGACTGAACCTCTGAGCCTGTAAGCCAGACCCAATTAAATGTTGTCTTTTATAAAACTTGCATTGGTCATGGTGTTTGATCACAGCAGGGAAAACCTAACTAAGACAGAAGTTGGTACCAGGGACTGGGGTATTGCTGTGATAGGCCTGACCATGCTTTTGTTCAGAAGAATGTGGATTTGGGGACTTTGGATTTGGAAAGTCACGGAATCCTTTAAGTGGGGCTTAATGGGCCAGACTAGTAGGGATATGGAAGACAGTGGTGCTGAGGGTCATTTGAACTGTGTAGGTCTGATGGCCCAGGACGTTTCAGTGGAGAACTTTAATATGTGGCTGAGACTGTTTTTGTGATGTTTTGGTGAAGAACATGGCTGCTTTTTGCCATTGTCTGAAGAGACTCCCTAGGGCTAAGGTAAAGAGATTTATATTAATTGCATCTGCAAGGGAAGTCTCAAAGAAGCCCAACAAAGACTTTGTTCTCTGGTTAAGTCTGATAAAGAGAATTTTGAACAAACATAGCAAGCTGAGAAAAGAAAAGTACAAAATATATAATTTGAGTATTAAAGGGATTCTGGGAAGTGAAATGGAGCTGAATTCAAGGATATTAAATTGAATTAAAGGAATGGTGACCTTGGGGGCAAGATTCCACCCAGCTAAATTTAGGTCAAGGCATGGTAGTACAAGCCTTTAATCCCAGGAGGCAAACATAAGCAGATCTCAAGTTCAAGGCCAGCCTAGAATAGAGCAAATTCTAGGTGAAGAAAAACTTAAATCCAGGCTTGGTGGACTACACCTTTAATCCCAGTGTTTAGGAGACAGGCATGCAGATCTTTTGAGTTCAAAGTCAGTCTATGGAGGAAGATTCAGTACAGCCAACTTAGGCAGTGAAGAAGCTGGGAAAAAGGAAGCCAGTGATAATGTAATAGAACAAGGGGGCCAATGTTCCAGCTCCTGCAAGCGGCAGAACTCAGCAGCTTCAGCCATGTGTCTCTGGCTTTATATTCAAGAGGAGGAGACTACTGGGACAATTGATGCTGCTTAGCTGGAGCTAAGAAATTAGTGGTGATTAAGAAAAGACCAGCATCACTGAGGTGAAATATAGGAAGTGTTTTCTGAGAGCACAAAGAAGCTGTATTCCAGAGATAGCCAAGTGTTCCTCATGCTGCAGCTGTACTTGGTAATGTGTAAGAATCATCCAGGTGGTACTGGTTTTGAGGGCATGAAGGCATCATGAAGAACAGCGGAGGCTTGGTACTGTGAGAGGCCATGAAAGGCCATTGGTGAAAGTGTACCCTCAGTTGTAATTGACAGCCCAGGACTGAAGGGGTCATGCAAAGGAGTTGAGGCTTGGTACCATAAAGAGAGCCTATGAGAGGCTTTGGTGAAGCATAGTTGCAGTGGAAGACCCTAGCATATTGGAGATGCCAGTACCATGGGATGACCACCAAGAACAGCAGCGACAATGGAGTGGATCAATCTGAACTTAGAGTGTTACAGAGGGCAGAGCTGGAGAAGTGACACCAGCTCTTTGGAGATACACAGAAGATCATATGTGGATCTCAGACATTGGAACAAGAAGCTGTGAAGCTGAAATTGACTTGGGGTACCCAAGATGTTAAAGATGCCAGAGCCACAGGATGCCTGCCAAGGAAAGCAGCTAATAGGGAGTGGAACAAGCCCAGGAGAAAGAACCTTGTTGAAGTCAACAAAGATGAAAAAGGAGTTGGATATCTGAAGACTGCTTTGCCATCAGAAGTGGAGATGAAGAGTTTTGACTTTGCCCAGCTGGTTTCCTGTCTTGCTTGGAGAATTACATTTAAGTGATTGGATGAATTTCAAAAGAGACCTTGAACTTTGGACTTTTAACACTGTTGAGACTGCTATAGACTATAGGAACTTTTGAAGTTGGACTAAATGTATTTTGCATTATGCTATGTTTAAGTATGGCCCCCATAGACTAATGTTTGAATAAGACTATGGGGGCCAGGGAGTGGAATGTTATGGTTTGTATATGCTTTTCCCAGGGAGTGGCACTATTAGGAGGTGTGGCCTTGTTGGAGTAGGTGTGTCACTGTGGGTGTGGGCTTAAGATCTTCATCCTAGTTGCCTGGAAGTCAATCTTCCACTAGCAACCTTCAGATGAAGAGATAGAACTCTCAGCTCCTCCTGCACCATATCTGCCTGCATGCTGCCATGTTTCTGCCTTGATGACAATGGACTGAACCTCTGAGCCTGTAAGCCAGCCACAATTAAATGTTGTCTTTTATAAAACTTGCATTGGTCATGGTGTCTGTTCACAGCAGGGAAAACCTAACTAAGACAGTCATCAAACCAGTGCAGAGACTCTAAGGAAATTATGTACTTTTCCTCTTGCAACTCAAGTGAGATGGACGGCTGCTCCCATTTTGTTTTTTAATTATTTCTGAAAAGAAAAATGAAAACGAAAAAGAAAAAGAAAGAAAAGAAAAAGAGAGAAATTGGTAAGCTTGCCTCCACAGGCTACCGTGTCAGGTTCCTGGTGGCCATGGGGCTGGAGTCAGGCCATCATCTTTTCTCTCTCTGGTTTGTTTGACCATTGGATTCACTGTTAGATCCAGGTATGAAGAGAAGAGGGACTCTATGTCAGGGCAGGTGACATGTGACATGACAGCAGCTGCAGCCAGAACATTAGGAGGTGTGGCCTTGTTGGAGTAGGTGTGTCACTGTGGGTGTGGGCTTAAGATCTTCATCCTAGTTGCCTGGAAGTCAGTCTTCCACTAGCAACTCTTCGTGCTCTTCGTGCTCCTGCAGCTGTTCAAATCTGCTCAGAGGTGTTTGTAGGCTGAGAAATGGAGAGGCGATGGTTAGAGCAATCTACCGCTTTGCTAACATCCTCAAATTACACTATTAGCTGTAGAACATTATTTAGAAATTGTTAAAGTGCATAATTCTGGCCCCTTGATTTTATATGAGCCATCCCATAATTTGTGTTATGCATTTGTTTTGTTCATGTGCGAGTTTTTTTCAGACCTTGAGAAGTCGTGAAGAACAAAGCGTCAGGCATCCCCGTGCCTGTACACGAAGGCTGGGAAATGCAGTTCTGGCTTGGACAGATAAGCCAGGCAATTTAAGTTATATTAAATGAAGTCACTTTTTAATAGGGCTTTAATTTCAGCCAAGTTGGAAAGGGATGATAGGATGAAATTCAAAGTCCTTAGCAATTTCTTTTTAGGATGTGATTTTCCAGATTTTGGTTGGGAGGCAACACATGACAACCTATTCTAACAGACGAGTGCTCTACCGGCTAAACTAGAATCTCGCTCTTTACATTGTAAGGCTTGCTCTCCAGTCTGGATTTTACCTTCTTTCCTCTTAGATATAAGTCTTTTATAAAGCCTTTCTTTGGCAAAGTCCCTTAGTTAATTAATAAACTGCAAATGGAAGGGAATATGCACATAATAAACATACCCTTGGCTAATTAGCTCCAAACAAGGCCATTGAGGTAACCAGTGCCCGCAACAAAATGGCACTGTCACTAATGCTACGGAGTCTCACTTTAGCTGCTCCCAAATTCTTCTGCCCACAGTGGTATCCACCATAGTGGTCTGCGGTGCCACAGAATACTGGCTCGGACTTCGAGTATAAATCTGTTCATGTGTGTGGTCATGTGTGGCTTCAAGTCATTCCCCCCTGAGATCAGTACAGATGCGTCTGCTGGGAACCTTCCCTCATGTCTCAGATCACCTTCGCATTCTGCTCTGCTGGGTGTGCATCTAGAGTGGAATGACTAGAGTACTGTGTGTGTGTGTGTGTGTGTGTGTGTGTGTGTGCATGTGCATATGGGTGTGTGCATATGTGTGTGTGCAATGTTACAATCCCGTTGTTACAAAATGATTCTCGTACTTTATCAGAGGCACACAGGGTTCCCAGGGTGCCACATTTTGCTCACACGTGGTTTTGCCTAAGGTACTTCGGTAAGTTCATTCTAGCGTTTTGAAGGAATCTAGTTTGCATTCTCTATAGTAGTTTTGAAATCTAGCATCATTTACTGGTAACTGGTAGTCACTGGAGTCTTCAACCATTATAATGCTGAATGCTTTGCCAATTCCAGTGCTGCAGAAGTCTTCAGGCTTCAGAGAAGTCACGTGTTGCCTGTGATTTCCTTCCCTCCCCACACTCTTCACCCTCTCTGTTGTCTTTTTTTTCTTTCTTTCTTTCTTTCTTTCTTTCTTTCTTTCTTTCTATCTATCTATCTTCCTTCCTTCCTTCCTTCCTTCCTTCCTTTCTTTCTTTCTTTTCTTTTCTTTTTTTTGATAAACTAATCTTCCCATAGCTCATTTTATCAGGATTTTCTCTTGTCAGTGCTTTTGTGCCTTTGAAATCTTTGGTTATTCAAAACCCCACAAAACACTCTCCGGTGTCAGCTAATATCAGCTCAGTTTTGCCTTCCTTGCCCAGACATCCCAAGCTCCTTAGATCTGACCAGGCAGTTCCATGAGGGAGTATTTTACAAGATTTATCAGGGTTTGGAGGTACCACGGTGAGGTGGAACCTTACTTTTTGTTCCTTAAAATTTTTATTTCATATTATATTTAAAGTTCTCTCTCATTCTCTCTCTCTCTCTCTCTCTCTCTCTCTCTCTCTCTCTCTCTGACTTGACTGACACAAGTTCTGGCTATGCAGCCACACTGGTCTCCAATTCGTCATATGGTCTAGGCCACCTTTGAACTTATGATCCTGAGATTTTACAAGTATGTGCTACCAAGCCCATCTAGAGTACTTTAAAAACACCCTTCACAATAGGCACAAACAATATAAAGTATCTTGGTGTGACTCTAACCAAACAAGTGAAAGATCTGTATGACAGGAAATTCAAGTCCTTGAAGAAAGAAATCGAAGAAGACCTCAGGAAATGGAAAAATATTTCATGCTCTTGGATTGGCAGGATCAATATAGTAAAAATGGCCATCTTGCCAAAAGCAATCTACAGATTCAGTGCAATCCCCATCAAAATCCCAAATCAATTCTTCAAAGATCTAGAAAGAGCAATTCTCAAATTCATTTGGAGTAACAAAAAACCCAGGATAGCTAAAACTATTCTCAACAATAAAAGGACTTCTGGGGGAATCAATATCCCTGACCTCAAGCAGTACTACAGAGCAATTGTGTTAAAAACTGCATGGTATTGGTACAGCGACAGGCAAGTAGATCAATGGAATAGAATTGAAGATCCAGAAATGAACCCACAGAGTTATGGTCACTTGATCTTTGATAAAGGAGCTACAACCATCCAGTGGAAAAAAGATAGCCTTTTCAACAAATGGTGCTGGTTCAACTGGAGGTCAACATGCAGAAGAATGCGAATCGGCCCACTCTTATCTCCTTGTACTAAGATCAACTCCAAGTGGATCAAGGACCTCCACATAAAACCTGACACACTGAAACTAATAGAAAAGAAACTGGGGTAGACCCTGGAGGACATGGGCACAGGGGGAAAGTTCCTGAACAGAACACCAATAGCTTATGCTCTAAGATGAAGAATTGACAAATGGGATCTCTTAAAATTACAAAGTTTCTGTTAGGCAAAAGACACTGTCAGAAGGACAAAACAGCAACCAACCAATTGGGAAAAGATCTTCACCAACCCCACATCCAACAGAGGGCTAATATCCAATATATACAAAGAACTCAAGAAGTTAGACCCCAAAGAACCAAATAACCCTATTAAAAATGGGGTACAGAGCTAAACAAAGAATTTTCACCAGAAGAAATTCGGATGGCTGAGAAGCACCTTAAGAGATGTTCAACATCATTAGTCATCAGGGAAATGCAAATCAAAACAACCCTGAGATTCCACCTCACATCAGTCAGAATGGCTAAGATTAAAAACTCAAGAGACAACAGTTGCTGGTGAGGATGTGGAGAAAGAGGATCACTCCTCCATTGTTGGTGGGATTGCAAGATGGTACAACTGCTCTGGAAATCAGTATGGCGGTTCCTCAGAAAATTGGGCATGACACTTCCAGAGGACCCTGTCATACCACTCCTGGGCATATACCCAGAGGATTCCCCTGCATGCAATAAAGACACATGTTCCACTATGTTCATAGCAGCCTTGTTTATAATAGCCAGAAGCTGGAAAGAACCCAGATGTCCCTCAACGGAGGAATGGATATAGAAAATGTGGTATATTTATACAATGGAATACTACTCAGCAATTAAAAACAATGAATTCATGCAATTTGTAGGCAAATGGTTGGATCTGGAAAATATCATCCTAAGTGAGTCAACCCAATCACAATACACATGAATTGCAATCACTGATAAGTGGATATTAATGAGCCCAGAAGCTCTGAATACTCAAGACACAATTAGCTAAGCAAAAGAGTCCCAAGTAAAAGATGGAGAGGACCCTGGTCTGGAAAAGACTAAATCCAGTTTTGTAGGAGACTACTAGAACAGAGAAATGGTGGAGAGGGGGGGGTGATTGGGCAATGGGGGGGGAAGAGGACTTATGGGACATATGATGAGGGGGGAACTGGAAAGGGGAAAGTCTTTGGAATGTAAACAAAGAATATAGAAAATAATAATAATAAAAAAATAAAAAAACATTTATGACTCCCATGCATCCATGAAATAAAACCTGTGTGTGTGGTGTGTACCTTCCCTGCTCGACCCTGTTTCAGGCTCTGTGATGGTCTGTCTTGCTTTCTGCCTAGGAGGCTGGCACGCATGGACGCTTGGCAAGGATTTGTCAGTTTGTTCTGCTTGACTCCACCAGTGGGGTGAGCCTGAGGGAGTACAGTAGGTTGGAGGCCTGTGAGGGTTGTGTTGTCCCCCTGCTCCCGCTGCTTCAGCGCCGTATCACAGGCTCTGCCAGCCCGCCCTCCCTGGGGTTACTCCTGCAGGCCTCTCAGGGCTGCTCTCCTCTTCTCCTGTGAGGATGAAGCAGGCACTCCTTGCTGGTTGTCTGCTCATGACCTCACGATCTTCCCATCTAGTAAATGCTCCTCCTCCTCAGCTTTCCAGTTTACACATCTTTCTTATCCCTCACATGACTGTGGCTCACACAATTTTAATTGTGTGTGTGTGTGTGTGTGTGTGTGTGTGTGCCTGTGTAACTTTATTTGCACCATGTAGTGCAGGTGTACAAAGAGGCCAAAGATGATGAGATTCCCTGGATCTGGAGTTGCAGGTGGTTGCCAGTCACCTGATATGGATGCTGAGAACTAAATCCAGACCCCCTGAGAGAGCAGTAAGTGTTCTTAACCACTGAGTCATCTCTTAGCCCCTGGATGATAAAATTCTTCACAAGTCTTTTCCCCCTGAGATTTCGAATCTCCTGAACCACTTTTCAACTCACTGCCCACAACATCCATGGTCCCCATCATAAATAACATTAATGCTGAGTCTAGGTTGCCACAAACATCAGTTATGCGTTTAAAAAAAAGGTCTTCCCTGGTGTGTCCAGAAATTTCTTACACACTGCTGATATTTCCACATGTAGACACCCAGACCACCATACTCCCATCATGATAGCGGGGACAAAACACTACTTGTTTTTGTGCTGTTTGTTTTTAAATTTGTGTATCTTGCAATTAGTGAAATACTATCATAATGTTGACAGTGGCCACAAAAGTACCAAGTTGTTTATATACACTATATTTTTAAATTCTTATGACTTATTCATCCATTTTCATTGTGTACACACTTATGTGTGTGGGCACACAAGTCATGACGTACACGTGGAGGTCCGAGGACTGTTTAAAGCTGGTTCTTTCCTTCCCTATGTGGGTCCCAAGACTGCACTCCAGTCGCCAGGAGTGGCAGCAGGTGCTTTATCACACTGTGCCATCTTGTTGCCTCTACAGATAACCCTTATTCTTTCCTACAGCTTCTAATGCAGATGCCGTCCCCTGCAACAGACACTGCCCTTGTTTTGAACAGATGGAAAGCAGAGGCTGGTGTTAAATGCTCAGGAACACACAGGTCGCACCACGGGGCCAACACGTAGATCACACAGCTAGGCAATGACAGAGCTGTGATTCGAAAATCATGTCTAATGACAGACCTGCAGTCTGAGCCGGATGCTTCACAGCTGTTCAGCCACATCAAGATGTGGAGAGACTTGGGTCTGTTTTACTCATCCTCTAGAATCTAGTCAACCCCTTGGCTCCTCCCCAGACACTCCAGATAGCTCCGACCCCACTACAGGCTCTTTAGTTTTCATGACTCTGTCAGGTGCCCCCACAGCAAGTCACCCACGAGGGTGAAGCTGACTGGCATGGCAGTACCGCTCTCATCACGCCCAGCCCAGCTTCAACAGACTTCACCCAGAGCTGCTGCTGTCTCTCTAGCCAAAGGGAGCCCTGTGGTGACTGCCTCTGAGTGTGCTGTCAGAGCTTCCACTCCTGCCAAAAGCAAAGCCCCCTTTTAAGCATCCGGCAGGAAAATTCCTGGGAACCTGAGAATATGGGATAAAAGACAGAAGGAGACTCAGTCCCAGCAGCACCACACTGATATGCCTTGAGGCCACAGGAGTGGGAGTCAGAGGGAGTCGGAGCACAGGCAGTGAGGAGGTGTTGAGTGCCACTGAGAGAATGAAGGCTTTTTCCGACTCACTGATAGCGTGCAAGCATCTCTTGAACAGGGTGTTAGTCTCAGCCCTTTCTAGACGCCCTTGAAGCTTCCTTTGATATTTCTTCAGGGAAGTCAGAGATATATTCGAGCTGTTCAAAGTTAGGTCTATAGACCAGCAGGGGCTCTCAGGAATGTGTTTAAAGGTAGATTCCCAGTCCTTACCCCTGCCCTGCTGAATTAGAAACCCTGAGGCACAGCAATAAGGTTCTGAACCCCCCCCCCAGATATTCTTACCACAAAGTTCACAGAGCATGCCAACACAGGGTCCCTCTGAATCCCAGGATCTCTGGTGATGTTATTGTAAATGCTTAATGTAATTAGTGCGCTAAAGCTACAAATTCATCTGTATAGAGCAAATGCTGTATAAAATGCTATACAATGTGTTTAAGGTTCATTATTTCCTCTTCTTCAATTCCAGTCTTCAGAGATAACCACATTTGACAGTGTAGCAGACATCCATTCACACCAACTTATTCTTATTCACACGTCTACAAGCTTATGTAGTTCTGTGTAGGTTTGCGTATCTTATTTTGTTGTTGTTGTTGGTGGTGGTGGTGGTGGTACTGGTGGTGGTGGTGGTGCTGTGTGTGTGTGTGTGTGTGTGTGTGTGTGTGTGTGTGTGTTTAAAGCCTTTCTTACAAAAACACTGCTTTACAAATTTTAATATATCATGGACAACCTCCATGCCTGGACATGTGATTAGACTTTTTCTCCACCTTAGGATTTGATAGATATTCTGAAAAAATGAAAGCTGCATATTTTATCTAATCAATTTTTATTGATTGGCTCTCAAAGTATCTTCAGATTTCCACAAAACTGGAATTAGAGACCTCTCGCTGAGAAAATGATGTCTGGCCCTGGATCCCATTCCCAGGCTGAATTAAAGCTGAAGAGGCAAATGAATGAGTGCATTCTTACGCATCTGAAGGGCCTGAAGTTCGCCTGAGCCTCTCAGGGTAAGCGCGAGCCTCCTCGGGAACCCAGTAAGCACTAGTCAGCTCCATTTCAGAGAGCGGGCGCCTTGCTGTCTGCTGGGGATATAGAGGTGGAGAAGATGGTTGAGTTCCCGGTCCTCTAGGAAGCTAACTGTCCAAGTGGCAGCAGAGGCCTTAAAGGTACTCAGTCGCCAGTGTGACCCATGGAAGCAGAGTCACCATCAATGTCCTGGAAGCGTCCTGGAGAAGGGGTCTGATGGGGTGATGACCACTTGTGAGAAGGAGCTGATGACTGGACAGGGATTCGCTAGGTGAAGGATCCGGTGTTCAAAATAGAGTTCCCCGTGTGGGAGTTTAGGGGAAACGCCTAGCACGAGGGAAGGAGAGCTAAAGCTAGGGAATGAGGAGGACCTTTGTCACAGGGCTGTTGCTCTTGAAAGTTCCATTTTTCACCACACCCTAAGTGAATCTGATCGTCCCACAGAAAGAGAATATAGCCAAGGACTGACCACATGTCAGTGGGGGAATCCCAGGTAAGCTCAATTGTTTGGGGAGAGACAAAATATGGAAACCATGTGTTTGAAGGCACCACCCGAATAGAACCAAGAAATATAATTTCAGCAATGGCTGTGAATGAGAGACAATAAAATACTGAGGAAAAAAGTATTGTTTCCCCATGCCCTCCAACAAATTGATAAGCACTGAAAAGATGTCTGGTAACTCACAAGTGGTCATTGTGTGTTTGAATGAGGAAGTGCACTGAGCATGGCCCATGACGATGAAATCTTATCAGGTCACATATGTAGATCTAATATACTCTTTTAAAATGATTCCTATTATTTTTTATGTGTGGTAGAGGGAAGTATATTCACATGAATACAGGTGTCCCCAGAGGCCAGAAAGACCAGATCCCACTGGCGCTGGAATTACAGGGAGTTGTGAGCGGGTGATGGGAATCGAACTCAGTTCTCTGAAAGAGCAGTACATGCTTTTTAGCAATGATCCACCTCTGGCTCCTCTTTCTTAATCTTGACCACAAATTTTTTCAGTGGCCCATCTTGGAACCGGAAGGCACAGATGTGACAGTGTAAGCATAATATGACAGTTTATAATGGTGTTTGCTAAAAAGCACTGCCATGTAAAACCGAAGCATTGTGATGTCATCATCACTGAAGCATTATGATGTCATCATGGAGAACTTTACATGAAATAGAGCATTGAGTTGTCCCAAGGCAAATGGAACAATTTGTTCTTAGAGGAGAGCATTGTATTAGCACAATGGAGAATTTTAATGTCACACTGGAGCAACATGATTTCATTGTGTTGGCACTGGACCACTATGATGACACAATGAAACATTGTAGTGGCAGAGTAGGATGCAGAATTGTTCTGTGACCATGGGGCATTTTGATGTCACAATATAGCATGTTGATGTCATAGCAGAGCTGTGTCATCAGAAGGAAACTTTGTATTGGCACATGCAGCACACATAGAAGGGGACTGTGACATCACAAAGCTGCATCACAGTGGACTACTGGGATTTCACAATGCTGCATTGTACCACCCAAGAAAACATTGTGTTGTCACAGTGAAACCTTGTGATGTTACAATGTAATTCTGTGGACACTAAAACATGTTGCCATGTAAAAATGTGCTGCCACAATGGAGAGAGAGGTGACATCCCAAAGGATCACTGTGATTCCAGTACTGAGCAATTGATGTGCGAAAGATTGTACATGAAGTTAATGTTGTAATCACCCCAAGTCACGCTCACCATCTGCCATCTAGGAGAAAACATGTCACCCTGTCCCTTGCCCCAGGGGTCTTAGCTGCGGCATTATGTACAGTGCGCTGTTTCCTCAGCAGCCCACAGGCTGGTTACAGTCCTCCCCTCCTATCACCTCTTTCTCCAAAAGTGACTTATCTAACTCTGTGTGGCTCTTCCCAAAAGTCATAGACAATCTTCCTTAGAGTTAGGTAATACCACCTGGAGATAGTAAGTTATACAGCAGGGTTTGCAGTATGTGAAGAATGTATCACTCATTCTGACCCCTCCCAAGGCTGAGTCTATCATTTTGTTGTCTACATTATTAGAATTGCACCAAATGTATATTATAATAGCCACTCTTGCCATGTTGTGGCCAAATGTCTGACACTTAAGGGAAAAAAGATTTAATTTGGCAGAGCAGTAATAATAATAATAATAATAATAATAATAACAACAATAATAAAGTCTGCTCTCTGTTCTATGAGAATTCCTTTTCTTAAAACTCAATTTATCAAGGGTATAGTCCTTGATGCTACCATTTGCTTTTATAGCTGTTAGCATATCTAGATGTGCCATTATTGGCCAATCCTCTGTTCATGGGCATGTAGTTTATTTTGAACTTTTTCTTTATATAAGCTTATGGAGATAATGACACATCAAAATGCATAGCTGGGATTCATTCTATAGGGTAAGTGTATTGTAACTGGATTAATGCTTACAGGGGAAACAGTTACCCATTTGTGTCTTGCTTGGAGGAAAGACTGCCTTGTATCAATGTTAAAACAAATTCTCCCTGTTTGCTGTAATGGAGTTTTTATTTCGTTTGCAATGTTTATAAATTAGGATCAACAAACCAGGCTGTCTTTGTAAATTCTTTCATCGGAACACAGACAGACATATTTGTGCGTGTACTCTTGAGGAGAGCTTTTCCATTGCAGTGGCAGACTAGATAATGGCCAGAGTTGACATGGCCCTCAAGCTACAAATATTTATCAATTGGCCCTTTGTAGCAAATGTTGTCCAGCTAATAGGTAGAATTTATTTTATTGAATGTTTGTTTAGATGAGACAGGAACTTAACTTTATCTGTGTAATTGACATAAACCCACTCAGAAGATGGCCCCTCTCTCCTGTGGTTTAGAGTGCACAGCCATGTCCTGTGTCTATGGCCTTGCTTATGGGCTCTACTCTGTGATGTGGATTGTCTCTTTCCCGTGTGACCATGTCCCTGTTCATTTCTGTATTTGTGTTTAATTTAAGCTTTCATCTTTCAGAAGGCAGGTTCTGACTTGTTCTTTTTCAAAACTGTTCTTAAATATTTCTTACAATTTCTTACTTTCCCTTTCATGTAATTTTTAGAATTTGCTCATAAAGACCTCATTGGGGTTTGAAATAAAAAAAAAGATCCATTGACTTTGATCTAAGGGACAATGGAAGTCTTTATAATATTTTATAACAGTCGTCATTTGCCAACATAATAAGTATTATCTTGTTTTTACTTTTGCCACTGGATAATAATGGATTTTATTCTAGATACTATAAGAAAAAGTAGGTATTTTCACTTACTGTTATTTTCCTCACCTTTTCCCTGAAAAAAATTGAAAACAGCAGTTTGACCGCATCCAGCCAGGACCTGCAGTGCTCTGTGCTTCAAAAGAACAACTCTGGCCTTTGTTTATTGGAAGGCATGGACCCCTAACAGGAGGCTTTCAGCAAGCATCCTTTGTATGGGCTCAGCATTGCTGTGCCATCATTTCCTGTTGTATAAGTTAGTTTCCCTTCAGCTACGCCCTGTCGGCACACAGAAGTCATCTGTGCACCTAGGCAAGCCCCACTGGGGCACAGAGTGGGTGCCTTGGCACTTCCTGTCTCACCAACCATCTCCAGGCCTCTCTGCCCTCTCCTGAGCTGACATCACTCTCAGCAGAGAGGGCATGACCGGGGGTGGGGGTGGGGTGGGTTCCACGATGTTTCATTGCTTGATTGTTCAGGTGAGACAGGAAGTTTGTGTGCTTAAATGATCTAGAACCACTCAGTTGACTGTTCCTCTTCCCCCCCCCACCCGCACTGGTGGACTTCCAGCCTCTGTCTGGAATGGAGATCTGAGGTTAGAGAGTTCTTCAGTCTTCACCCACCCCTTCACTTATCAAGGTTCCAAGCTATTCTGAGTGTGCTGCATACCCACACTCCCTGTCTTCCTTTGAATGAGAATGTCTCTCATGGGCTTGCCTTGGTTGTTGTGTCTTATCACAGCAATAGAAAAGAAACTAGTATACAATTTGATACCGTGAAATGTGATATTGCTGTGAAGATATAAGCTGACCATGTTGATTTCTGAAGGAATGTGGAAGACTGGGGACTTTGGAGTATGAAAGCATTTGAGTGCTGTAAGCAGAGCTTAATGTGGGATCCTTGTAGATGCTTGGAAGACAGTGATGCTGAGAGCTATTCAAACCATGAAAGCCCAGCTCAAGAGGTTTCAGAGCGGAACAATATCAGTAAGCAAGCTAAAGACAATTCTTGCAATATTTGATGAAGACTGTGGCTTTCTTCTGGCCTTGTCCTAAAAACTTGCCTGAGGCTAAATTAAAAGTAATGAAATGATTTCCTTGGCAGAGATTTCAAGGGCGCCTAATATTGACTCTATGAATGTGGTTATTAATAATTAGTCTTATACAGATATCTCTGTGTGTGTGCATGTGCGTGTGCTTGTGTGCTTGTGCTTGTGTGTGTGTGTATGTGTGTGTGTGTGTGTGTGTGTGTGTGCTTGTGTGTGTGTGTGTATGAATAATATGCAGTTTAAAGAGAAAAAAGTACCAGGAGATTTAATGTTTGAGCCAAGGTTTATGCTGAAAGAGATAAGGAGATTAAGAAGAGGCCTGATGTACATTGGAATATAGGGAGGGATGCCATTAGGGTAAGACCTCACTCAGCAAAGGTTCCAACTTGTAAAAGAAATATTCCTAAGTAATTTTAAATCTGCTGTGATTCAATAGGACCAGGGGTCACTCCACGATGGTAGCCATACTTGGAAGTATTATCCACATGGTTCTGATTTTAGAGTCACAAAGGACATACACACAAAGGGGTTCTGGAATCTTCCTCAATGGTTACAGAGTGTCACTGAGGCCGGGTATGTGTCCCCGCATGGAGGACCTGAGAGACCATTGCATAAGGCTATGGAGGTAAAGCCTGGGTTGTGTTGGAGAGCCCAAGATGTTGAACAGGACAGAGCCCTGGTATATCTACCAAGGTGAGCTGCAAACGGAGTGGAACCAGCCCGTGAAAGAGACGTTTGTTGTAGACAGGGAAGTCAAGAATGAGAGCCCTTGAAGCTTTCTGACCTCAGACATGGAGCCACAAGAGTTGAATTTTGTTCTGCTCAGTTTGGGTCTTTCTTAAATCCAGTATTTCCCCCCAGTTTTTAATAGCATTGTATCTTCTGTGCCATTGTTTGAAGGATGTAACTTCTTTTTCTATTTTATGGAGGCTACAATTAAGAGATTGCTTTGATTCTCAGAAAACATTGGACTTAAGTGGTGTTGAGACTGTGAAAGACTACAGGGACTTTTAAAGTTGAAAAAATGCATTTTGCATTGTGCTGTGACCACAAGCTTATGGAAGCTAGGAGGTGGGGTGGGGTGAGTTAAATGCGAATTGTCCCTATCAGCTCACATGTTTGAATACTTGGTCCCCAGTTGGTAGACTGGGAAGGATTCAGTGTGACATTGCTGAGGGAAGCCACTGGGCAAAGCTGAGATTTCAGAAGACTCACACATCGTGACGCTCTCTCTGGCTTCAGCCTGATATTCCAGATGGGAGCTCTCAACCATTCCTGCCACCAAACCTTCACTCTGCCAACATGGAATATAAGCCTTTGGAACTATGAGTCCAGTTAAACACGTTTATAGGCTGCCTTGATCATTGTGTTCCATCATAGAAACAGAAAACTAATAAACTCTCAGCATAAATCTCTACCCACCTGAAACAGACTCATAACCCACTTCATCTTCCTCTCTTCATCTTTATAAAACCTCCTTCATCTGGCTTTCCTTAGAAAAGTCTTATCTATTTAGCTATTATACTGTTATATCTAGCTATTATAATGATCAGCAATGATGAAAACTGACCCTCCTATCCTTACTTTATATATATATATATAAATATTATATATTATATATAAATAAATATATTTATATATTAATTATATACTATTTAATATATAATATATCATATATATATATTAATAGGCCATATGCTGTTGGAATATAGGAGCACTTTAATGAAGAAAGTTTGAAGAGAAAGGATTTTATCATTTTCCCAGCCCTTGTTGTATTATTTACCGTACATCATTGCTACCAGTGATAGATACCAGGTCATATGAAGAAATGGCCTTAAAGTCAATAGACAAACCTGAGACTCTGTTCTTAGGGAAGCACTTACCTTTGCTGGCCTGGGCTTCCTGACCTCTTTGGTGATGCTTCAGTTTGCAAGGTGATTGGAAGGCTGTTCCTAAAAATAATACTCAGTATTACTAAAAATAGCAAGTTGATCAAAAGTCTATGACAAGACAAAATTTGTAGTTGGAGGTAGTCCAAGGGTGATGCCATGAACTTGTTACCTCCTGGGACTCACACTCGAAGCCATCAGAGTCTAAGGACTCCCCCTGAGACCTGTGACTGTCAGGCCAGAGATTAGCTCTGCAGCTGACGCTGGTCAGTGGCTCTGCTCTGGACACACAACTGTTGATGTTTTCCTTTGCATTGCCCTGGGATATATCACTGGAATACCTCCCACTGCCCTTCTCCTTTCAACATAGTGCCCTTTGCCCTTGTATTTAATGGTTCTGGGGAGGGGAGTGGGGATGAACATTTATTAGAACTAGGAAGGTAAACAAGGGAGTCATTGACAAAGGGGCATCAAGTAGGAGAAGTGAGGGACCTATCCAAAAATGGGAGTAAGATGACAACAAGGTCAGAGCATGGATCACGGGCTGCTGTGCTGGGATTCTTGCTGCGTGTGTAGGGAAGGGAAAGTGAAGTAAGTGTACAACAAAGAGGCATGAAGTGTGTCCTTCCTAAATCTCAGCATCCAAAAGGAAAGTGGCGATGTTGAATGTGTAAGCACAGAGAGGTCCATGATTCCCTTTTATTCTCTGTGCTCTGACTTTGTCAGGTCAGGCTATCTGGGCTGCCAGTTGAGTGGATCTTAGAACCAGGAGTCATTAGGTAGGCAGAGCGCCACACCAAAGGCTCATTAGATAAGGCCCACCAAGTTTAAGCTACTCCAAGAGAGAGACAGTGAGTTACTGTTGACAAGAACCATTAGTTAATTATTCAGAGGTCACTGTCCATGCTGAGGACCAGCCTCAGCTTGGTCAGAAGTCCTGAGGAAGGGGTCTTTGAGAGCAGCAGATGAACGACTTGGGGTTAGTGATGGATGTAAGCTGAGAGCTCTGTGCTCTGCTTGAGATAGTTCTCTGCTTGAGATAGCTCTATCTTGCAGACCAAAGCACAGTCTTTTATTTTGCATAAGCTACTTCCTTAGGAGGTGCATCTACATTCAATCATTTACCCCAGTTCCCTTTAGATTAGCCCACAAATCAATATTTTATGACCTTAGTCCCTTGACTCTAAATACAGAGCCACATGGCTGAAGCTTTTGAGTTCTGCTGCTTGCTGGAGCTGAAACATGTTTCCATTGTTCTATTACATTCTCATCAGCTTTATGTTTTCCAATTCCTTCACTGCCTAAGCTTGGGTGTTCTAGAACTTGCTTTGTATACAGTCTTTTTTTAACTCAGAGATCCGCATGGCTATGCTTCCTGACTTCTGGGATTAAAAGCTTGTACCACCAGGCCTGGACCTAAGCTTTTCTTCACCTAGAATTTGCTCTGTCCCAGGCTGGCCTTAAACTCAGAGATCTGCTTGCCTTTGTCTCCCGGGATTAAAGGAGTGTACTACCATGCCCAGGCCTAAGCTTATCATGGCCACTATTCTCCAAGATCTGGATCAAAAGCCTGTGTCTTCCAGCTTCAAGATCTTGATCACAAGTGTTCCCTCTATTTCTGAATTGTAATTCATTCCAGATTAAAAGTCCAAACTATTTCTTGTTCAACTGAAAACAAACAATCAAAAAATAAGCTTAGCCTGATGGGATCTTGCCCTGATCTAAATAATCTTTATTCTTTTTTCACTACCTTTCTGACAAAGCTGGCTTATTAATGTGGCTGTCTCTGTTCATTTAGATCCATGAAGCAATTCATATTGCATCATTAGTTTTTGCATAGTTGAAAAATCCTGTAAAAAACAGTTCTCACGCTGATTTATGTATTCTTGAGCTCCTGTTTTTAGAGTTCTTTCCCACAGCCTTAAGGGCTGTCCTGACAGTCACAGTCACCATTTTGCTGAGGAAAACTAGACATATTCTTACTTCCTGGAATTTTTCTGTTTCTGATTATCATGGAGTCATTAACTTGGCAGGGAGAACATTCCCTGAAGGAGGAACATAAAGTAAAATATATACATTATTACACAGCTAAGCCTTATATCTACAGCAACTGTCAACACTAGAGAAGACCCACAATCTTCTCCAGGGTCAGGAACCATGACCATGCTGGACCTGGCAGCCCAAGCACCACTGAAAGTAAATTCCAGCTTCACTAAGAGCAAGAAGTTTCTGGAGAAGAACAGCATATAAAGTCAGGCTCCTTGCCCTTACACCAGGCTGCTCATTGCCCCTGGATATCTCAGGGAGAGTAAAAGAAATCTTTCGGCCAAAGAAAAAGCTCAGTTAGAACTTTCCAGATTTAAATTAGTGATGTGCCTTGAATGAGTCATAGACGTCACTGCTTTGAATGAGAAAGTTTAACTCTTTGAGATCAATGGGAAATTTGAATCTATTAGAGCGGAATAAGAAAAATGATTTGGGGGAAAGTTAATATGTTCTACAAATAATTTTCTCAAGAACAGATGAGAAAAGCCGCCCCCTTTATCATTTGGGTGGATTTGAGTAATACAAACACAATGTCAGAGGAGGGAGATGCCTCAGTCAATAAAATACTTACTGGGCAAGAATAAGGACCTGAATTTGGATCCTAGTATCCATGTAGAAAGCTGGGTATGATACCACTTGCCTGGAGTTACAGTCCTGGAGATGCCAAGACAGGCAGGTTGCTTAGAGCTCATTGACCAGCAAGTCTAGTAAATCAGGATCAGTGGGATCCCTCATTTCAAAAACAAAGAGGGAGAGAGATTGAGGAAGACAACCCAAGTCAATCTCTGATTTCCATACAGGTATCTACAGGTTCACATGTATCTGTACATATAAGTAAATGCACCCACATGACTTTGTTCTTACAACACACACACACACACACACACACACACACACCAAACTAGAAGAAAATGCAATGTTAACCATATGGAAGATGATCCTCCCATCTCTAGTACAGGGTCTTCCTCTAGAGCAGCCCCATCTTTTGCCTTCAGGGTATTATTACTAAACACATTACTGTCAGGAAAACCCACCAACCACCTGCGCTAGACACTGATACCAGGAACAATATTTAACAATTCATAACTTAATGGTTTTCAAAGTAACTTATAATTCTTGACCTGAGTGGATTAGTAACATAGAGTCTTGTCACCATGCAGGGATGGTCTTGGGAATAGTTGTCTTTACCACTGCTGCCTCCCTTCAGTCATTGACAGCTGGGAGAGTAGAGACTGTTAAGCTGCAAATACTGTACAGACAGGCATGGATTTCTATTTCTTCTTGATAAGGTCAGACTCCCAATTTTTATTTATATCTTATGAGGACAGTGGTAATGACGTATATCAAAAATATCCCACACTCAAGACGCTAGGTACAGCAAGTGAGAGTCAGAGTCTGAATCTTTATTGACTTTTTCTCAGTTGGATCCTTAAGGAATCCAAATGGCTAAAGTCCAAGATAATTATGTTCCTCAATTAGCTGCTCAAATTCCCCTGTGAAATTTCCTCTGGTCGTTACTGTAGCCACATGACCATTTGGAGGGGGAAGGCTAAAACGACTGAGCACCTACTACATGCTAGGTATTTTACAAGCTATTTTATTCATTCCCTAATTTGCAATAAGTGTGCAAAGTTAGTATTACTAGTTGATTTCTCAGGATGTAAAGCTAAGGGAGAAGGCCTGTGTCTTGCCCTTAGTCATCACTTGTATGGAACAAAGCTTTGATACAACTCTAAAGCATCGATCATTCCCTCTGCCTTGTGTTTCTTTGGTAGGAGCTGTGCTCATGTCTCGATCCTCTTGAATACAGCAGGTGTGTGTGTGTGTGTGTGTGTGTGTGTGTGTAAGTCGGGGTGGGGGGGGCGGGAGTGGGGATCTGGACTTCCAGTAACCTAAGAGCTGGAGCTTCATTGTTGCTGGACCCAAGGCCTTCAGCATCAATGAAGGAGGAAAATGAGACTGAGATTTCAGCACAAATACAAGATTCTCACAAGGATGCTTATTATAGACATAACAAATGAGGCAAGGATGGATTAAAAACAACAATGAACCCCAAACCTATAGACATTTTCTGTGCCTAGGCATTAGATACAAAAGAATTAAACTCCTAACTTGTATATCATATAAGTTCAAGAGTTAAATTTATGTTCAATTACCCAGAAACTGGGCTGGAGATATGGCTGCTCTTCCAATGGTCCTGAGTTCAATTCCCAACAACCAGATGGTGGCTCACAACCATCTGTAATGGAATCTGATACCCTCTTCGGGTGTTTCTGAAGACAGAGACAGCTTACTCATATTCATAAAATAAATAAATCTTTAAAAATAAGATAAAATGAAAGTCATGTCTTCAAAAAACAAAAAACAAACAAAACAAAACAAAACAAAAACCAAGCAAATCAGATACTACTGATCCAGGAAACAGTTGGAGACTCCTTTGATATACTTAACAAGTATAAGTTCAAATTCTCTAATAAAGTTCTGTAGAATTCCCATGGAAAGAGAAACACACACACACACACACACACACACACACACACACACAGTAAAAGATGCCACACAGCAAAGCCTCAAGGACAAATTTAAAGGAAAGTTAGAGACTAGAAGAGGTATTTGAATAAATTATTAAATTATTCAGGGTATAGCATGTCTTCCTTGGGGTTTCTGTGATGAAACACAATTACCGAATAGCAGATTCGGGAGGAAAGGGTTTGTTCAGCTTGCACTTCTATATAGCTGTTTATTTCTAGAGGAAGCCAGGACAGGAACTCAAATAGGGAAGGTGCCTGAAGGCAGAGGCCATGGAAGGGTGCTGTTTACTGGCTTGCTTCACATGACTTGCTCAGTCTACTTTATTATAGAACTGGGACTACAAGCCCAGGGATGGCACCACCCATAATGGGCTGGGCCCTCCTCCATCATTCTCTAATTAAGAAAATACCTGATGGAGACATCTCCTCAACTGGACTTGTATCAAATTGACACAAAACCAGCCAGTACATAGTATAAATCAGTATGTGGGAGATTGGAGGGCGGTTGAAAGATTTGGGACATACCATGTGAAGTTTATTCAGCAGCATTTCAGGAACTAAAAACAGAAAAACTAAGACAGGAAAACATGTAAAGATGTTGATGTAAATATGTACAGATGAATGTGACAGAGACATGGGATAAGAGAAGACTCAGTGGGGCTGTCTTTAGCTGTGACTTGCAGCATTGGGGATATGAAAGCTGAAGAGGCCACCTCCTATAGGCAGACAGGAACCTCAGTGCAGTGATAGGGACACTATCCCACCCACAGAACATTTGACTCAAAATTTATCCTGTCTGCAAGAAATCCAGGCACAGAAGATGGAGCAGATACTGAGGGAACAGCCAACCAATAACCGGCCCAACTTGAGACTCATCCCATGTGCAAGCACTAATCCCTGACACTATTAATGATACTCTATTGTGCTTGCAGACAGGAGTCTAGCATGGCTGTCTATGAGAGGCTCCACCTAGCAGCTGACACACATGGATGCAGACACCCATAGCCAAACAGTGGATGAAGCTTGGGGACTCTTATGGAAGAATAGGAGGAAGGATTGCGGACCCCAAAGGGGATAGAAACTCCACAGGGAGACCAACAGAGTTAACTAACTTGGGCCCTTGGGACTCTCAGAGTCTGACCCACCAACCAAAGTATATACACGGGCTGGACCTAGGCCTCCCTGCACATATGTAGCAGATGTGCAGCTAAGTCTTTATGTGGGTCTCAAACAACTGGAGTGAGACTATCCCAAAAGCTGTTGCCCATCTGTGAGATATGTAGTTCTAGCTGGACTGCCTTGTCTGGCCTCAGTGGGAGAGAAGGCACCTCCTCCAAAGAGACTTGATATGCCAGGGTAGAGAGATACAGGGGGAGGGGATCTATCAGCTCAGAGGAGAAGGGGAGCAGGAATGGGGGGGAAGGATTGTGGGAGGGCATAACCGAGGGGAGGGGGCTGTGAGCAGGATATAAAGTGAATAAATAAAAAATTATTTTTAAAAAAGGATGTACAGGTGATAACTGAGGTTAGACAAAGGATGGGTTAAAATCCTAGTAAATCCTACCAAGGATAAAGAAAAGGAAATACCATATCTGAACACATCCTCAAGAAATCAAAGACCATAAGATAAATTCTTTATATAAAAAAGCAGCAAAGGAAAAGATATAAAGTCAATGGTGGTGGTGAACTTAAAAAATAGTAAGCCAATTTAAATGACTACAGATTTCTCAGAGTCAGCAAGGAAAGTGGACGTTAATGGACAATAACTAGCTTCAGACAATTTCGAGAAAAATAACTGTAGGTGTAGAACAGTGTGCCTGTGAAAGTGTCTTGCAAGAGTCATGGTGAAATAAAGACATTCCAGAAAAGGCTTAAAAGAGATATTCATTGAACTCCCCTAAAGGCACTACTAGAGGATGAACTAGAGACCAGGAAGTTGAATCCAGGGAGAAGGGATACACTGAAAGAAGAACAGAGAGTTAAGGAAATGGTGGTCATAGAAAACACAAATAAGCTTTGATGGTATACGCTTTTTCAGATATCAGGATGCTGATATCTTACTTGGGAAGGCAGACAAAATGTCTAGAGTCCTTGGAGTGCCTGTATGCAAATAGCCATACTTTGTTCAGAAGATAGAAAATGTAATATGCAAATTAGTAGAAAAATAAAAGTAAAACTTGATTTATTAATGGAAGGTAAGAAAAAGTGAAGTTAATTAAAACACAGTAAACAGTAAAATTAGGAGGTACAAATTTATCTCTGTAATCATAATAATTATACTCTAGACTTCCTAGTTCAGAGCACTTTTAATTTAGAGTTCTAAAATAGCAATCCTGTTTTATGACATATTATAGTTAGACCTTGTGAAGGTTGAAAGTAGATGGATGGAATAAATAGTTGTATGGTAGTATTTTTTTAAAGATATGTGTTAGCTAGCCTTTTAGCACAGTGCACTTCTGAGGGCAAGAGGCACTTGTGTGTGCTGGTGAGATTAGAACTTTCTAATAAAGTTAGAACCTCCAGCTCACCAGGTCTCTGGGACTGCTCTTCCTTAACACAACACAAAACTACTCAGTTGAAAGTACCTGTAGGTAAAACATGTAGCACAGCAGAGAGCAAGAGCCTGTGGAATTCTCACCCCTAAAGGGAATATCTATTGCCCCTCTCCTTCCTCAGGGATCCTCTTTGGCATTATCGCAGAAGAGAGCATAGAAAGACTGTAGGAGCTGAGGCAGTGACTGACGACAAGAAACAGTGTTTTCTGGACAGGGCAGCTGCACGTATGAATTCCCAGCAGTTCTGACAGCATGCATAAGCCTCATGCAAACTCAAACCAGCCCAAATCTCAGCGAGGAGAGGAGAGGTATACATGAAGTTCCACCCATAGCCAAGGAAGTGTTAGGAACTGATAGCCACTGGAAGAGAGATAGTCAGTTTTCTCTGTGTTGCCAGTGATAGAGTGACTACATTTGAGTGTAAGGCCATGAAGCCATGGATATCTGGACAGCATGAACTGGACTTTATAGATGGAAAGACAAGAGGACACAAATTTGGGTAGGTAGTGAAAGAGGTGAATCTTAGGAGAGGGGTGTGTGTGTGTGTGTGTGTGTGTGTGTGTGTGTCTGTGTGTGTGTGTGTGTGTGTGTGTGTGTGTGTGTGGTGAGTGTAGTCAAAAGCAATTTTATGAAAATCTCAAAGAACTAATTTTTAAAATATGTGACACAAAGAATATTGGTGTGCAGGACTACCCATTTGGTTTGTGGTTCCAGTTTCAGCAATGACTATCCTAGTCAGCTTTAACTGTCAGCTTGACACAACAGGGTCTACCTGGAGAGTCTATACAGCCTAGAGACAACCTGAAAATGGAGTCTCAACTGAGTAATTGTCCAAATCAGATCGGCCCATGGGCTCTTGTGTGAATGCATCTGCGGGGCCTGTCTTGAGTGTTAATTGACGTAGGAGAGTCCAGTCCACTGTGGGCAACACCACTCCCTAGGCAGACGATCCTGATCTGCTTCATAAGCTCAGCAAGCGTGAGAGAGCAGGTTAGAAGCATTTCTCTCTGATTCCAAATTCGTTTCTACCTAAGTGCCTGCCCTGATTTCCCTCAATGATAGACTATAACTCTAAGCTGAGATAATACCATTCCTCCCGGAAGCTGTTTGTTTGTTGTCAGAGCATGTTTCATCACAGCAATAGAAGGAAACTAAAACACTGACCTGTAAGTAGTATTGTCCTGACTCACGTAACTTCTTGGTGCCTCGGTTTCCTCATTTATAAAACATATACAGAAATACCTGACCTTTGTGACTTGAGTGAAGATTAAAAAGTAAATAAAGGAGCATCTATGCTAGTTTTTTTTAAACAGATATTATTTTCCTCATACTTTATCTCTTACCACAGAAAAGGAATTCACAAAATTTATAACTTCAGAAAGCAAACATCTATTTAGATTTTCAAGTTGAAATCTTTTCTCTTATAAAGAGTTAATTAACCATGAAATTAAATATTTCTGATTTCACAGAACCAATGTATTTATAATGTTAGAATATGGAAATGCCTAGTCTAGAAATTCAAAACTTTTGAAATTACAATTTACAGTTATCTAATGGGAAGAGTGTGCCTCAAGGTCAATCTGGGAAATCACATGTGGTTGAATGTTTATATTCAGGTATAGATACTGACTGCTGGATGAGGGGCTTGCTTGAGAGCGCCTTGATATTCTGGGTATTCGTTGTGTTGAGATCATTAATGCTGCTCTTATGAGAGCTGGGAGGGACCAACTCTCCCCCATTTGCTTGGAACTTGGGAGTGTCCCAGGATGAAGGACTTCGGTGCTAAACTTCAGATGGTCTGAGGAAAAAACAGAATGGTCAGTCACCCCCACCATTCCCATCCCCATCTCCATCCCTCATCCCCCACCCACCAACCCAGCAACTGATCTGCAGGCATTGGCCACAACAGCTGGGACCATTGGTGAAAACTCTGCTCTGCTAAGTGCCAGTTTCTTGCTGCCATGCTGGGAGGCATACTTGGGGTTTGATGGTCACCAGGGCTCTAACTGGGGGGGGGCTTTGTGTGGGGGAGAGAAATGTCTCCTCTGTCACACTTTGTCACCTATGCCTGGGAAAAATACCCCATCATAATAGCAAACCTTTCCAAAGCAGGTTACGGACTAGTGAGACAGCTAAGGAAGTCGAGGACAAAGACGCTTGCTGCTAAGCCCACTGACTTGGGCTCAATCCTGGTACTCACATGGTGGAAGGAGAGAACTGACTCCTGCAGGTTGTCTTCTGAGTTCCACATGTGTGTCTTATAGACCCTGCCTCCCTGCCCCCCTCATACACACGATACTTTAGCTCTAAGTACTTACTCTTCTCATTGTGTTGCCCAAAGTGAGCCCCTCATTATGAGGGGTGGGTGGGCTGCCAGCAGCAGAGAGGACCTGACACCGTCCTCTCCCTTCCAGGGTCCTGCTCCTCTCTCCTTCACATGTACATCTGCTCTGACGGCAGGAGCTCGCCCTGGGATGATGGCCAACGCCTAGCTCCCCAGGCTGAGAGGTCTGAGCTCTGCCTATGGGTTGCTGAGGCACCGGTATAGCTTGTTTCTAGGGATCAGCGTATGATTACTATTACAAGTAATAATGATCCTGACATTCCTCAAATTAAGATTAACGTGAACAGCTGCCAGCCACCAAACACAATCCACATGACACTCCCCACTCCTCATACGCAGAGCCTCTTGCTTTATGCTTCCATTTAAACATCTGCTGATCTGTCTTGTATATGTCACTTAAGCACATGTCTACCTCCTCCATCAGCTGCTAGGGATTTAGGTGCAGGGGACCATCTCCCTTAGGTTGGTTGCACTCCTAGGACCTGGGAGAGTGGTGGCCATGGAGAATAATACTCAATGGCTGTTTCCAAAAGTGATGACAACCTTGGGACTCAAGAAATGCAAAGATCCAAGAGTCCCATTCAGACCTGGTCGATATCCCACTTTGTCGGTGAGAAGACTCGTGGTCTATGGTCTGCTGGCCTTGTTCACTCTTGCACTAAATTACATAGACCAGCTCATTTAGTAGGTAGTTCTGGTTGGAGGAGACTTGGCAGTGATAGAAAGGATTTGTGTATTAGAATAAATAAAAATCCAATTATCCCAGGCAACCTTTAATTGAAAAATCGTTTGAGTGATGCTATTCTCTCACAGAGAGCCTTTGTGGGCTGTTCAGCTAAGCCTGGCACATGTTCTGGCCTCACTGTGATCATTCCCAGTCTTCTGGTTGGTTCCAGGCTGAACTGGCCCTCACTGAGCATCTACTGTTTCAGGGAGCAGGACGAGTGTCTGCACACACAGAGCCCTGCTCCCCAAACGCACAGCGTTTCACTCTTGCAGCCTGAGAATGAGCTTAACTTAATAGCCGTCGCTTAGTGTGATTAAAAATGAGCCTGGATGACACATAGGATTAATTATAAGTTATTCCACTTTAATTTTTAAAAGGAAAGGTTTCTGTGTGATGTCTCGCTGTACTAATTGTTCTAATAAGCGGGAGAAAAGGCAATGATTTCAGTTGTGACAATATCATAATCGTCCTGCCCAGAAACATAATAAGGAACATTCACTCAAAATGCCTCACTCAAAGCACTGTTTTCTTTTACAACAAGAAAGACTATGTTTAAGTTGTGATGGCATTGTAGCTGACTCCAGTGGTCTCCCTGGGTGAGCAAGGAACTCTTTTTCTATTGTGTAGAGGGGAATAAGGAGCTATACAGGCTCAATGCGTGCCTTAGAAGGGCAGAGAGGAGTAATTAGCGGCCACCACAGTCCTTCCTCTGGCGTCATTGGTCCATATAGAAGCTGTGCATGACTCCAGCTTGGAACAGGTACACCGATGTCTGTGTGTTTCTGGTCTAAAGCAGAGAGAAAGAAGCCAGAGGATAATAAGGCCTCTAAAACATTGCAAAAGAAATAGAGATAATCCCAGCACTTGGGAGGCAGAGGCAGGCATATTTCTGAGTTCTACTGGTCTACTGAGCCAGTCTGGTCTACAGAGTGAGTTCCAGGACAGCCAGGGCTATACAGAGAAACCCAGTCTCGAAAAACAAAAACAAACAAAACAAAACAAAACAAAACAAAAGAGAAGGAAAAGAACTAGAGAATCCCTACCTTCCTGGATCCGGCAGTGGGACTAACCTTTCATTTAGTCTCTAAGCTTCCCAGTTTGTCCATCATGATAGAGTCAAGTCCTGAGCTGGTTGAAGAAAGGATATTGGCAGATGCCCTTGTGATGGAAAGTCTTGAGGAAGAGTGGGTAGGAAATGTGAGCCAATGTCTGAAGGAAATAATTAGAGGGTGGTTTGGGACATGGTTTGATCTCAAGTAGGATTTACCCCTCAGAAATGGAGAATAGAGTTGGGTGGTGGTGGTGGTGCACACCTTTAATCCCAGCACTTGGGAGGCAGAGGCAGGCGGATTTCTGAGTTCGAGGCCAGCCTGGTCTATAGAGTGATTTCCAGGACAGCCAGGGCCACACAGAGAAACCATATCTTGAACCTTACCCCCAAATGGGGAATGGTTCAAACACAATCAAAATACACATTGCTGTCTTTTATCTGAAAGCCCTCTGTGATGGTTAGTGTCATCAACTTAATAGAAGGTTCTAGAATCACCTGGGAGATGAGCCTCTGGCCAGACCCATGGACGATTGATTACACTGTTATGAATGATGCCATTCTCCGGATGGGACCCGGGCCTATGCAAATAGAGAAGAACTAAGCCACCTCCACCCTTCTCCACTTCCTGACTGTGGGCTACATGTGACCACCTGCAGCCTTGACTTCCCTACCGTGATATACCACCGTACTTTAAATTGTTAAATTAAAATAAGCCCCCTTTCCTGTAAGTTGGTTCTGATGCTGTATTTTATCACAGTGATCAGAGAAGAAGCTTTTTATTTTTATTTTGAGTGGCATTTGCTGCTGTCTCCCAAACTTCAGCTCATACCTCAGCTGCCCCAGGAAGTCTGTCCTGCCTCCTGTACTCTCCCCACCCTCAGGTAGGTACTTTGTCCACTCTAAGAAACCCAGGAACCTAATTACTAATAGCAGGGAGGAGCTATCTCTCCCGTTTATTTATTTATTTATTTATTTATTTATTTATTTATTTTTTGTGCTGTCAGGTACATGATCCAGCATCGTTAAGCCTACTCTGAAGATGGTCAGTCATCTGGAAATGTTTGAGAAATATAACTACAGGAGCCATTTGAAACATAGTTTTTCAATGAGTAAAGTTTATCATCATTATACATCATAAAATCAATTAATGCTTAGTAGGGATTGATAACCCAACTCATTGAAACACCTTCCCTACCTACCCCTACCTATGACTATTACTTCTCACTTACCTAGGAAATGACTATCTCCATCTCATGAGTTGGAACTCAGAAGTCCTATGACTCTGAAAGTCAGAGTTTGACAAGCCATTGGCCCTAGACCATAGAGATTAAGGGATGGTTCACAGTCACTTTTTAATACGATGTCCTGAAGCAGCTATCAAGGGCTGATTATGTGAAAAGTGTGGGCAATTTGATGCTTAGGTTTGGTGAGATCCTTTAAAATAACGTCCCTGGGTTATTTTTCAATGGCTCATGCATATCACTCCTAGTTTATTCACCTTGTGTAACCGAGAGTCTCTAGATAGTGACACATTCCCAGCATTTCTGGGTTGCCAGATGGCTCTGAGTCAACTTTCTTTACATAATACTAACTTCAGTAAACAAAATCTCCAACTGGAGTCAGTTAGGACCAAACACTCACATTATGTGATGGTAAATCGTGACTTAGTCAACCTTTAAAGAAAAAAAAAAAAAAACCCACCACCTTCCATGTATATCAGTACTTAAAGGAACAAAGAAAAATGATGGGGATGTTTTGGAAATTACAGAACCATTTTCATCAAGGGGCCTTGTAAATACCCATCAAGAAGACTTGTAATGGCATCACTGGCTTCACTGGCTGGCGAAATTCAAAAATTATTTATGTACAGAAAATACTTTGTATTAGAATATTCCCAAAGTCACAACAGTCATGTGTCAAATATTCCAGGTAGTGAAGGACCAATGGGCTGTGATCCTATAAAACACCCCGAGTTGTCTAGGGACACTGTGGCTAATTTAGTCTTTTATAAGTACTTTCTATGATATTAGCACAATGACAAAAATCACCTAAAGACCCAAGGTTTATTTTGTTTTGTTCTTTTGCATTTGCCTTTGTCGTTAAACATTTTTATTGACTATTTGCAAGCAATTTAAAGATATCACATGATTTACAGCGTAGAACAAAACACCACTGTGAGATGAGACCCCATTTTCTTTGTTTTAGATTCCATTTAAGAACTGAATAGCAGGAGGTGGTGGTGCATGGTGCATACCTTTAATCCTAACACTTGGGGAGGCAGAGAAAGGCTAGATCTCTTCAGGATTTGAGACCAGTCTGGTTTACAGAGTGAGTACCAGGACTGCCAGAGCTATATAGAGAAATCCTATCTCAAAATAAAAATAAAAAGAAGAGGAGGGAGAGAGAGGGGAGAGAGGGAGAGGGAGGGAAAGAGAAAGGGAGAAGGACAGGGAGGGGGGAGAGAGAGAAAGGGAGACGAAGGGGGAGAGAGGGAGAGAGAGGGAGAGGGGGAGGGGAGGAAGAGGGAGAGGGAGAGGAAGGAGAGAGGAAAAAGAATTGAATTCCATCGCATTAATTTTAAACTAAGTCAATGCAAGCCCTTGTTTGAGGAAGTTGAATGACAACTTTTAGCTAATTAACACCCCCCCCATGTTGTGGGTCGTGATCATCCAGCCCAGTATGATTCTGACTCATCTTCAAATAGTGACCTCAATTCATGCATAGACTTTAGCTGATATGATGTGGTAGCCACCAGCAAATATGGATATTAAGATGAATTTAAATTACAGGAAATGTAAATACCACTCCTTATTTACAGTAGTCACACTAGGTGTTTAATAATCCACTCATGACTGCTATAATAGATAGATGGATATGAGACATTCTGCAAAAAGTTCTGAGACATATTCTTCCAAGGACAGATATCTCTTTATTTACTCTTCATGACCATTGTTTTAATATTGGTGAAACAAACTGAGTTTGCTGCTTGGAGACTGATTATAATTTAATGGCTAACCTAATCCTTTCTATTGTGAGAACAGATTACTCACTGAGAATATGATTTTGAATGCATGATACTTTATTTAAACACACATATATACAACGACAAGGGAAACGGGGAATCCAGCCTGATGGTGGCGGCATGCATTGGTGGGACGGGCAGATCGATTTCACAGGATGAGATGAGATGTGGGTGGAAACTAGGAGAAGTCGGGAGAGCAAGTTTCATTTCCCATCACCACATGGAAGGGTCTTCAAGCCTGCAAAACATAAGAGGCAAATCATAGAAGCTCCCCAGGGTCTTACAAGAATGAGACTCTCCATTCTGAGTTACAGGATGATGATCAGAAGCTATTGTGAAGCCTCCTGTTGGCACTCTAAATAAGAAGCTATGGAGAACAGCATAATGAAGACCCAGTTCATCAGCTTTTGCCCATGGGAACTGGCATCTCTAAGGGAGTACTTAGAAGCCTCTGTACATATCAAAGGAGCTGAGGGACTCCAAAGTACTTCTGAAGATCAAAACTACAGGAATCACATGAAACTATAACAAGAAAGTTAGTGTGATTCAACTCTGAATATGGTTCTGTTGCTTCCCAGCAAGCCTTTTATGCAGTGAGATGCTATTTATTAGACTATAAAGAGCCCCTTTTAATAAAACAGCATTCACATGCAACTCCAAGGCTATCAACTTTTGTCTCCTTCTAATTGCACATGATTGAGTCTGCCAGTCAGGGTGCAATTAACTTTATTTCCTGCACTAACTGTGTTATTTCAGGCTACAAAACAAAGCAGGCAGCGGAGTTCTAAGTAGGTCTGGATCATCATTTCCAAATCCTAAGTATACATAGCCTAGCCTAAACTTTTACTGTGGCAAGTATCCCGTGCATATCAATGAGACACAGAAAGATGCTTATTGTTTAGTATCAAAAACAAAAGCTTATAATTTCCCACCATCCCCTAGCATTCACTGGTTGACTCTTAGTTGATGCCTCCAGGGACAGAAGCATTGTACTTTATTTGCTTACGTCAGAGAAACTATCTAGAGGTGGCTGGTCCTGCAGTCCCCATGGGTTGGGGGGGGTGGTCCATGAATCTCCTGCCACTCTCCAGTCACACTCACTGAATAAGCGTGCTAGTGACCTCTTCTGGGGAACAGGGTTTTGATGGTGTAGAGTTCTGGGGCTTGGGGAACTAGCTATCTAGATACTAGGGATGCACTAGGACTGGTGTGTTGAGATCTTGCTGTGATGTGGCACGTGAGCAGGAGGCAAGGTCAGCAAGTGAGGTCAGGGGTTAAGAAAGTGAGGCAGATTGCTTCTTTCAGCAGTGTCTCTTCCTTGACCAGGAGGCACACCTGCCGAGCTCGATGACGAACCCTTAGATCATAGGTCTGACTCAAGACCTAGCTATACTCCAAGAAAGTTCCAGACTGCACATAAGCACCTAAGGATAATACGTCACCCAACAGTGATTTATTGAATAAAATAGATAAGCATATTGACTCAAAGGTAGCCAGGAGCACCTGACTTATCTTCAGTTTTGAGTAAAGCCAGGAAGGGTAGAGTCAAACGCATGAGGTGTGAGGGCTCTTGGGCATTTGAGAATGCCACCTAGTGTATAAAAACTAGATTGTCCAGCCTAAACGGGTGATTGGTTATTTCAATTTAGAGTCAGGGGCTTGCTCTATGCTTCCTTCCTTCTAATAAGGCAAGGCATTCTATAGAGTATAACTTCTGAGCTAAAAGTCAGCCATATGTAAAAAGGGACCCCAAATAATATGTATAAGTAAACAATATTCCTTGGAAGTTGAGATTTGCAGTGAATGCATGAAATGCAAGGTCTTTCCTGAATGGTTTCCCATCCCATCTCTATCCTCACCCTTCTCTCCTGGATGTGACTATCCTAATGTTCACACAGACCCCACCAGCTTCCCCCAGCTCCCTTCCCCTGATATCTTAAGCTCTGTAGCAATATCTCCATCCCAAGATTTCTCATACCTTGTTCTGGGGGCATTTTCTGTGCTTTCTCTCATGAAGAGGTCTGAAATCAGTGTCTCGGGGCTGGATCTCTTGCCATATCTGAAACAATAAGAAAGAAAAATCAAGGTTTTATAAAGTAAGCTTGGGGTAACCATAGAAGAGGGGGAGGGTGTCCCACCAATAAGTATTCTCGGAGTGTGAGGCATATGTCATCAGCAGCTTCATCATGACATACATGCACATACACATAGGCATGCAACCTGGCGAGACGGCGCAGAGGGTGAGAGTGCTTGCCGTGCTAGCCTGATGATCTGAGTTCAATTTCCAGAACCCAAAGAGGAAATCGAGAGACCAACTCTGGAAAAGCGTCCTCTGACTTCCATGTGCAAGTGTGTGCATCCATCTCTCTCTCTCTCTCTCTCTCTCTCTCTCTCTCTCTCTCTCTCTCTCTCTCTCTCAAACACACACACACACACACACACACACACACACACACAAGAGATTCAATCTAAAGGTTACATATACTTAATTTTTCTGAAGAACTTGATAAATATTTTATTTTTGAAATTATACTGTAATTACTTCATTTACCCGCTTTCTATCTCTCCCTACAAAGCCTCCTGCATACCCCTTCCCCAGCTCATGGAAGTCAGAGCTGGTTCTGTTCCTTTCCTGGGTTCTGGGGATTGAACTCAGGTCATCAGTGATACACTCAGGCTCTGCAACCTGAGAGCACACACTTACATCCCGGTCATCACAGCTCCCTCCTTACAGATCTCTACATACCCTGGATCTTACACTCTCCCCTCTCTGTTGGAGGCACTAATGCTTTCCCTGTGGCATGACAGAGTCCTACTGGCCAACAGACATAGTAGGATATGGTAAGGACAGTATATGGACCTGAGGTTACATTCCCCTGTAAAGATAAAATAGACTCCATGCTTCAGAACACTGCTAAGGGTGTTGGCAAGGTGATAGCAAATTACACGATTTTCCCCATTCTCAGGAAAGGCCTGGGGCACCAGCAGCCACTCCATTTCCAACTGAGAACGTGATGTGGTTCAGATGGATTAACAAATAGGTAGAACAGCTGGGCAAAGCTGACAGATGCTGTTCTAAGTGCCAACCCAGCGGAACTAAGTCCAAATGCATTGGTGAGGTTTCTCATTGCTCCTGTGCTGAGACTCAAGGGGAGCAAATGCAAATGACTCTCGAACTCACCACCTGACTCTCACATCATTTGATAAGATTTTCTACCAGATTAGACTAGAAGCAGGTGACTTGCACTTGGTTAACCTGCCCTTCAGCTGATTGTGTTAATCTTCATACTTTGGGTAACCAGCCTGAATCCATTCACCTTTATTATGCTCCAGAGAGTCTAAAAGACAGGCAACTGGTTCCCCCATTTTCCAATCAAAATATCTCCCAAGATTGTGACAGTTTCTGCGTGCTCATAGACTTATCCAAATGGTGGCTGGGCTCAGGACTCTTTCTCTAATGCTGGATTATCCTTCTCTTTAACGGGCATGCTCTCCAAGGCAAAGGTTCTCAGACCTGGCTTTGCATTACACTCACCAGGGGTGCCTTGAAGGTGACTAGAAAGCCCAGATTCCACCTTAGAGGGCCTCACTTCATTGGTGAGGGTGGAGGCAAAGGCGTTCTACTTTAAAGTTCTCCATGTGATCGTGACACAAAGCCAGGAGGAGAAACATTGGTCTAGCACAGTTACTTCTCAACCTCTTCTATACTAACACTTGATTGAAGATGATTCTTTACTGGGGAAAGGGGGCGGGTGGGAAGCTGAAGTGGGCATCCTGGGAAGCTTAACAGCATCCCTGTCAGCTCCAGACTATGTACCAGTAGCACTCACTTCTGGTTGTGCCAACAAAACAGTCTTCCCTCAACATTGCCCTATATCCTAGGGAGTAAAAATCACCTCCACCTGGGAACCACTGTTCTTAGGAAGCACACAAACAGGATCCACAGACTAGCATGAGTGATTCAGCCTGCAGAAGCGGTAAGTCCCAGCATGTACGGCAGCAGGAGGGCAGCTACAAATAGGACTGGCAGGAGGAAGGAAGAGAATAATTACAGATAAAACAGTCACAAATAACGCGGTAATTTTCAAAGGCGTGGACTTCTGCGCATGGATCCTTGGTGGGAAGTTAACAAGTGCCCAGTGGAGCTCCTAGCAGTGTCTAAAGAGAGCTTTTACCAAGATGACTCCGGTTCATTTCCATTGAACCAGAGTTTCTTCCCGTGACATGCAAGCCCCTTTCCCTGGTTTGTTTTGTTTTGTTTTTGTTGTTCCCTCATAGATGGCGATTACACTGAATGTGAATGTGTGGTTCCATCCAAGGAAACTCAGTAGAAGGCTCCAGTTCCATAACCCTAAGAAAGCTTTCTTGAAAGGTCCTTAGCTTTGAGATCTGCAAAGTGGAGTCAATGAAATTCACTTCAAAGTTTTGAGGAAAAGACTAAATGAGAAGACTAGGGAAAAACAAACAAACAAAAGAACTACAATAAAACCTATGGTGTTGTGGCTGGAGAGGTGGCTCAGTGGTTAAGAGCACTGGCTTAAGTACCAGAGGTTCTGAGTTCAATTCCCAGCAACCACATGGTGGCTCACAAACCATCTGTAACGGAATCTGATTCCCTCTTCTGGCTTGCATTAAGACAGAATGCTTATATACATAAAATCCATACATAAATCTTGAAAATGCTATCATTTCAATTGTGTGATTTATTTTTGAACTGTATGGATTAAAAAAAAACTGAAGTCATTGACTTTCTGGGAAGTCTCTTTATTAGACTCAAAAACACAATTGCTTTTTGCTAGTTAAAATGGTCAGATTTCAAAGGATTATGAGCCCCTATTACTTAAGCAATTGTGTATACATTGGGATTGTTTTCACCAGAGGGCTTTCAGAATACCACATACCTTTCTGATGAAATTAAGAATACACAACTGTTTTAGAAGCACAACCTCCCTTTTGTATTCCATCCAAACAGCCCCTGGGTCATGAGCAGTTTAACCTCTCTCTGGAAATTTACTATGCATAATTGAAACATGCTAAGTAAAGAGCATTAATGCTTCCAAAGGGCGTGCCTATGTGGTCCTTCAAGGTTCTTGGTAATTGAAATGTGTTGTTAAATGGTTTAGAACTAAGATGCACCAATTTTGCAAACTAAGTCCCACATTGTTTGTTAAATAGCTTGGATTCGATCTCCCTCCCTCCCCTGCTTGCTATTAATGCTGAGAGGAAAGGAGAGGCATGTCTCTGACTTTCTGGGCATTAATAAAAACACAGATCACAGTCTGCCTCTCAGGTCCCAGGCAGTTGGAGCTGTACCCACCAGAGTCCCTAATGTAAAGGCTTTGTTTTGTTTTGTTTTTCTTTAACGGAGCACTTTCTTTTCAGAATTCAGTTGCTATAAAATGGAAAAAGTCAGTTTTTTAAGACCATCTGGAATTTTCAAGTGTGGGGCTGAGATAGTTCAGAAGAAAGAAAGCCACGGTTCTATTTGTTCCTATCTGTTTGTTTGTTTGCTTGTTTGTTTCCCTAAATGCTTCCACTCCCTTTGTCCTGGGCAGGCTGTAAGGTCTGTCCACCCTTTTGACAGCTGGGCTGTTTCCTTGGTTTTCTTTGGCAGTGGTTGTTTATTCTAGATCAGGTTTCCTCTTCTACACCTTTACACTGCTGCACCCCTGCTCCATGCAGGCCTTTTCCCAAGATGGGTGCTGGGTATGTCCCCAACTGATTAAGCAAAAAGGGCAGGAAAGGTGAGAGGAAGACTGACAGCCTCGGGCTCAGGGCTTGGAGAGAAAGTCTAGCGACAAAGACAATGTATCCAGTTTGTGGAGTGTGTACGCAGCTCACCTATTTATCTAGAGCTGAATTTGTGTCCTTTCCTGCCTTATGCTGGGACAGAACGGCAGTTTTTTCAGGGCTCTAGGTAGCAGGCGTGGATGTACCCACCTCTGTCTGGTGATGAGATTGATGTAGTGTCGCAGAGCGGAGTAGTATCTGGCCATGTCCTCTGCTGGCGCGTCCTCGCCCGGATTGTCCGGCTTGGAGGGGTACCCCTCGGCCAGAATGCCCAAACACACGAGCAGAGACAGAGCGAGGGTCAGTCCGCACAGCCCCATTCGCTTGTTACCTAGCATCTGTGGATACAGAAAGCTCAGACTTGAAGATGCTGAGACTGCTCGCCTTTGTCCCAATTCCAGTTACCACTCCAGACCCTCATCTACTCCCACACAGACCCCAGAAAAAGAGCCCAGATTGGGCAGGAGCCAATTCTAGAGCTTTAGAGGACCACCTGCCCGGACCTGGCCCCTCTGCTCCGCCCCCATATTTCAGGAAACTTCCCTCCAACTCTCCTGGTGCGAGGCAGAGGTCCCTCTTTTAAAACAGAATTAGAAGTCCTGCCCTCTATCTTAAAGAAGACCACTTTTCTCCTCTCGTTCCTAAATCACCCTGGGAGGAGAAAACTTTTCTTCTGGGTCACTTTTGATCTGTGTGGCTACAGGCGCTATGACAGTCGGATCCGCAGAGGGTCAGTTCGGATCTTGGAGGTGACTGGGCGCGGGGCTCCCCATGCCTGAGACAATACTTGGGGGAATCTCCCTCAGGGGGCACGCATGCGATCTCGATTCCTGGTTGTAACCAACCAACCAACCAACCAACCAACCAACCAACTAAACAAACAAAACCCCACCGCTGCCCCAGGATAGGTGTCCCCATGTTCTTCTCCCTACCCTCAAAAGATAACAGGCACGGAAGCGGGGCGCCCAGAGAGGAGGGCCCCGGGCAAGGGGAACAGCAGGTGGATAGTCACACCGGAGTCCAGCAAGTGAAATTTAGCCGCCCCGAAGAGCTGGGTATCAAGCTGGCAGAGCAAGCCCAGGGGGGCTTCGGGACAAATTCACCAGCGCCTAGGAGCCCACGCCCCTATCCCAGCTGGTCCTGGCACTCACCGTGGCGGGCGGGCTGTCGTCGCTGCGCGGCGGGTGCTCTGCTCTGAGTGCCTCTGTGAGGGCTGAGATCCACCAGTGGGATGAGAAGAGCCGGTCGCCGACGGGCTTTTATGGAGAGCCCTTGTCGCGGCAGGAGGGGCCTCGGGGGCAGTCACGCCCGGGTGACTCCCACAGTCACTTCCCGCCCCCAGTGGCGGGGGAGGAGGCTGGAGCCACAGCCGCTCGAGTGGCGGCGTCTGGAGCCACCCACACCCTAATTCTAGGCGGCTCGCTCCGTGGGGAGAAGGGAAGAGGCAAGAGCGAGCATCCCTCAGAGCCAGCCCTCTCTCCTTCTCTACGTCGAGTCCCGCCAGAGAGATGAAGCGGGGACCGTGTAGGCTGCTGGTGGCGGGAATTGCCTGCTCTCTGCGCGGGTCTATAGGGACCTGGAGACTCTATTTGGGGAGCTTCGCTGGGGCCCGCGCGTTCTGGGAGGGAGGCAGCCGAGCAAGGCTTTTCCTGCTCCCCGAGCAGGTGTCCTGGACCTCAAGGTCCCCAGCGGCTTCCATGGACCTATTAGACCTACTGGTCTCCCCCAAAGGTGGACCCTCTCCCAAGCACTCGCCCCAACGCTGCTAGCCAGGCTCAGCCTCAGCTAGAAACTCCCCGAGGCTGCCACTGGGAGCCTGCGGTCCGGGAGATTTCTGCATCTACAGGGAAAGTGGCCGCGATCCGCGCCCAAGTCTGTAAGCCTTGTAAAGTCCTGAGTGAGCTCTGTTACCGCTTGAATAAGCACTTGCTTTCAGATTGAAATGGAGCAGATTAAAAGACCAACGCCAGTGTGCTTGTCGCCTTAAACCTGTTGAATGAACGATATTGAAATTGTGTTTACCAGATGGGGATTTTTTTTACAAGGTACGCTTGAGTCAGTGCCCCTTGAAGTTTGAATCTAAGTAAAAGGGTACGTTGCAAAAGTGAAGTTTACGCGTTATTTTAAAGCTAAAATAAATGATTTCGTTCAAGTGTCACTTTGTGTATTGTTTAGTGCTAAATTAACTATTAATGAAAGACAGACAGAGAGAGAGAGAGAGAGAGAGAGAGAGAGAGACTATGTGATCAAATGATAATCCTGAACACCAATATCCCTCGCAGCTAGAAGACTGCACTTTCCCTACACCAGAAACCTGCACCAGGGCCACAGACCCTGAGCTGTCAGGGCTGCTCTTGTGCCCACATGAGGACCTTTGATAAAAGGCAAAGCATCTAACAAGTCCTCTCTGATAAGGAGGAAGGCACACACACACCGTTGTTCAATAAAGTGAATCGGAGATTTTTGTCGTGAATCGGAGATTTACGTCTTTGAAGCCTGGACTTAGCAGGAGTCTCAGGACCTGGAGAAAGCACAGCTCAGGGGGCGGGGGCGGGGGCGGGGGCGGAGGCGGGGGCGGGCGCCACTTTTGAGCAGGGGACCAACTCTGTGCAAATCCGATTAGCTTACTTTAGAATATTGGTGCTTGAGAACTGTTCCCCTCAGCTTTTGGAAAATAAAGTCAAGGGAGGGTGTGCCCAGAATGTCGCTTACACCCTGTTCTCTTCCCTGTGGTCCAAGCTGCATCATCTGACCTTGGGCTCTCAACAAGCTGTCATTGTCCTGATACCACTCCATCAATTAGGCCCTCCCTTCTGTGGTTTCCTGTAACCCTTGGCAGCTCATAGAAACATCCTCCCCCCAGCCAACAAAATCAAACGTCATTCAAAGCAGCAGTCTCCTAGCTGCTAGCTCTCTCCTTTGTTCCGAAGTCAACTTCATTGACGTTTTATTTATATGCCTGTTTATTTATTGTAATAGCTTTTATGAACTATAAATAAAATATAAAAAATAAAATTTCAAATGTTTGAAATATTCCCTTATATACACATCCGCATCCATAAAGACATAGGTGACAAGCCTATGTTGTTCATCACCCCTGGACTTTGTGACATCCTTCTGACAGTGCTCTCTCCTGCTCCTCCCTGCTCCCTCCTCCCTGCTCCTCCTTCCTTCATACTCCATGGGTCTGTTTCCTGACACACAGAGGTGCTCGCATTTCTAGCCCATCTTCACAATAGCTTCTCATCTCTGCTTTTAATGTATTTTTTTATCCAACACCCTTAAGCTGAGACTCACCCAAATGTCAAGAGCACATACTGTACTGTTGACACATTTCCATTCTAAGACACCCCTCAACTTCAAGAACCAACTCAGCTTCTCCTAGATCCCAGGTTCTTTCCAGCTTGTGCTGTGACTAACTCTGCAAGGGCATTGATTGAGAAGTCACTGTGCTGATGTAAGCAATCATTTCTCAGAGGGAAACAAACATCAAGTCATCCACTGACGTGAGCTCTGTCCCACAGGTCACTGCCGGTCTATTTTGATTTGTTCTTTTATTTTTTTTTTCTTCTTTCTATTTTGGCCAGTTCCTATTGCTACATCTTTAGTTACTTCATTTTTTTTTCTGTTCCAATATGTGATCCTTGTCAATTTTATTCAGTGATTCCATACCATAGACGATGTAACTTTCATCTTTGGGATTTCAGTATAGGTCTCTTTAATACCCATCATGTCAACTCTTTATTCTAGGTTTTTAACACATGGTTATCATTACTATTATTTTGACATTTTGAAATAGGTTCTCCATAAGTAGTCTAAGCTGACCTTGAACTCCCAATAACTGTTTCAATCTCCCAAATCTTAGGGTTGCAGGCACGCGCTGCCAGGCCCAGCCTGATATGCATACTCAATAACTTCTATCATCCATGCTGTATTTGGATTGCACCCCCACCACATGGTGACCTGCATTTTCCTTCCTCTCCGTATGCCTGATAGGATGTCAGATACTGTGGGTTTTACATTGTCGGCCCTTGGACTCTTTTTGTGTCCCTATACACACCTGGGCTTTGTTCTGGAAGGATGGAAACTCTGGAAAGGGTTCTACCCAGTTGCACCTTGCATTTCAGTTTTGTTGAGGCAGTCAAACTGGCTTCAGTCTAGGGTAATTTTTTTCTACTTTCAAAGATCATGCTTGCTTTAACTGATAACGGACAGCTGAGGGGAACAGGTTTTCCCCTCTGGCTGGTGGGTTACTCCCAGACCTTGAGCTGTGGACCCTGCTTGCCCATGCCCCTGGGTGGTTCTTTGTCTGACCTTGAGTGGCTCCTTTGAAAGTAGGATTGATTAAGCACTCAACTAAGTTTTGGCAGGAGATACTGCAGATCCCCAGCTGTTCTCACTGCCGGACTCTCCAGCCCTCCACCCCAAGGCTGCCTGACTTCCTCAGCCCTGCGTGGCAACCTGGCAGATTTTCCAGTCAGTTCTCCAGTGCCATTGCATGACACCCCTCATTTGTTTTCCATTGCCAGGAGATCACGATCCATTAGCAGCTGATGCCTGTGCTCTAGAGAGTTGTTTTTACTTCTTTTTGTCTAAGGTTGTCATCATTTCTAGAAGTCTCTGAGCATGATCTTTCCACTATAGCTTCTGCATCTTCACTCTGGGCTTGATTACAAAGCCGCTGTATTCCGTGTTCAAGCTATTGAAACTCTGGTCTACCTCACTGTGGGGCCCACAGAACTTTAAACATTTTTTAAAAGATTGTCTGACAACTCTAACTCTATATTTCAGTGCACACATGTGTGCTATTTCTAAATCATTTCATGCCTTTATCATTTTGTAATTGTAAGTTCCATACATACAAACATAGAGGAATACCTGTCTCTTAGTTGGTGTTCAGCTAAATAAAACTGGGAGTCAGTGTATCATTGTCTGTCTGTCTGTCTGTCTGTCTATATCCATTAGTCAAAGTTTTTTAGGATTTCAAAGGACTCCTCAAAGGACCATTCTGGATGAGCCAGAGACATAGAGATGGGCAAGCAGTCTGAATAATGGGTAACAAACTCCAGGTGCCTGGAGATCCTGTACCTCTGCTTGCTTCCCTTGTCCAAGAAACAAACATTTTCATCAAGCCTAATACCACACAGTGTTATATGCCACCCATACAGTTCAAGGAACAAAGGGGAAAATTCAACTTTAAAATCCAACTCATCCTCTCTTGAGCCCCGGCTTGTTATCTGCTTGTTTAGTGACTAACTCTGCAAGGACATTGACTGATAAGTCATTGTCTAGTATGAGTTTTAAATGATCTGGCATGCCTGCCCATGCCTGTAATCCCAGTACCATCTAGACCAAGGCAGGAGGATTTGGAGTTCAGTACGAGCTAGAAGAGAATATGTATTTATTTTATCAAAGTTAAGCAAAATTTGAGAAGGATTCAGTGATAATTTAATAGTCTAATATGATTTTTTTAGATAGTTTGAGAGTTATTTTCTCTTAGTAAAATTATGCACAGTTATTCCAACAAGGCTACACTTTCTAATCCTTCCCAAATAGTTCCACCAACTAGGGGCCGAGTGTCAAACATATGAGTCTATGGGCCATACTCATTTAAAATTCCACACTCATAGATAAATATTTTCTTTGAAGTATTTTCCTCAAAAGAGTTTAAGAGACTAGCCACTATAGAGGGCTAGTGAATAATCATACAGTTAATATAATTATAACAATGTAGCTTGAAGTAAGTAATCTCTAGGATAACTACGTGTATACTGTAAGCCTCTGTCAACTGGATTTCAGCTATGTATAGCCAAAGGCATTCCTACTTGCAAGCAACTTAAACTCCTAACTCTCAATTCCTTTGTCCTTTCCTTCCATTTAGCTATTTTCAGATTACTTTTCAAAGAGCATGCACATCCAGCTGTAAATTCTTCTCTGTCCCCTTCACACTACCTGGGCTCATTTCTTTACAAACGTAAGAATTGACCTAGACCTGTTGTACTCCTGGGGTATGTTCCTTGGTTTGGAAGCTTCTGGTTTCTTCCTTCCTCCTTTCTTTGGGCCATTCTGCCTCACCTCACTCACCTGGCTGGACGAGGGGACAGGGAAGCGCCCTGACCCTCGTGTCCTTTCCCAGGGCCTGCACAATGGAAGCCACTTGCTGGCAGCACCTTCTCCTGCTTTGTGTTTTTAGTGTCTGAGAATTCATGCATTAGAGAATTGGAACAATTGGAGGATGATTTGAATCAAAATTACCCCCAAATTTATCTAAAGTATCCAGATAATTACAGGAAATATATATTAAAGCTGGAAGTATTTCGGCAATAGCTGCAGCTCCCGCCTCTGCTTTGCCTGCGCAGGCACAGAAGGATGCCTTTGAAAGAGCGCCGAATGTGGATCCTCAGGCAGACTCTGTGTTCTCCTGGCCAGTTTCATTTTATTTTTAGCTCAAGTCCCATGTTCCTGGTCATATAACAGCAGAACATTTGCTTGATTGGGATAAAATATGATTGTGGGAAAAACCGGTACAGTCTGCCACATGGGAGGTGAGCGTTCTGCAATAGGAAGCCTCGGTTTGCCTGTGTGGATTGGATAGCTGACGTGCCGGGCAGTCACCTGCCTCAAGTGTCTCCTGGAGGACATTGGAGGATTTTGTATTCACTTCTCATATTGAACTAAAGAAAATCCAGTTTCCATGGAGAGGATATATTATTTCTGTTCTAGGTGCCATCTTGGAATTTGGGAATTTATGTCACTGCAGACCTACTGCAGGAATTCAGCCTCCTAGGGATTAGACCTATGGGTTGGTAGGTGGCTCCTGGTTTCCCAGCCTTGCCTCCAATTAGTTTGTATGTGACTTCTATCTAGTCAAGCTGCTTGAGACTCAGTTCAACCTTGAATTTGAACACCTAGATGTCCATTCCCCCCATATACACCTATGGATTAAAACGGGGTTCAACAACTCTGAGTCTCAAAAAGAATAAGTCAGATGAGGAAGATCAGCCCCAAGAGAACCAGAGCCCATGTGCAATGGAGCAGACAGTCCTGAAGAAGATTCCAGAGTCTCCAGGATCTAAGGGAAAAGCAGCTATGCTCAAAGCTCCCTAGGGAGCCCTCTCTGAGGAAACAGCATAAACCACAATTCTTTTCTCTCCTTCCTAGGGAGTCCACCCTTCAGTAAATCTTTTCTTCTTGAAGCCACCAGAACCGACTCTGGTTCTGGATCACAGGTGTGGCCAACGGCAGAGTCATGGGAGAAGGCTAATGGTCTGAATGGAATTTCCCCCTACCAGGCTTGATCTCTTGGGTCTCAGGGAGGGACCCCTCACACACCTGGGGTCAAGGGGAGTCTGAAGCGTCATTCTCGGTGGCCTGAGGGAGGACGCTCAGTTGGCATCTCCAGCACAAAAGGGCCGGCAGAGCCACCGGGCCTCCAGGCCGTGAAGGACGGCCATTGCTGGACACCACTTCTCAAAGGCTGCTTACTTCTCGGTAAGGGTGAGCAAGTGTCAGATCTGCTTGATGGGAAGTCTGAGATCTACCATCTAAGGTCCTAAAGAAGATTCACAGTGTCACAACGATAAGAGGCTGGCAGGCAGGCAGCTACATAGTGAGCTCAGCAGCCAATAGCTGATCATGTCACCAAACTCCAGGCTCTTGCCAAGGCTCTCCTACAGTGTCTAACTGCCAGGAGCGCTCCCTGCAGGGCTGGTAGGATCCTGCCTCCGTAGTTTGGGGCCTCCTTCAGACACACCAACATCTCATATCTTTGTTTAGGTCTCTTAGTAAATGGAGGAATGCTGTACAGATGCTTCCACCATCCTGGTTTTTATGGTTCAAGCTGATCTGTTCACTGAATTAATTCAGTCAATAAGAATTTTCCATGGGTTAGGAGATGATCCAAATAAAAACTGTTGCTGTAAGAAGTATTCAGGGGAGGAGTGGCTGTGTGGGCGTGGATCAGTAAGCCTGTCTGTCTGAGGTCAGGCCTGGGGCCCAGGCAAAAGGGGAAGGACAGACCCAACTTCACAGAGTTGTCCTCACAACTCCACACAAAGCTCTTGCCATGTGTTCATCCCACCCCATGGACACACACACACACACATGCACGTGCGCACACACACACACACATACACACACACCTTCACAAAGTTGTCCTCTCCCCTCCACACAAAGCTCTTGCCATGTGTTCATCCCACCCCATGGATACACACACACACACACACACACACACACACACATACACAATACACATACACACACACACACACACACACACACACACACACCTTCACAACGTTGTCCTCTCACCCCCACACAAAGCTCTTGCGATGTGTTCATCCTGCCCCATGGATACACACACACACACACATACACACACACATATACACACATACACACACACACACATATACACATATACACATACATACACACACACATACACACATACACACACACACACACACACACACACACACACACATACACACCTTCACAAAGTTGTCCTCTCCCCTCCACACAAAGCTCTTGCCAAGTGTTCATCCCACCCCATGGATACACATACACACACACACACACACACACACACACACACTTTAAAACATTATTAAAGTTTGTTTTTTCTGTTACAGCATGAATACAAGGATAGCTGTTGGCTGCCACCAACACCAGTCCTTGGAGTAAAGTTTATTTGGGTTTTGTTCTTGTATCTGCATGAACAAGCCAATATGCTCACAGGTAGAAACAACACAAGCAGTACTTGAATATACTTACAGGAAAAAACTCCACTTGTGCCATAACTTACATAGGGCTATGAAATACAGTGAGGAGAGAACATAAGTTCTGAGCATTAGAGGGAAGCAGCATGCTCGGTGTGACCAGTCCTCAAAGTTGTCCCCAAAATGCATGATGACAAACATGGTAATACAGAGCAACACCTTAAAACATTAACTCAAAGGATCAGGAAACCTGGATAGTTGCATATCTAGTAAAGTAACTGAAGCAACAACAATAATAATAATAATAATAATAATAATAATAATAACCTCTCTGTAAAAGTTGCCTGTGTTCACGTCTTTACCAGGGGACCCTCTCCAACAGTCTTCATGAGGAGAGAAAAGGAGCATAGAACAATTCACAACATATTTTATAGTGCCAGAAAAAATGTGAGATTAAAATCCAACAGATGCCACGTGAGAGAAATCCACGCACCAGCATCATCACATGTGAGATATATGGAAAGGTATTTGTAAAACCAATGAGAGAATGGTAAATCAAATAGCCATTTGGAATATAAAATGGTCTTTATTGACCTGTGGCATTTATTTCAAGAGTACAAATGGATTAGAATTGGTAAACTTATGCACGTAACTAGACATGTCAACAGAATGAAATTAAACGGAAAAGCCACATCATCCTGTCCAAAAAGATTTAAAATTATTTTATGAGAGTCAAGATCTATCTGTGATTTCAAAAATGGCTTTTAACTAATTGGGGATGCAACTTCTTTAATTTGGGGAGAATTTTACATTTGGTATTTCGTGAGGCAGGTCCTGCCCAGCTGCAACTTCAGGAAAGCCTGGAGCCGGAGTTGGTCCCAAAAAAGGTTCTCATTTCCTCGTCAGCCTGTCTGTCAGTCCATCTGTCCGGGAAGGCACCTGCTCAGTTCTTCAGGATAGCCTTATTAGAATCTAAGGTGGGAAGGAATGGACCTTCCGGCTTGAGTGTTACCATTTATGGTCTCTGCTCGGTCTCGGCAACATAATGTCTCTAGTTGAGGCTTCTCTCTTCTAGAGATCTGATTGCAGATGTGGCCATTCTGACTCATGTGCTGTGGGGAACCCAGTACATAGGCAGGGGTTTAGGCATATGGGGGTAGGGAGATTGGGGGGCACTTAGTAGGAGCTTAATGTTTCCTAGACCATCTTTATCAATAACGGTTTATGAAAGCAATGTGTAGGTCACCGGGAGTGAACATTGTCTTCAGGCAATAATGTTCATGAAGCATTAAGTGGCCAGCTACGGCTAAAGCTTGCTGCAGACATCTCTCTGCCTACTAACAGACACTACATCATCTGTGAACGGCACTGTGGGCAGCACACATGGGAAAATACCAACTTACTGAGGCCCCTTGTACATAAAGCATTGCCACTTGAACGTGTCTGCTTCTGACAATAGCCCTCTACAGATGCCATTATCCTCATTTTATTGGAAAGGTAGCAGAAACCCAGAGAGACTGTAAGTGTTATCCAAAGTCATATAGTAAGGGAGTGGCAGAAATTCAAACCAAGAGGCCTAAGCTGAAGTGGCTGCTCAGACCTACTGGCTGTGACTCATAGGTAGGACTAAGCACACCCACCTAGACGCAGCCAAGAGGAAGAAGCACTCGTGCAAACACATGGAGCACGCCCAAGGCCCAAACACGGCATAAAGGGAAGGTAAGCAGAAAAATGAGAAAGGAGATGAAAAGGGGAGAGAGGGTGGGAAGGGGGCAACATAGGAAAGAGAATGGGAAAGGGGGACAGAGAAAGAAGTGTTTTTGAGACAGTCACCTGGGGTGTGAGACTTAAGCTCCAGATCGGAGCTAGTAGGGACAAGCCACACCAGGCAAGTCACAAGTCACAGGAGAAGAAAAGTGCCAGTTTCCATCACGAGTAGTAACCTGGCTAGACTGAGTTTCTACAAGGCAGGGATGGCAAACTGAGAGAGAGAGAGAGAGAGAGAGAGAGAGAGAGAGAGAGAGAGAGAGAGAGAGAGAGAGAGAGAGAGAGAGAGAGAGAGAGAGAGAGAGAGAGAGAGAGAGAGAGAGAGAGAGAGAGATCCGTGATTAAGGGTTTATATTGTTAGAAAGATGTCAAGTTTGCAGCTGGGAGGTAGCCCAATGGCAGAAGGTGGCTTAACGCTGCGATGTCCTGAGTTCTACATAAACTACTGCTAAATGAGACGGTGTGTGTGTGTGTGTGTGTGTGTGTGTGTGTGTGTGTGTGTGTGAAAGCACTGAGCAATACTTCAGAAAGACTGAGCAGGCATCTACATGAGAAAGAATAGGAAAGGCAGGAGACCAGATTCTCTGAGCCACGGTGGCCATCCAGATGTGGATTCAGTTGGTGCAGAACCATCGACACAAATTGTGCATGAAGAAAAGCGGTGGTGCATCTTGGTTAGCAACATACATTGAGAGAAACTCAGGAAATCAGCAATCCATACAGAAAGTACAAGAAAGAAGGAAGAGGAGGGGGAAGGAAGAAGAAAGGAAGAAAAATTATTTATCCACTCAAAGAGCAAATATAGTGTCAACAGTATGAGTGGTTCTGGGACGGCTGGCTCACTGGGTCAAGTGGTAAGAATCTGATCCTCCTTGTAAAGTTTGGTTTTCCCAGTTGCAACTAAGGTGTGCTGTGACAGGTAACCCCCGGGTTCTCCGCTCTTCCTTTCCCTGCTTGAGCACTGCTGATGACCTGACACGGATCTGCGCGTTTACAGTGGGCTGAGAAGTACACTGCTCTGATGTTACCGTCTGCTCCACAGCCATTATCAGCCATCGGCCTCTGTAAGGAGCGATCCTTCGCAACTGGGACTATGGGGTTAGCTTGCAATAAAACCTCTACTGGAAAGACAGGAAAAACACTTAATTCCTTCTGCTTAAGAACTAGTTTTCTTTCTGATTAAGAATTAGTTTTCGATGTGGAGAAAGAGGAACACTCCTCCACTGTTGGTGGGATTGCAAAATGGTAAAACCACTCTGGAAATCAGTGTGGCGGTTCCTCAGAAAATTGGGCATGCCACTCCCAGAGGACCCTGGCATACCACTCCTGGGCATATACCCAGAGGATTCCCCTGCATACAACAAAGACACATGCTCCACTATGTTTATAGCAGCCTTGTTTATAATAGCCAGAAATTGGAAGGAGCCCAGATATCCCTCAAAGGAGGAATGGATACAGAAAATGTGGTATATTTATACAATGGAGTACTACTCAGCAATTAAAAATAATGAATTCATGCAATTTGTAGGTAAATGGTTAGATCTGGAAACTATCATCCTAAGTGAGCTAACCCAATCACAAAAGAATACACACGAAATGCAATCACTGATAAGTGGATATTAATGAGCCCAGAAGCCCTAAATACTCAAGGCACAATTAGCAAGTCAAATGACTCTCAAGAAGAAAAAAAGGAGAGAACCCTGGGCCTGTAAAGATTGGATCCAGTATTGTAGACCCAGAACAGAGAAATCGTGGGGGGGGGAAAGAGTGGGGAATAGCATGGGGGGGAGAGGAATTATGGGACATATGGTGGGGGGTACCTGGGAAAGGGGAAAGCCTTTGGAATGTAAACAAAGAATATAGAAAATAAAAAAAAATGATAAAAAAAAAAAGAATTAGTTTTCAAAGGAAGAACTAGGTTTAATACCTATGTTAAATAGTGTCTTATTGGCTACCCTTTAAAAAATATTTTCACTTCTTTTTCCTTTTTGAGATTTGGTTTTCTCTTTGGGGCATCTGTCTCCCATCATCCATCTGTCTGTCTACCTACTTACTTACCCCTCTATTGATCGATCTATAAACAAAGTCTCAGACACTCCTAGATAGGCTCTGTTCTATTATCTTTCAAATGATCTAACACACAGCCTCTTAGCTGTGTTGCCTTCCTATTGGACAGAAACACTCTCATAAAGCATCCACTTCAGACGGTTGCCACATAGCCCACAAAATTCCAAATGTCTCCTCGAGGCTATTATGACTACTGTTTCCTTACCGGTTCCAGCTTTATCCCACCCGGCTCTGCCTCCCTGTAGATAAGCTTTATTGAAATGATCCATCACAGACTTCCTCTGCTTTCTAATGAGATCCAATCTAGAGCAAACCTTGGCTTCTGTACAGCTTTCCAAACTACCCGACCAGACCAAGTGCAGTTTCCCCTGTGGAGGTGCTCCCTGCCCCATTCCCTGCCCTCAATCCCCCATGGCGACAGGGAGCAAGAAAAAGAAATTCACATTGTTCAATTATAGGGGTATGCTGGTCTTTGCTAGAAAGAAGTGAAAAGCAAGTTTGAGGATTTATGTGATTATTTTATTATATGAATTTATTTATTTATTATACCAATTTCCTGGACTGGTTTAATATGTTCCTTGTCTTAATCTTGAATAGAATTGTCAGGTGTTGCAAGTCAAGTACTTTCATGGCTTACTAGTTGGAGATGATTGTCTAGAATGTTTAAGGAATGTAGTGTTAGCATGGCTATTAATATTTAAGGAATTCATACTTATTGACTCCACAAACAAATGGGGAGACTACAGGATAACCTCATAGGGTGTTTATTGCAGCATCGAGGAAGCTCGGTAGTCACTAAAAGGAAACCGGGCTCAGCCAGGGGCAGCCAGAGGGTAGAGTAGTCCTGAGATGTAAAAGCACAGGGTGAGATACACACACACACACACACACACACACACACACACACACGATCCAACATGGAAATAAACTTACCAGGTATTTACATTCAAATGTGTCAAGAGAAAAGACATACTATTTACTCAAAGGAAAGAGAATAGATGAATAGTATGTATAGAGAATAGAATAACTGACATGTATGGTGTGTGCCAGCATGCAAGCATATGTGTGCCAGTGTCAGTGTGTGTGTGTGTAAGTATATGTGTGTGTGTGTGTATATATATAATTATGTGTACATCTATACATCTATATTGCTTTTTATTAAAAGTACAAAACATAGGAAAAAGAAATAACTAAAAACCAAAATTTGTTTTAAAGTTTTGTTTTTTTAAATAAACAACCAGTAAAACAAAAAATATAGACATTTTAGGGAGAGAAGCAACACTTTTCTGGGCAGCTTCTGAACCGACGCCTGGGATTCCCCCAGGACCAGGATAACTGAGCCGCCTCCATTGTCAGGGCCTGCGCCTGCCACACTGAGCCCCAGATCTTCTCTTGGGACTAAGAGTGGTGGGCGGACGCTGCATCACATACTTCAACAGTGGGAAAAAAAATACTCGGAAAACAAATAAAACCAGAATTTTTTTTTCTCAAAAAGTTCTCAGGTCCTGATGCTGGGAGATAAAGTTCACCTTGTGGCTCCTTGACACCCTGCCACCAGTTTGCGTTTGTAATTTACCACAAAACCTACACGGAGGGACTTGAGCTGCTTAGGAGAGGAAAGACAAGGCCAGCAGCCTGGAAAGAACCTGGAGCCTCTGTGTGTGGGGGATTTGGAAGTAAATTAACAAAGCTTTACAAAGATATGGGCACTAAAGCCAAATGGAAGAGAAAGCCGAAATGAGAAAGCCTGCATCCCTGCCTCGCAGCGCCCGAAGTAATTTCCGGGTGAGTGGGTCTGCATCCTCGCTCCGCTAATGCGATAGTTCTATGTATGAGTAATTTTTGAGTTCCACTCAGCAGTTCTAGCTCTGCTGATAAAGCCTTCCTGTGGACAAAACAGTCTGTTTACGCTTATCAAAAATGCATTTCTGTATGAAAGTAATTTGTGACAAACAAAAAATATTCTTCCTAAACCCACTGTAACAAACTACGGTTCTGCTCATGGCCGTGGGAGCGATCGCCTATTACGTGGTTTCAACATAATTTTCCAAAAGCACAATAGCTTCTAGCCGTTTGTTGTTGTTTTTAAGGCATGAGCATTATCTAGAAAGTACACTTTGCTGCGGGCCTAATGGTATAGGGACAGGAAAGCTAATAATTCTCTTATTTGTCTGAACAAATTTCTCTTTTATCTTTCTGGGGTCTCATCAGCGCTGGAAGGAAGGAAGCAACCCGCTGTCAGACGGTCACGTGACGTGGCCTGTAGGCCTGGTGTGTGGCCCACACGCAGTTCTCGCCGGCTTTTGCTGGGTGGGTTGAGGGATGCTCCCTATAGAACGTGAGCCTAAAATATTTCAAGTTTCACTCGAGGGTACAAGGACTGTACCATTTCCCAACAAAACCATAATTTTTTAGCTTAAAGACTTTAGCCAAATGAATTATCTCTTCCATCAAAGGAAAAAGGAAAAAAGAAAGAATTTTTTTCTCCACAGAGTTCTGCTCTCCTCTCCTCCAGCTCTGTTTTTTTCATGATGGAGGGATGAGCTCCTGAGCCCACCTCTGCTCCGAGAAAGCCCCTCCTGCCTCCCAGCTACTGAGTGGGAACCTCTTTTGGGCAAGGAAAATTCATGGCCAACACTGCAGATCATCCCACTGCATCCCAAGAGACTACCATTCCAGGAATGAAATATTTCTAACTTTCTATCTTGTTTGTTTAACTTATAAACACATCCCATTAAAATAAAATCAGAGTAACACAATGCCAAGCAATGAGTAGACATTATTTGTCTAGACACAAAGTTTCCAATCACAAGTATATCTCATCCAGTGCTTTGGGGTGACGGTAGCTGTGGTACAGAGAGAAAAGGATGGGGGGAGCGTGCCGGTGTGTTTCACTGGGGCCGTGGATCAGCAGCTCAACTGCAGTCCTATTGGAAGAGACTAACTCGGTATGGAAACTCTTCCTGAAGGTTTCCAGACAAGGGAATGGAAAGACAGGCTCCTTTATGTCTCTCCATATGATTCTAAATGTTGGCTCGGTGGCGAAAGCACATCTGAACATCTAGAAAGCAAGCTGGGCCCAATACAACAGCTCACTTCCAGGTCTGGATAAAAATGCACGGCAGTCCACAGAAAGAAAACAAAGCACAGCTTCATTGGACTGGGCGAGCATTTCCACAGCTAAATGCTAAAATGTTTTTGTTAACGAAATCTTGTAATTATTTACATAGACACTTGCAAAGAATAAGACCCTGGGATAATTCAGTGCCAAAGTCATATTATTGTAATTGACACTATTTGTTCAGAATGTGTTGCAATAAAATACAATATTTTCATTTAAATCAAAATGAAAATAGTAGCAGTATTTGAGTTTAAAATTCCAACATGCCCGGGGAATTGGGCAAACTCTCTAAGCCCTGATTACTAACACAAGGTGAGATTTATACCCGCGAGCTTCCCCCAGGCACCAACTGAATTGTCCTCTTAATATCATCCAATAACCAGCTTTTTGTCCCCAGAGAGCAAACAGAATGTGACTAAGTGCTTCTCATCTTGCTAGCTTGGAAATGTGGAGGCTTCCATTTCCCCTTTCTCAAGGTCCTTCATTTTTTTCCTTTAAAAGAAATAATTTAAAAATGTAAAATATCACCAAAGTACTGTAATCACATTACTCATATATTGATAATATTGATAGTTATATTCAGATTTTCCTTTCCCTTAATAGATATATAAATAAATGATCTGCATATATATTTACATACTTATTGTGTGTGTTGCTTAGTAATGGTAAAACAGGATTAGTATGTCATCAGGTATTGTTTTGTCAATATGTGAACATTACAGTGTGCACTTAGATAAACTAAGGGTTACAAAGTCCCTAATCTCTATAATCTTATGGGATCACAGTTTTATATATGTTTTATTGACTTTTTGTGTGTGTCTATATACCATGCATCTGTTAAAAACTATGAACATGTTAAACTGAGTATATAATTGTGAATCCATGCATGCACATATCCATGTGTATCTTATGCAGACATGCAATTCTTTTTTTTTTTTTTTTTTTTTTTTTTTTGGTTTTTCGAGACAGGGTTTCTCTGTGTAGTCCTGGCTGTCCTGGAACTCACTCTGTAGACCAGGCTGGCCTCAAACTCAGAAATCCGCCTGCCTCTGCCTCCCAAGTGCTGGGATTACAGGCGTGCGCCACAACGCCCGGCTATGCAATTCTTTAATAGACATTGGAAGTGACTTGCAAGAAAAACTTCCTGTTTCTTTGCAATCCATATATTCTTTTGCCTAAGACAAAAACATTCTTTTGTAGGATCCCAGTGCAGGTTAACCACGTCATGGGGTTACCACAGACCCCCACACCATGCTTTAACCTACAATATATTTAAAGTTAAACATTTTTCTGAGTTCTTTAAAGCAAAAGGAGAATGGGGAAACCTGTCTAATCAGATATTGTGCAATAGGGCCTTTAGAAACTGGTGCTGCTGATCAAAAGTAGAAAACAGAAGGCAGGAGGAGGGCCTGGAGCCTCTGTCTTCATTTTGTACCCATCTTCCTTATCTGGAGCCACCAAAACCAGTCACAGTCCTTAACCTTTCCTCTTATGTCACTTTGGATTCCAGAGCAGTAAAATTCCACAGGACAAATTGAACACCCCGGCCCAGATGGGGACAGTTATCCAGGACTGTGAAGCCGGAGCCAGCGCAATCGCCCCGACTCACCCAGCAAGCAATAGGACATCTTACCACCCTGCAGGAGCAGGGCTAGGCCAGCCACCAAGGAGACACCTAGGCCCAAGTCTCCCTCTAGGAAGTCAAAAACTTGCTTCAGTATCAGAAGACTGACTGGGGGTCACTGGACATGAGTTCCTCCTCCAAATGTGGCCTTGATGAACGCATTCCTCTCCCTGCTTTTCACTACAACTTGTCATTTGTTGGAAACTGAGGACCAGTGGCAGAGCCTGGCTTTGAGGAGCTGCTGGAGCCCTGGCTTCTGCCCTAAAAACTCTGGCCACACCTGCATTCCATCCTCTTTCTTTAGAATTCCTCATTCCTTCATTCCATTTGCTGACTATGCGGCAGGAGCTCCATAGAATGCCTTAATTTGAGTTCCTCCTGTTATTTGATTTTTGTTTATTTGTTTGTTTTTGTTTTTTCACAATTGTTCTGGGTGACTAGTTAGTATTAACAACTTGAAAGTCATTGAGAATGGACTTTCCTCATTATCATACAGAATAAAATATCACACAGGAAAAGAAAACTGACTGTAAAAAAAGGGAAATATAATTCTCCTTAACATTGAAATACTACATGAGAAGGTAGCTATCGATTAGCCAGAAGGAATAAGGGTGGAAACATCAAAGCTCGTTAAGGCTCATTAAGAGAAGGCACTATTCCACTGGTTAAGCACGACTGTCTCTATAGATCGTTCCCCCCCTTAACTGCTGGTAATTCCTTCTGTTACATGATTTTTGATCAAAATAATGGTTCTGAAGGGGGTATTTGCTGCACAAGCAAGAAAGGTTGACTTCAGATCCTCAGTACCCACGCACAGAACAAACGTGAGGCTTGGGCCTAGAACCTCCGCAGGGAGAGTGAGGCAATTAAAGCCCTAGAGCTCGCAGGCCAGTCAGTGAGCTTCGGGTTCAGGGAGAGAGTTTTGCCTCAAACGGTAAGGTGAAAGCAATAGAGATTAGACACTGATGTGGACCTCTGGCTTCCATGCATACATATACACACATATGTACATACACACACACACACACACACACACACACACACACGGCTCTTTCCCACTTGAAGTTTCTTCCTCCTCTTGACAGCGCTTTCTCAAGATCAGCTGACAATCGCCATCTGTTATGTAAAATGCTTTGTAATTGTTTGGACAATCCTATAAAGATGATTTTTTTATTGTAATCACTTTATTCATCAATACATTTTTAAGAATTTGACTGAGAGCCTTTAAGCTCTCTGTTCCTTCTTTTATATGAGGAATTACGGCAGACAATTCTAACGCAATTAAACTACTCCCATAATTCAACCAAACCGTTTAAAACTCATTGATTAGCATGCACTGAAAGTAACTCTACAGGAGCACAGGTTCGATAAGTCTCCAGTAGGCTTCTGGGGGGCGGGGCGGGGTGGAGGAAGCCGGCGCAGTGTGGACAGGCTAATACTGTGGTTATTTAAACTCAAACAAGCAAGATGGGTCTAATTTTCCTGCATATTTAACATGCAGTTCTGTGCTGAGGTACACATTTCCCTCAGCACTAAGATGGCACTCAATTCTAAATTAAATGATGACTTTCGCACGCTGTTCCCTTCAAGTTGCTCCAGCGGACTGCTCTTTGCTTTACAGATGCTTATTTGAATCCTCAAGCTTTCTGGTTTATTCTGAACTACCTCTAAATCTCTGGGGTTACCCCCCTCCCTGCTTTTAACTCGAGTAATGTAAAATTCTTTCCTGAGTGGAGCACAGAGAGGAGGTGGAGGAGAGTTGATGAATCTTCCGCTGGGCAGAAAATATGAAATTGCTCACCAAGCCCAGAAATAGATCAGCTTGGCTCTCACAAGATCACCTAACGCCCGACAATTCTGCTGGGGCTCCCAGGAGGATGTGGTCATGGAGTCTGTTGCAGTGAGAGACCTCACCAGGGCGACTGCAGAGGCAGTCTGTTAACATTGTGGAACTTTCCTGTGAAGCTCCATCAAGTCTATCCTTAGGGGTGGTGGTGGTGGTTGTGGTGGTAGTGGTGGTGGTGGTGGTGGTGGTGGTGGTGGTGGTAATGGTGGTGGTGTGTGTGTGAGTGAGTGTACTAGCATGTGCACACATTTGCAAATGTGAGTGAGTGCCTGAAGCAATTTGGATGTTTCTGCTCTAGAGTATGGGATAACATTTGGAGCCTTGTACAGCCTCATCTGTTATCTCTAATGGGAAGAATCCACAGCTGGGAAGCTGTACCATCAAGGCTGTTTTATTTCCCTTGAAGGACCAAGAAAGAAAGTTCTAGTCTATTTATGCAAATTTCTGTGACTCACTATACTTTCAAATATGTTTATTAGCACATTTCAACATATTATTGGTAGGTAAAAGAAATATATCTAAACTGTTTTGTGCTCCAGGAATTGTTAAAAACTCAGTGACTGATGAGGGGAAAAGATTTCTTGGCTTGTTTAACTTGAGCGATAATTGAATTAGAAAAATGTTGTTTCTGTCTCTCAGATTCCAGGGCTTGGGTCGCATGGCTTCTCTCCGCCTGGGTCCTCACAGCTTATGATGCCTTCTGTCGGAAGCAACACCTGTCTAAGCTGGCCCTGACATGCTTAGAACAGCACCATTTACCACATGCCCCCCCAACCAAGTCCTGCAGGCATAACTTCTAAAAATTTATTTTAAATAGTAGCATCACCTTTGAAACAGTTGGCAGAGAGCCAGAATCAGAAGGCCTGTCTGGAAGTCTCTAAAGTCACTAGCACATCTTCAAGAAAGACTGAGGTGTTTTTCCTCAGAGGATTAGTCCAATGTTCGTCTCAGGATTCCCTTTGGCCAGCCATTGGTTTAGAAGCAGGCATGTATATAGGACCTCCTGACAAGAATTAGTTATGTTTGTAGTGAGATGGCTCTCCCTACTCACTCCCCTGTAGAAGCTCTGCTGTCTGCTGGTGCTGGGACATCTACCACTGTCCGCAGGCAAGTGCACTGGTGCAGCCATAACTAATTGCAAAGGTACTAGAAGGTTCCTTCTAATATCCCCTTCCTGGCCCTGAAGGAGAAAGACTTTGGTTCCATATTCTAATGAAGGTCTCAAACACAGAGTTGGAGACCAATTAGGTCACTGGCCCACAGCCAGTGACAATATAAGAATAGCCACTAGGACCAGATAAAAAAGCAAACACAAGAAAGACGGAGGACAAGGGCAGGAAAGCATCTGAGGGAGAGCGGAAAGTGATACCATAGGAAGAGGGGATGGGCGGTCCAAGGACTCAGCACAAGAGGAATAATAAAATGTTTTCCTCCTGCAAGAGAGCGCTGAGGTGGCTGGCATGCTGTTCACTTGAAATCAAATAAGTGGCCTGAGGGATTTATTGAAGACATGAGTTTTGTGATTTTTTTCTCCCCCCTCTCCTCTCCTCCTTCCTCCTGCGCCTCCTCCCTCTTCACACCCTCCTCTTCTCCTTTCCTAATCCCTCCCATCCCTCCTCTCCTCCTCCTTAGTCTTCCTCCTCACCCTTCTTCCTCTCCCTTTCCCCCTTTCCTCTTCTCCCTCCCACTACTTACCCTCTCCCTGCCTCCTCTGTCACACCCCTGTGCTCTCTCCCTCTCTCCCTCTCCCTTTCCCTCTCTCTCCCTCTCCCTCTCCTTCTCCCTCCGCCCCTCTCTCTGTGTGTGCGTGTGCGTGCGTGTGTGCGTGTGTGTGTGCGTGCGTGCGTGCGTGCGTGCGTGCGTGTGTGTGTGTGTGTGTGTGTGTGTGTAAGGATTTTGACACATGTAACTGTGGCCACAGTCAGGGCACCCTGCCATTCATCACCTCCATATCCCCCCTCCCCCCCGTGCTATGCCTCACTCTTTGAGGGTGTGCGGGCAACAACATGGAAACCCCATCTCTCTCCAGAGTTGTAGGGGAAACTTTCCGTGTTCCTGGTGGGAGGGATGGTGGCTACATGTGTCAGGAAGTTGCCTCTTTTCAAAGCAAAGAATTCCTTTTCATTGTATCTTGCTACAAGTTCTCAATGAATAGATGTTAAAGAAGGCAAAATGTTTTTTCTCCATCATTTAATGAGATTATGTGAGTGGTTTTCTTCTTTTGAATGCTAATTTATTATTATTATTATCATCATTATTAGTCATATATGTGTGTGCATGCATGTCACATGCATGTGTGGGTATTGTACAATCTTTGCAGTCTGAGAACAAAATACATAGTGTTCTGTTTCGTTTGTAATATATTTCAGTATTTGATTTTGTTAATAAATATTCCTATATCCGGAATACTCTGTTGAAGGCATTTGTGTCTGTATTTATGAAGGACACTAGTCTGTAGTTTCACTGTGATTTCTTTCCGGGTTTTAGTATCAGTTGCCTGGCTTTACTCTGGATGTCGTGCTCAGGTGCTGAGATGACGCCGTATGTGGGGCTGTAAAGCCATTTCTTCCTAAGTGTTTGATAGAATTCACTCCTGCAGTCACTAGGCTGGGGAAATGCTTTGCAGGAGGCTTTCCACTTGCACGTTCATCTTGAACACATGCACAGCACAGTTCAGATGACCCGCTTTATCACAAGTGAGCTGGTGCAGCTTATCATTTGGGAGGAATTATTCCGCTAAGTATACACTGTTGAATTTGCATAGTGTTATTTATAGTATTTTCTAGCATTCTGATAATATCTGTGAGACTTAAAATGAGTTTCCTTCTTTAATGTATAATAGTTACTTTGCTTCCCTCTCTATCTCCTTCCTTCTTCCCTTTCTTCTCCTCTCTCTCCCTCCCTCCATTTCTCTATTCTTCCCTCCTTACCTTCCTCCCTCCCTCTCTCCCTCCCTCCCTTCCTTCCTTCCTTCTTTCCTTCCTTCCTTCCTTCCTTCCTTCCTTCCTTCCTTCCTATAAGTCTTACTTACCAATATTGCTATTTCTTTGTTATTTCATTTCTTCTGGAGACTTAATTTATATGGCATTTTAAAAAAAATCTATATTTATTAATTTTTATTAAGACAGGGTCTTCCTGTGTAGACTAGGCTAGCCTTAAATTCCGATTTCAGGTCTCTGCTTCCAAAGCGCCAATGTTGGGATTAAATGCATGCCCCACTGTATCTGCCTAATTTGACACTTTCTCATTTCTTTCTTACAGATAGAGTTAGACAAATGACTCGCTTCTAGTCTCACACAAGTATTTCCGGTGAGCGGTGAGTTTCACCGCAGCTTCATCTCCTCAGAGCCCTCTCCAGCCTGCCTGAGTCACTCCTGTGTGTATCTCCAGAGTCTTGAAAGCCGTGTCATGCAGGAGACAGCCTCCTTTGAAACACACTTTTTCTAGGAATAGAAAATATCTCTGTTCCATGTTATCTGAGCACACAAAGCGTCCATTTTGTAAACTGCAAGGTGGAAGTAAGACTCTTTTCTGGGAATTTTGAGAAAGTGTGTGCTGAAGCTCACTGACTCCTACCATGCTGAACTTTGGTGCTCAGCCCCTGAGCAATTTGTATTCTTTATCCCTCCACACACAGAGGAGGTACGGCTAACACCTCATTACAGTAGGAAACCAGATCCCACATGGGACCCATATTTTTGACTGAGGTGTCTGCAGGTTCCATTCAGATGGCACATGAGAACAAATAATAGCTCCCCTGTGGGCGTTCCAATGGTCCTTTGTTTAATTCCTAATCTAATTGGCTAGACATGGAAATATCAGGCGGAGTCAAATGAATTGAAGTTTCTGATCTTATTGCACTCATTTATTCTCCAGTGTGGAAGCAAGAGTGTCCTCCTAGACCCCAAAGGCCCTGCAGCTGCCCTTTAGTCTCCTTTAGCAGTGAGGTAATCTCTCCCACGCCGACCCTCTTCCCTACCACATACGCTTTACAGCTAGTATCTGCATTTGGATAAGAAGGCAGCCATTCCTGCCACAGGCCGTGCCATAGCTAAATATCTCTTTACTAGTTTGTATGCAAGCCGACACAATGCCAGTTCACTGGGGCAGTGAAACTCCAGGCTACACATCAGTCCTTAGATCCCACAGCGTGGTTCAATGCCCAGTGTGCTCAGTGTCCAGGTTCTCAGTTATAATGAATTTCTCCTATTGTATCTCGAGAAGATGGAAAACAAGGAAATGGTTGAAAATACACGAATTAAGGCTGGTGTGGTGGCTCAGCCTGCAATCCCAGCGGAGGGGTTGGGAGGTCAAGGTCACCCCTCCAGCAAGTTTGAAAGGGGTCCAGAACATCCAACCTTAAAAAGTATAATAACAAATTATAAAAGGAAAGAGAAGACAAGAATCAAGAGGTCCTTCCCAACTTCTCTGTAACTTGATCTTTTTGATTGTAATTATCACCTTAGCCCTTCAGTGCCTGTGTCTAGGCATTTTAAATAAGGAAACAAGCTGACTGGAGAAGGCCTTTCTGACATGGAACAGCCTTTAAGAAAGTCCCCATGTAGGTTTTATAGCTGGATTTCCAGTTTCTAAGGAATTTGGACTCAAACAAGAAGGAATTATTTCAGCCCTGAGATAATTCTCAACCCTATTCGGACTTTGTTGGTTAGGTTAATCAATTATCCATGAAGATGTACAGAATCTTTCCCAAGCCCACCAGTCACATCTGTGCAATCGATGTGTACAAGGGACACTGAGCAGAGACATCTGCTTAACAGATGTCAGCAAAATGAGAGTGTACCAGGTAGTGTTTCAGATACCAGGAAGGAGTCATTTCAATATCAACATGAGTGACTGTTGCTGGAAATATTAAAAAGGAAACTGCCAACTCCTGCTTCTCTCAGCCCACCAACTGGCCAGCTGGGGCGTTGGGGTGAGGGGCTGACAAGCTCCCCGTCCTCCTGCCTCTGGGAACTGCCTCCAGCTAGCCCCCGCAGCTAAGCACTGTGTTCCCAGCTCTGCCTCTCTTGTCCCTGAAGCCATTAGTTCCTTCTCCACCATAAAGCCATGTAATCATTGGTCCCTCATTCCAGTAACCAAGCAAATCAAAACTCTTGAAACTTATAATTAACTAATCAGATTTATGTATCAATAAGTTCTCAATTTATAAGATGCCAATACAGTAATTGCAGAACCAATTGATAATGATAAAAGCTTTATTCCAATTATCCTAACCTTATGATATCATAACTACCTGTGTCTATCTAAAGCCATCCTACTTCAGGGTCTTCCTCCTGTCTGTCCTCCTCCATCTTGACCTTCTCCCCGCTACCTGAGATTGAGATGCTCTCTGTCTCAACAACTCTTAGCTCCACCTCCCTTTCCCCCCATCCAATCACAGGCTTCCTGCTGCCCTAATTTTTTAGTGTGATTGGACAGGGAAAATCCTGTCACAGGTGACAGTCCTGCCAGGTGACACACACTGCACTGACCTGTGGTGACGACCAGCAGCAGCTCAGACAGACTCAGTTACCACCTGGGTCATAATATAGAAAAGCATAATGTTTAGTGAAACAGATCCAAGGTAATTCAGCAGCTGCTGGCAATCAGAGCATCTGTGGGCTTGGAGGACAGGGACTTGCCTTCCTTGGAGAAGCTCTGAAATCTTGATGGTTAGTTCCTGCTTCCCAAGCTCATTGTGCAGACAGCACTATGTCCTGTCTTTGTCATCCAGCATAACTTGCTGAGAGTCAGAAAGTCTGGATTTTGTCTGTAGCCTGAGCAATAGAGGCAGCAAAGTATACATAATATATATATATATATATATATATATATATATATATGTGTGTGTGTGTGTGTGTGTGTGTGTGTGTGTATACACACATATATATATTATGTATACACATACATACATACATACATACACACACGTGCACGAACACACACACACACACACACACACACACATATATATATATATACTAGTGTGGTGGTTTGAATATGCTTGGCCCAGAAAATTGTACTATTAGTAGGTGTGAACTCATTGGAGTAGGTGTGGCCTTGTTGGAGGAGGTGTGTCACTGGAGATGAGTTTTGAGACCCTCCTCTTAGCGGCCCACGAGCCAGTCTTCTCCTGATTGCCTCTGGAATGAGATATAGAGCTCTCAGCAACTCCTACTCCATGCCTGCCTGGTTGCTGCCATGCTCTTACCCTGATGATAGTGGACTGAACCTCTGAACCTGTCAGCCAGCCCCAATTAAATGTTGTCCTTACAGGAGTTGTCTTGGTCATACTGTCTGTTCACAGCAATGAAAGCCTAACTAAGACAACTTGGATGCACTGCGTACCGTGGGAGGTTTCTGAGAGGACATCTCTATGCCAGCTCACCTGCCACTCTCCCGGCCTGTGTTTCTCTCAGTTCTGCCCTGCTCTGTCACAGCAGGCTTCCATACCAGAGCAGAACTGAATGGGTTCCCATCAACCCCTCCTCAGGCCAGGGCTGCTCCTCCCCTGCCTCATCTCTGCTTCATTTCTCCTTCCGGATCCCTAGGCCTTGAGAAAGCAAACACAGGAGCAAACAGTGGCCCCATCTCAGTCACTCCTTTGCAATTTGTGACATCATACGCTCACCAGGCACAGTCAACTGAAGCACGTGGAGAGTCAAGACAGGGTGTCATTTTAACTGAAATGAGTGTAGTCATTTCTTGTATATTTCTCTGGGGGTTTCTTCTTACAGCACACCTAAGATCTAGTCTAGTGCTGTTTGGTGTCTTTCAGCCAAAAGTTCCCTGGCATGAGTTTTGATCCATTTTACAAATAAATATTTTTAAAAAGCATCTTAAGATGCAATCATCTCTGAAAGAAAAACTCATCTAAGCTAAACTAACAGTATAGTTTCTTTGTTTGAAATAGCCTTGGATGGTCTCAAATACCTGACCTGACCCACGGCTTTGGCATTCTCAATGCTGGGATTTGCAGGTAGAACTGAGTCATAAGCACACATCTAATAGATTTATAAACTAGATAATCTATATGTCAATTTACAGTGAGATTCCTCAGCAGCTGAAAAGCCTTGAATGCTGACTTAGAATCTGCAATCGCTCTAAGAAGTTTCATCCTTATGGGATGAAAGCTGGAATGCATCAAAAGTTTGTCTGGGGAAGCAACACCAGAGTAATCATCATCAGATGTCCCTGTGATGGTGGCTTCAAGTAGGAGAAGTTTTACCTCCAACAGGACATCTGACAAGGTCAAGACACGTATGGATCTCACAATAAAAGGCATGCAATCGCTGTCTACTGTGTAGAGGACAGAGATACTGCCCAACACCCTACAAGGCGCAGTACAGCACCCACAAGAAGAGGACTATGCTCCCAGGATCAATAGCGTTGGGGCTGAGAACTCTTGCCTTAGGAGGGCGATCTCATTAAGGTTTGAGCATCTTTTCTCAGCTTCTTCTCTACATGTAAGTAAAACATATCAAAGCTATCAACAAATCAAGTCATTAGTTTCCACAAGTATCCAACAAAATGGCAGCAGCCAGCAGTTTCAGTTTTTCCAAAAGATCAGCAGTGATGATCTCTGGCATTCTCCCCCCGAGTGAGAAGAGATACCATGGTCAGTCTTCAGTGTCAACTCAACTGGGTTTGGGATCACCCGGGAGGCATACTTCTAGGTGAGTTTATGAATTTCCTGAGAGTTTTAACTTCAAAGGGAAGACTCACCCTGGACGTGCAAGACATCATTACACAGGCTTGAGTCTCAACTCCCAGGCTGAATAAAGTGAAAAAAAAAAGAATAACGTGAGATGAGTACTACCCTTCACTTTGCTGAGTACTACCGTTCACTTTGCTGGGTACTACCCTTCACTTTGCTGAGTACTACCCTTCACTTTGATGAGTACTACCCTTCACTTTGCTGAGTACTACCCTTCGCTTTCTTTCACTCCTGACTGGATGCATGTCACTCACCTGCCTTGACTTTCCTACTGTGATGGGCCATACTCCCAAACTGTGAACCCTTCAAGTTCATCATTTCTTAAGCTGCTTTTATTGGGCATTTTCTAGCAGCAACAATAAAAGTAACAATACAGGCATTGTGAGTGTGAGAGGAGAGAGAAAGCTAGGAGAAAAAAAATCTTACACTTCTTATCAAGCTACTAAATGGCAACCAGCACACACCCTAGTCCAAAGGACTCCAGCGAGCTGTCCACAGGAAATGGTTGATGCTCTTTAAAAACTCACAGGAACTTTTGGGGGTAGAGAGAGAAGATTCTTTAGGGGGGCCATTGTAAGAGATGCAAGCTTCTGAATGTTTTAGGGCTGTTGAAAATCATCAGTGCTGTGATGTCAGAGTCATGGTTTGGGGAGGGGATGGGTATGTCAAGGAATGGCTAGACACAGGAGCCCCGGAATGAGGCGCGATACAGGGGCTGGACACGCCCCCCCATATTTGCTCTGTATTATAAATTCATTGGTGTCTACGGTTTAGGCTGACTTCAACTTCCTTATATTATGATTAGTTCATGACTTAATTAAAAAATATATACCCAAAGATACTTGTTTGGGGAAAATAATAATGCAGTTTTGAGAGGGCCAATTAATCCAGACTTTTTCTTCATTTAGGTCCCCAAGCCAATCTGGAGATAAAGGTTGCCACTGAGTACTCTGCCTGCAAGCTGGTGCCAGGACACACCAGTAGGTGTAGGGAAGTGAGACCGGAGAAGAAAGTCAACTGCATCGTGACTCACTCTGGGCAACTGGAACCCTAATCCACGACCTTCCATCCAGGATGCCAGAGGATTCTTCCCACAGAGTGCTGGGGGACCTCAGTATCTCTTCACTGAATCCAGGCTCCTGCGTGAGTGGGCAGCCTCTGCTTTGTGGGCCACAAAATCCTGTCATTCAGATTTAGCCATCCTTGGACTGAGCAGGGATTTTTCATAAGAAATAACAATTATCTTGTTCATAAGAATCCAGTGTGGTCACGAAGAGCCAGCCTTAGAAAGTGTCTCCCGTGGAAGACATCCTTGCTGTGGATGAGTGGCTAGAGGAAAGGAAGCCAGAGTTAGGAAACTGTTTAGCTAAGACATAAAAGTAAGGATAGGGCTTGACCTTGATGGCCAGGAGGAGTACCTAAGAAAAAGTTCTTACAAAAAATTAATGCACACTTGAGATGCATGAACAGTTGAGCTGGTGTTGCAGGTATTGTGAGTCAACAGATGTGGGTTCCGGGATGAGCTTGGGTCCTTCTTAAGATCAGTGTGTGCTTGTTAAACTGTGAGCCATCTCTATAGCACATCCCCCCCCCATCACAAAAACATATAAAGTAATTCTTTTAAAAGTATGACCAGGTTTATGATAGCCTTTAGTCATTATGTCTGTTAATGGACAAAATATTCATAAGTAAAGTTTTATGGCTTTTAAAAGAAACTGCCAACACTGAACTTCACACCTTACATCTCTTGACCCTTGGAGGAGCCTTGGGCGGCAAGCACTGCAGTAGACCTATTTTGCAGTTGGCACAACGAAAGCTCAAAGCAACACGGTGACTTCTTATGAGCCACAAAGCTCAAGCACAGAGAGGGCTGCTGGACTGCAGCCTGCGGGGTGAGTTCATGTACAAAATGTTTAAACACAGTCAAATACTAGAATCTGAGTGTTCTGGTATAACTGTCTTCTTACATGATCTGCTAAGGATAGTGACTCTTTAAGGGTTACATTGTTAATGAGTGTGTCTGGCCATGGGTTCTTTTAGATTCAATACTGCCCTGTGTTCCCTGATGGGACAGAGGGCTTCCATACAGAATACAGAATGACTTCCAAGATAGATCTTAATTCTCTGCTTTTCACTTATTGTGATGGTTTTTAACACAAGGAATTGATTACTTTGTAAGGGACACATCTTGGATCATCAGAAGTCTTACACTCTTTCTGACTATATTTTTCCATGCATGGAAGGTCTCCCAACGTCTCTAAATCCTAGTGCAATGATTGATGTACAATCCTGGAGGCACATGAATTGATGCCATTCTTCTTGGGAATCCTAGTCACGAAACTAAAGGACGCTCAGCCTACATTGTAAGGATGATGTCATACACCCACCAAAGTCCCAGAGAGAGGTGTTCTGACTTCTGTTGCCACAGCTCTGAAACTGCTCTTCTGGGATCTGTGTAGCATGTGTATCCCAAGGGTATTTAATTAGATATTACATTTCACTTAAACTTCCCAGTGTCTGTTTCTGTAGCTTGCTAGCACAGGAATGCAAGCAGCTACTCTCAAAGAAGCTAATGCTCTACCAAAAGAACTCCACAGGATGGGAGCCACCCTCAGGGATCTTAGAAAGTGTGAGAGAAATCTTATGCACAATAGAGGCCAAAGGTCATAATGGTACCATGAAGTTCAACGTGGTGACAGTGTGGGATGATAACAGGAAAGATTGGGGAAGAATACTTAGGCAGAGTTGACACCATAAAAATGTATGCAGGCTGCAGCCATGAAGAGGTAGAAGGTTGACTTGGTTGTGTGTATGTAGACAGGACTAGCACAGTCTGATGGTGGCTTGAGATTGAGCCCTTGCCCTGCATTTTGTTGCCCCTCCTAAAACGACAGCTTCTGGGCAGAGTGCGCCTACATGTATTAACAGATATGCTTTGGTTCATAATGTCTTCTTGACATCCCCATCTTTTGATCTCGGAAACTCCTTTCCTATGCCATTCTTTCAGGGAAGCAATGAACCCATGAGAGCACAGAGAACCATCAGCTCTTGGACTTTCCCAGGAGGAGCAGTAGCTAACACATGAACCCATGTTAAGGGTTAATGACTTAGTTTTCAAAACAACAAAAATCTATAGTTCAGACAACCTCGGGTGGTGGCTTGAGAAAGTCACTGACTTTGAATCCCAGCTGAAAGCAGCTGTTGACCTATCTATCAGCCAGGGTGGAGCAGCTCAGCCTGTGTAGAGAGCTCCAAAGTTTTCCAGGAAATGTGCTCTGGGCCTTAAAATTGGGTCCTGCCTACTGGGGAGCTTTCTCAGAAGCTCAGTTTCCTGGGATCCTTTTCCCTGCCTCTTGTTCTCATGAACCCTCCTCCCCTCCAGCTTGATGGCTGCCTCCTAACTGCCACCATGCTTCACCCTCGCCAACCCAAGAGGCACCCACTGCTTTCCTCCTCTCCAGAGCCCGGGCCTCCAAGTGACACTTGTTCCTACTGTGAGAGAGCCTCTGTGCTCTACCTCCCTTCAGGTCTCCACCCTCTCTCCTCTGCTTGGTATCCTAGAGTCGAAGGGTCCCTGATTACAGATGTCTGACAACCGACTGCCTTTCCTATTGGGGAAGGCAAGAGAAGATCCCAGATGAAACACCAATCAGGACATTGGTTCCCATCTCTTCTGTCTCATTACAGACCTGGCAGATCCTGTTTCACCCTCACCTTCCCCAGTAATCCATTTGCTAGTCCCTTCCTCTGGTCATGGTGGGGGGGGCGTGTAGGTGGAAGTGGTGGTGGTGGTGAAGCATGTCAGCTTTCTCCTTGCCTAGACAACAGGCTTCCTTCCATTACCCCTCAGGCTTAGGATGGAGCTAGTGTCCCTTGACTGTTGGCACCTTTGCTTCTACATTTCCTTGGCAAAGCAATGTCTTAATGAAGTCTTAATGAAGAGTCTCTCCAGTGAAGCCTTCGCCAGTTGTACTGGCTGGTTTTGCATGCCAACTTGACACAGGCTGGAGTTATCACAGAGAAGGGAGCTTCAGTTGGGGAGATCCAGCTGTGGGGCATTTTCTCAATGATCATGAGGGCAGGGCCCCTTGTGGGTGATACCATCTCTGGACTGGTATTCTTGAGTTCTATAAGAAAGCAAGCTGAACAAGCCAAGGGAAGCAAGCCAGTAAGAAACATCCCTCTATGGCTTGGACATCAGTTCCTGCTGAGTTCCAGTCCTGACCTCCTTTGGTGGTGAACAGCTGTGTGGAAGTGTAAGCAGAATAACCCTTTCCTCCCCAACTTGCTTCTTGGTCATGTTTGTGCAGGAATAGAGACCCTGACTAAGGCACCTATGTCATCCATCTTTCCTGTTGACCCAACAGCTACAGATTTCCCACAGAGCTAGCTTTTCTCATTACTAAAGGGGATTCCGCGACAGTGATAGCGTCTACTAGATAAGAAACAATAGTTTCTAGATAATTCCTAAGCAGGTCTACCAATGAAGGGGAAAATATAATGAATGGAGAAGGGAAATCAGTTCACCAGTAGAGACTGGTCACCAGAAGTAGACTGTTTCATCAGTTAGAACCTTGATTAGGAACAGGCTGTGACAGATTCTTAAAGGCTGGCTTTAGGGTTAGGTCTTACGAGCCATCCTCATATCTGGCTTGCTGCCCTGAACCTATCTTTACTTAGGTACCTACCACTAGCATTACTCTGATTTTCTACCTGTCTTTCTTTTTAGGTAACTAAAACAAACAGCCTTCATCTTTGCAGCCCCAGTAGCTGGCAATATGCCTAGTTTAAGGTAAATGTTTAATACCCACCACCAACACATGGAAAGATTTAAATAGCTTTTAATGTAGAAGGGAAAATACCACTTCAATCCTTGAGAGCTGCAGAATCCCCAGCCCCACAACAGCAGAGGATGTGCTGAACCTTACCAGCTCTGGGGCTTGGCTCAGGTTGTTTCCCTTTCTGTGATTCTGTATCTCCAGAGTAAACTGAGGATAATGATACCACTACTCAGAGTTCTTTCCCAGGCACCCGACTGCCATTGAGATTACAGGATTGTAGCAGGTAAGACACAGGCGCTCCAGCATGGTTATTAAGAAAAGTATTAAAAGGCTGGCCTGTCAATTAAATGTGCAAGGCGGATGTGGAAACAGTATTGTCAAAGCACTAAAAAAATCTTTATAGAATTTTTAATGAAACCAGGAAAGTGAGGAGACTGCGGTGATTCTCACCTGGGGACAATCTTGACTCCAGGGAATATCTGTAAACTTTTTATTGGTTATCACCACTTGGTGACATATATAAGTGTGCTGGCATATGGTGACTGAGAGCATAGATGGTGCTAAGTGCCTGGCAGTGCACACCACCACCCTCCCCATGGGTGCACTACATGGACAAGATGGCCACAGTGCTACCTTGATTTGAATGTGTAAGTGGGACTCACAAACATCCAGGTCAAAAGCGACAGTGTCTTGCTAGCACCCTGACGTGCTTTCTGTCTAAAATCAGGCTCAAGCCCGCTGCTGACCCCTGCTCTGTGCCTGGAGCATGCTGTTCCTGCTCTGGGTGAACCACTTTCCAGCTACTGTTCCAGGGATAGGCTGCTTCCGGAAGCTTCTTCTCTGGTAATACATTTTTTAAATGTTTACAAAGTAACCAGGAAGGGTAAAAATTAGAGAACAATTGAGAACATACCCACTCCTATCCATTTGTTCTTGGAACTCATGACTAGCATTAGAACCACAAAAAGCGGGGTTGGTGTTCCAGGTATTGGCATTACGGCCAGGGACATTAAGGCCCCGCCAGGCTAGCCACAGCATACCGTTTCCAATAATGTGCCACCAAGGTCAGATTCTGTCATCCTTGTCTAGTTTGTCCTGTGTCATTGGTCTTCGCCCCAAAAGCTGTGGTTTCTGCGTTTTATATTTTGTTACCTTAAAATTATCTTGCTAATATATATTAATGACCACTTCACTAAAGAGGTGTGTGTGTGTGTGTGTGCACGCGCGCACACGCAATTTTTCTTTATTGATATTGACTTTCACAGTTCTGACAAGATATCTTGTGATAGCTAGTAAGAGTTAAGTTGGATCTATGACCTTGGAACATCCATGTGTTAACGCAGGCTTCCTTCTGTGTGCACTGAGGCTTCTACCACAGTGAGTTTGGTTTCTGGCCCACCCATATGTGAGCCACACTCTGTCGGAGCACAAGTTACAAAATGACTGCAACAGCTCAGAACCTAGACAGCTGTAATAGGATTATGTTTTAACACAGATGTGTATCTTATGATCAGCAGTTCCAGTGTTCAGGAACCAGGTAGGGAGACCTGTGTGGTCTCCTGTGTGCATGCAGAGATGCAGGTGTGGCACCACTGGACTAGGAACAATTAGAAGCAAGCCACACACTCGTCTGTGTAACAGTTTGCACAGAAGTTAATAAAAGGGTCTGTTTTCTGGAGTAACAGCACAGATAGATGTTTTAAGAGAAATGGCCTGGAGGGAAGCTCCCTCAGGATGCACCCTAAAACTAGAACAGAGGCTACTTCTGGGCACACGGGAAGGGGGGTCATGATGAGAAATGGCAGTCAAATCAGAATGTACCATGTTCCCTAAATGTAACTGATTAAGGAGGCTGGCCCTTCGCCATTAGGAATTCTTGACACCCCTATTAAAGACCAACTGACCACAGTGGATTTATCTCACCCCTCAATTCTGTTCTACTTCTATGTCTTTAATGCTGTTACTATATTGTGTTGAATACTACATCTTTGTAACATATTTTCAAATTAGGAAGTGTGATTCCTCCAATTTGTTCGTCTTCCCCATGACTTTTTTTTTTTTTTTGATGTTTATGAACTTTAGGGGTTCCATATGAATTTTAAGATAATGTTTGATATTTTTTGAAAAATGTTACTGATATTTTGATAGGGGTATAGAGGTTAAGTTTAACTTGTACAGTTCTCTGGATACTATGGGAATTTTAACAATAATAATGTTCTCCAGAACATGAACACAGACATCTTCCTATGTTTGTACTATCTTTGATTTCTGACCTGCATACAAGTGTGTGTGCGTGCATGTGTGATGTGTAGGCTAGAGATTGATATCGGGTATCTTCCTCAGTTACTTCTTTCCCTTATCTTTTGACCTCTTATTGACCCCGGAGTTCAGTTTGACCAGAGTGGCTGGGCATCCAGCCGGGGCCCCTCCCGTCCCTCCTTGCCCAGCACAGAGCTCACATATGCTCTCTCCACAGCTGTCTTTTCACATAGGTGCTGGAGGTCTAGGCTTAGGCCCCCGTGCTTCAGAGAACCTCTTTCCTATCGAGCTGACTAACAGCCTACTTCTTTAATCTTTAAAACAATGTTTTCTAATTTTCAGAATGCATATCTCTCATCTCCTAGTGTTTTATGTTCTTTTTGATGCTGTTGCCAACAAATTTATTTTCTTAGTCTCCTTTTTTAAATGTAGTTTATTGTTAATGGGCATAAATTCATCTGATTTTTGTGTATTGATTCTATATACTACAATTTCAAAAATAACTTTACTTTTCAAAAGGTAGTGTGTAGTGCTTAAGCATTTTACACTTCAAATGAGTTAAACCCATAAATCTCTGTAACTATGAAGTGGAATGGCAGTTAAGGAGAGAAGGCCTCATTCTGCATGGGTAGTTAAGGAAGACGTTGGAGAGAAGCCAACATCTGGACTGGGTTCACAGGAGTCTGGAAGGCTGGCATGAGGAGAGTGTTATTGCTAATGAGAAGAGTGGTTTGGGTGGTGAAATATGGTGTTGAGAGGGCCAGCCCCATCTGAAAGGTAAGACTGCAATGGACAAGTAATGTTCTTGTCCATCAGGTTGATGGTTTCTGAACTTTCTCCCATGAGCCATGGGAAGCCTGTACATGAAAGGTGACATAACAGCTGCTGAGTTCTAAATATCAGTCAAATCTCCCTGAGGCTGCAGAGGGCAGATGTGGCCATTATCCAGCCAGCTGATGACCATTACCCCCTATAGCTTTCCTTATATTGCGGAGCACGCAGGGACCCTGATGACTACTTGTATAAAGGCTTCCAAGTACAAAGCAATTATGGAATATAACAGTACAAACATGCTGTGCTGATTGAGTTTTTGTGAACTGGATATACTGTTGGGCCATCTCGGAAGAGAAAAGTCAACTGAGAACATAGAGATGGATGGATCCTCTTTAATTCTGTTGCGAAAACAGCAGTAGAAATCAAACTAGGACACAGACCTGTCTCTGTGCTTTAAAGAAGCATTAAAAGCGGAATGTATTCATAGAAAAGTGAATTTTAGGAGGAAATTTGACACACATTCATAAGGCAAACACAACTGATGAACAGTAACAGGTCGTAACTCTCCACACTCCAGTGTGGTCGCTCATGACATCCCTGACCCACAGTCCTCTGCAAAGGTAACTGCTTCTTGGCTCAATTTCTAGGTTGCTGTGGCAAAACTTCACAACCATAACCAGCCTGGGGAGGAAAAGGTTTATTTCAGCTGACTGCTTCCTCCAGTATCAGAGAAGTCAGGGGAGAAGCGCAAGGCAGGGGCCTGGACACAGAAACTGAAGCAGAAACCCTGGAGGAACATTAAACAGGCATTTGAATTTTTTATTTTAATTTTGATGATGAAGAAAGGTTGGATTATTTCTCGATGCTACCACGTTTTCCAGGATCATTTACAGCAAAGCCCATTTACCCTTGTCTGTCACTGTCACTGGATGTGGAACAGGCAACTCTTTATGTGTGAATTGGCCTCTGGGATGGACCTGTCTCCATTGTCTTTTTACATATCTCAGACCTGAACTATGCTGTGACAATAGACTCAACTCTATAGTAATTTTCTATAGGGTAGCAAAGCATTCAGTTTTGTTCTTCAAGATTTCGGTATCACTCTGAACATATTTCAATATAAATTTTTATTGTTGTTGTCCAGAGAGTCTCATACACCCCTGGTGACTTTGAATTCATTATCTATCACTGGCCTGTTGACATGAAGATGTCCCCGATCTTCCCGCCTCCTCCTGTGGAGTGTTGGGACAACTGTGCCTTGTCTGTGCCTGGCTGAACTTTCAGCTGCTCCAAATGCTATTGGAAGTTTGATTTGAGCCCATTGAATTTTTAAATCAATCGGAAGGGTAATTAGTCCTTTTGACTAATTTTATATACTGAATTTTCTGTATATTTCAGCATGTATGCTCTTGCTGTATGCCTACACCCATTGTAAGACTTCTTGACTGTCTCTAGGCAATGACTGGCAGGTTTCCATAGAGACCCTCTGTTAGATTCACTTCTTTTCTAATGTTATGCTAATGTAAATTGTGTTTCAATTTTTGTTTTATATTTTGCTTTCAAAGTAAAAATAATGCAGTGATTTTTACATATTTACCTTTAAACTACTATTTTACTAAATATGTGATACATTAATTCTAATAGATTTTCTATACATAATCATTTTGTGAGCAAATAATGACTCTCTAACTTATTGTCTTCCCTGCATTTCTTTTTCATATCTGACTGCACAGGCTGATACTGCTAGTGAAATAGTGACTAGGACTGGTAATAGCCCACCTTGTCCTGTTGTGATCTTGTAAAAAGATCTTCACTATTTCAACTTTTATTATGTTAGCGATAAACTTTTTACATGTATGTAGTTTCTGCTTCATCTTATTTTAGTGTCTTTATTTTAAGGGGATGCTGAATGCCATCACATATTTTAGGGATATCTGTTGAAACTATCAGATAAGTTTTCTCCCTTAATCTTTTGCTATAGTTAAAAAATGAGTGATTTCCAAGTGTTCAGACAAAATGTGACTTCTGGAACAAATACTATCTTAGGTTTCTGTCAGTGCAGAAAAGACTCTGACCAAAAATAACTTGGGGAAGAGAGGGTTTATTTCATCTTACACTGTATTTCCATCACCAGGGAAGTGCAGGGCAGGAACCTGGATGTAGGAGCTGATGCAGAGGCCACGGAGGAGTGCTGCTTACTGTCTTGTTCATCATGGTTTGCTTAATCTGCTTTCTTATACAATCCAGACCCACCTGCTCACCTATCCTGGACTGGGCCCTCCTACATTAATCATTAATCAAGAAAATACCCGATGTAACTGCTTCTAGGCTAATCTGATGGAGAAGTTTCTCCGTGTCATTCTTCTTCCTAAGTGAGTCTTGCTTGTGTTACGCTGACAAAACTAAGCAGGACAACTCTCCCTTTCCATACTGCTGAATTTAATTCAATAACACTTTGTGCAAGATTTTAATTTCAGTATCCATGGAACACAATGTATTATACGTTTTTAGCCTTACCCTGCTCATATGAATTATCCGTTGGTCTACACATTAATGTTTTCTTGCTTTATGGGCATTTAGGTTATTTGGGTTAGTTCTATTTTAAACTATTATGAATTAAGCAGCTATAAATATATTTGCATGAGTCTTATTCATCCCTTTTGGTTAAATTCCTTAGACTTAATTATTAGGTTGTAGAATAATACATGATCAATTTCATAAAATCATTTCCAAATGTTTCTTGAAATAGTTGCAGTGCTCTGCACATCCTTGTGCGTGGTTCTGAGTTCTCCATATCTTTTCCAACACTCCATGTGGGCAAATCTTTTTGTTTGCAGTGTTTTTATTATGATTTTAATTTTCAGCCACTTAATGACTAATAATTTTTAAAACTTTCAGCATGCTCATTTCTCACTGATACGTCTGATTTTGTAAAGTGTCTGCTACTCTTTGTCCAAATATTTTTGTTATACAGTCTTTTTATTAGAAAATTTAAATGTACATGATGAGAATAAAAAATAAAGTTGAAAAAGAACAAAACCACACTGTTTAGTCACCGTGGCTCTGTCGTGTAACTTGACATCAGCTGTAGTGATTGCTTTTGCCCAGGGTCGTGCTGGCTATGGGGGTGCTTCTGTGCTTCAGGGTGAATGTTAAGACGGTTTCTGTGAAAAGCAATGTTGATATTTTGATGTGTACTTCACTGAATCTGTATATTGCTTTTGGAAAGTTGGCATTTTTGATATAATGATTTTTTCCAAATCCACTCGCTAGTCTCTACCAACTTCTTGATTTTTCTTTCGTTTATCCTAGTCCTTAGTATTCTTCAGACACAAAAAAGAATTAGAGATGCCAAATATCTGCATGCAATCATTATAAAGAAAACAATTGTTCCATGAGCCCTGTGGATGGAAACCCAAGTTCAGCTATGCTAGTTGCCTTCCCAGTTGAGTTCTGTAAGGATAATGTACCTTGCAGAGAAAATGTGGCAAGGAAAATGGAACCTGTGATGGCTACTGGTGGTGTCAACTTGGCTGCATCTGGAACTAAACCTCAAGCAACTGGGTGCACCTGTGAGGAGATTTTCTTCATTATATTACTTGAAGTTCAAAGACCCACTTTTAATCTGGACCTTTTAAGGTGGGAAAATCGACCTCTAATCTGGGCCACACCTTCTAGTGGCAGCCTATATAAAGGATGTGGAAGAAGGAAGCGTTTGTTCTTCCTATGCCTGTTCTCACTGGCAAGTCTATTCCTTCTCTGACAATAAAGCCTATTTCTTTGGGATTTCAGCATTTTCTGAAGACCAGCTGAGAGATCCAGCCTCAAGTATGGAACAACATCTAGATTCTTGGATCTTCAAGTGGATGGACTATCTGGACCACATTCTACAGTTCTGTTCCTCTAGAGGACCCCGACTAGTACAGAATCCTTTTATACCAATGCTGGTGGTGCACGTTGTACATTCAATATAGCTGCTATGAAAATCAGTATGGAGGTTACTCAAATAACTAAAATTATCACATGTCCCACCAATATCACTCCTAAGTAGAACCTAAAAAAAGGACTAGACCAGCATGCAGCAGAGATACCTAAATATCTATGTTTATTGCACCATTATTCACAGGAGTGAAGTCCATCAGAATGAAATTAGATATCCACCAACACATGAATGAATAAAGAAAATGTGGTACACACCCATAATAAAATTTTACTAAGCCACATGAAAATATATCATTTGCAGGAAGTTTATGGAACTAGAGACCACCATCATGTTAAATTAAATAAGCCAGATTCAAAAAGGCAGGTTGTTTTATATGTGTAAAATCACTATATGTGTATACATATATGTGCTAATATTATATTTGCATACCATATATGTGTATATGTGGTGATTTTGTATGATATTTTGATAAAAAATAGCATTTATATGGCATATATATAGTGTAAGATCTATAGAAAGATCACTATTTGGAAGAACAAAGGGTCTCACAATGAAGGGAAGATGGTGGTGTGACATGAGTCTACCAGGGAACACCATGCAGATATCTTAAGGCTGAAAAGAAATTCTTTATTGCTGACCAGCAGCTGCATGAGAAAGTTGTCCAAATCCTGCAGCCCCAAGCTTCTTGGGTTCTTTGTCTTTTATGCAAAAATTTACATCCTGGTTGACACACTTTACTTAGCAAAAACAGTTAGCAAGAAAAGAAACTAGAGAAGCCCCAAAGCAAAGTTAGTATCTTTGGGGACTTTCTTGGGTCCTAGGTCTGTGGGCTTGGTGTTTGATGGATCAGGTCTCTGTTCCCACTTTGGCAGGTTTGGGGGCCACATGCTGGGATTTAAGGTGAGAATGGTGCCTCGAGCATGCTTTCAGTTTTGCTACGTTTTCGAGCCTGTTACATCCAGACAGGAGAGAGTGGTAGGAGATGGGAATAAACAAAGCACGTGACTGTGTTATATTTACCTTCTTTTTCTGTGATAAAATGCCTGACAAAAGCAACTTAGGAGGAAAAAGCCTTTCTTCAACCCACAATTACAGGTTATAGTCCATCACCTTGGTAACTCACGGCTGTAGGAACTTGAAGTAACGGGTCCCATCACATCCAAAGTCAAGATCAGAGAGGAATGAATGAATGCAAGACCGTTAGTGCTCAGCTCTTTTTCTCTACTCTCACATGGCTCAGAACTCCCTGCTAGGGAATGCAGTTACCCATAGTGGGTTGATCTTTCTATATCAATTATAGAATCAAAATTGTCACCTACAGACAGGACCACAAGCCAACTTAATCTAGAGAATCCTTCATTGAGAGTCTCTTCCCAGGTGATTCTAGAGTTGTCATACTGACAATTAAAACTAACAGGATGTACAAATATAAAATGTTTATGACGGACTCCATTAGGACGGGGAGGTGCCTCAATCAGTAAAGTGTTTGCTACACTAGAATGAGAACATGTAAGACAGCAGAAGCAGTGGAGAGTTTACGGAGAGCCCTACAAAATAGAAAACTAATAAGAATCTTAAACTTTATCTTTCAAATGCCAAATTAAGATCAGTAAATTATAGACTCATAGCCAGAGCTCTTGACTTTATAATCATGCATGTAGGAGACATCTTTTTTTCTCATTTTATACTTAAAATTAATAAAGGATGAACAGTAACTAGGCAGATAACTGCCCAGTATGTCGTTGTGTAATATGTGAAATCTGACATATTCATGAGCTCACAGATCCTTTAACACCAGCAAACACTTCAGTCTATGCAATTAAAGTCTTCCGGATGTCAAATTATTTTACATATTTTATTTTCTTAAAATCATTTTTTGTTCCTGTTCCAGGCTTTTATTGCACATATACTCCCGGTCCCTTGGCTAATCAACGTGCTTCTGGGTCACACTCTGCGTTCCTTTCTATGACTGCTCCATGTCCCCTTTTTGGTATCAGAATAAGAAGGCTATTCTGCAAGCAAGCACAGCGAGCTCTTCTGGCTCTCCTCGGCCACCTTAGCTAGTCCAGTGCTTTTCAGCAGAGTCACATCCTTTGAGCATACCTCAAACAATTGAGATTCTGGAAACTTCAACTTAGGTCTCCTTGCACGAAGAACTTGACTTGGAAAAAATCCCCCATAACAATAAGGGGCTTCAGTTCTCACAGTCAACCACACCGTCAACCACCAAGCATTGAAGGGCATCCTGACTGAAGGGGAATCCTCTTCAGGAATGGTCCTTACCAAGTCCTTAAATGGAAATGCATCTTTCCATCAGGCAGGGTCCCTTTTCTCCTGAACTTAGTCCCTGTTCTCTGTGACATGGTGTGTGTGGGGGGGTGGACCTTCTTCTACCAGGGCCTGCTAGGAGCTGGGGACAAGACTAGTTAGATTTGCTTAATTTGGTACCAGTAATCACTCAGGGTCAGAACAACCCAAATGGGAGATGTCTAGATAATATTTATGGTCACCATATTCTATTCTTCTGCCAAAACAAAGTTATTTGTCTCTGAGAAAATTAAAGTTCAACTCCATTGAATATCTCCTCTCTTCTTGCTAAAAGTTGGCCCATCGCTGCCTGCGTGTGTTGTATCTGCCCTCAAGCGGCATGCAGCACGCTGCCTGCAGGTTCCCACATAGTCCTCATTCCTTCCTACAAGTCCCAGACTCCAGCGGACCTTCAAGACATCCCCGGACAGAGTGTACACGCTAACTGACCACGTCTAAATCGTCTCCTACCTTATTCTCTGCTGCCAAATAGTGGCCTCAGAAAAAATGAAACAAACCCTCTGCCTTCCCCACCTACTACGGCACAAAATGCTCTCTCCTCTTGTTCTTTCCCCTGACTGGTAGACCTCAGCCTTCACGCCAGGCCTGCTCTGTTCGTCCTCATTCCCTGCTTTTCCAATCATTATCCAGATAGACGCGGCATGGATGAGCCTCCTTATCTCTCTAGAAGGATTTATCATTCTGCTAAATATTTTCTGTTTCTGCCTCTTTCAGTGGATAATTGAGTTTGCTTGTTCATTTTTTTTTTCTAAAACTCTACAGACCTTATAACTGGGACAAATCTTGGGTAATTTCTCCAGCTGGATTCAAACTATCCTGACGTCTATAAATCATTTAATTTTAACTCTGTCTTGTGCTTGCAGGTCTTGCTTACTGTATTTTCTGGCACAATTGATGTCTTCCAGATTACAAGGTATTAAGTCTGAGAAGGTATGGTGCCCTCAGCAATCGTTACCCTCAGTGTTGATCTCCCACCACTGAGGACCTTGTCATCTCAAATGGTATCACAATCTGACCTCTGACCTCTGACCTCTTGCACTAGTCATTTTTTCCTCCCTACGAAATACCTCTTAGCCTTGATAATCCTTACAGTGCTACCACTGACAGTGATCTGTCACTGACTATGGCCTATGCTCCTACTCAGCGCCAAGGGAGATTCAGATGGGAGATATTTATACTTGTCAACCACTTGACCTTGCTAGTCAGAAACAAGAGACCAGAAATAAAAGCAAAAATCCCATCCTTTAAGAAGCAGTCCATGACAGTTTGAAGCCTGACCCATGTTATCTTACCACATCTGGAGCCGGATGCCTTGTGGAGCTACAAATGGCCAGTCTCAAGAGAAACAGTCAAATACTCCCCTCAGCAAGGCCACAAGAGATCTGCCTGTTCCCTCAGATGCTCAGGAGTCCCACAGTAACAAAGCCAAGTTAGGTCACTTCCCTCTTAACTACTATATAAAAAAAAACCCTTCTACCCACTCCCAGCAGCATGGGGCCCTTCTCTGGGAACGTGACCACTCCTCTCGGGCCTCACATTTCAGTAAATTCAGTTTGTCTGACTCATGTGTCGGTAAATTGTTTCAATGGCCTGCATCACAGGCCTTCCCTGTGTTATTTTACACAAGGGGATAGCAAGGTGACATTGGAGAGAGCGGGACAGGAAGGCATTTCACAGCTATCTCTGACGACTCTGTTCTGCTGTTATTCTCCCTTTAAATGGTCACCCACATGTCCTCCACATCTCTCCGTATCTCTAGATCCATTCTCCCACCATGCTGGTATGACGTGGCTCCCTGCCACGCCCTCACAGACAGAGTAGCTTGCATGGTAGTCCGCTTGCCTGTGGGTCTAGGGCCACTATTAATTCCACCTCAGACCTCACCACCCTCCATCTTGTCTGCTATCCTTTCTTGCTCCCTCTCCTCCTTTCAGTTTCTCTGATTCAATTTATGAATGAAAGATGAAGGCGCTCAACTCTTACGATGACGGCTGATAACAATCTGGAGGGACACGTGGGGGAGGAAGAGGCAGGACACTCTGACATGTGCTTGGACGTAACGAGGAGCCAGTGCCGTGAAGCCTTCGGGTGTTAAGGAGGCTTTTTATAGAATCTTGAAAATCCTTCTCAGCTTTAGCCAAACTCTCCTTCAGAACAAGAACTTAAGATAAATTAAAAAAAAAAAAAAACAACCCTGTCTTACTTTATTTCAGCCATATTACAGCATAAATAAGTCTTGTGGTCTGGCCCAAGAATGGAAAACGGATTCCAAGTTTTTAACTACAACCTGTCAAAGGAGCTTTAAAAGCCTCAGGCCTGGAGGGCTGGGGGTGGCCTGCAGAAGGCTTCTGCGGCTCAAGCCAGAGATAGGATCTGACTTCTGCATGTTGGCCAGGAGAGCCCAAGCCAAGGGAGGAAGTCCTCAGACGCAGGGAGTCATGTAGAGTGTGGCCATGGCCAAGGAGTTGTCTGAGGCAGAATCTGACGCCCCTGCTCCACTCCCAGCCCTCAGAGCCAAGGTTGCACAGGGAGCTGAAAAGGCAGCTGACCCCTCGGTCGGTCTAATGGAGTTGGCTTTCTTAAATAAAGCCCTTTGGGAAAGAAACGTCAGAATTATCCTATTCCTCTGAGAGTTTGTGTTCTGATTAGTGTTTTCAGAGAGTAGACCTCTGTTCTTACAGTCAAAGACAGTGAATCACATAACCAAGGAGGGCTACAGCCCATCAGAGGATCTTGGGGATAACTTGGTCAAACAGGGTGGTTATTGAATCTAAAATGAGAGCAACATTAACTCTGTACAGTGTGGCCTGGCTCTTATGAAAATAGGAGAAGAAGGCAATCATTGCTTCAGGACTCTGTCTCCAATTATCCAACCAAATAAACCAGTTTGTTTCTTTTTCCAAGAAGTGAAATGGAACTTTTGACCTTAGTGCTTTAGGTGAAAATAGGAGCAATATTAAAATCTTAAGCAGACCTCTCCTCTAATGAACAGCGGCTGTTTCTCATCAGCAGGTGTGAAACTGCCAGAGAAGCCACAACAGGGTCCATCACATCTCTCCACTTCACACCCCGCAGGAAGACTGGTAACCAGCTCTCACCTGGTATATCTTCAACGCATCATATCACGCACCCCCTATTATTCCAAATGCCCGTTGTACATCAGTCATCTCCTAAGACCCTGGATTCTCCAGAAGGTTGCAGGCACTTCTGAAACCAGCCTCCTAGAGAGACCACACTGCTCCCTGTCTTCCAGAAGGCCCATCTGTATAGGGGGTGATTTTCCAGTTCAGAAACAATAGGCAAAATTTACATTTATTTTAAAAAATAATGTCAGCACTAAGGGGCTTAGAGTTTCCTGCTAGGATGTTAGGCGACTGAATTATTCTTCTCTGAGTTATTTGCAGAACCATTAATTGAGAAATAAGGGCGCACACGCCTATGTAATTAAACTGCCCATTTTGCCTCCTTGCTAGAGCAGTTTCTAGGGATGCTAATTGTCCGAATCTCTCAGAGCCCGGTAGATCTTGATAAGTCTTCTACCACAAAGAGCCGCTCCCTTTAAAGCACAGAGAACTCTTTTTTCCCTTACTCCCTTTAAGCAGATTTAGCACTTTGAAGAGTTAATGACAAATAAAGGGAGAATTTCTGCTTGGCTGTCCTCTTGGCTTTTGGGGTACTAATGGTCCCTTCCTGCCATTAGATGATAAAAATTTCCTATTGGATTTTCTGCTTTGCCCCGGGGGCTGGGGGAGGGGCTTTTTCTTGACAGCAGCCACCAGATCACTGCTTTGTTTGGGGACAGCCATTCATTTCCTCACTGTTTTGCTTCATAAGAAACTCTATTTGATTTCAGTGTCTGCAGTTTCCCTCCCGGGTCAGTGTCTGCCGTCCATCACCCGCTGTCCTGTCCTGCCGCCTCCGCGGATGCCTTGTCCTCTTTATGAAGGTTCTGGAAGAAATAAATGTCCAGTGCGCCCTTGGCCCCCCTGTGTCCCTATCAGCCCTGCTCCATTCTTTCTGGTGGTTAATTGACCCTTTCTCATTGATGGGGGGAAAAAGGGGGCAGAGAATCACATATATGCTTTCCTTTAAGGGAAATATATATATGTATGTATATTCCAGATAAACGAGAGGGGCTGTGCTTTGCAGTTTTAAGCAGCCAGCGATGCTCACTGGCAACAATCTTTTCAATATTTTTTACGCTGACAGTTTGCAGCAATCATTTATTTGTCCCAGCTTTTCTGGGCCAGTCTCCATTTCAAATATTTCACCCTGCTGCTGGTGCTTCAGATAAATGTATTCACAAACCGGGGGGGGGGGGAGACCCTCTTTCCATGATGAACATACCCTAGGTTTTAGGCTTAAGCAGTATAATCAAATTGACTTCTGAGAAGCATTAGCACAGAGGCAAACCTAGACTATTTCAAGGGGCGTGTGTGTGTGTGTGTGTGTGTGTGTGTGTGTGTGTGTGTTTGTGTGTGTGTGTGTGTGTGTGTGTGTGTGTCTGTGTCTGTGTCTGTGTGTGTGTGTGTGTGTGTGTGTGTCTGTGTGTCTGTGTCTGTGTCTGTGTCTGTGTTGAAAGGTAGAAGCAAGTGACGAGCAGGTCATTAAATAAGTGGAATTAGGCACATTGTCAAATGAAAGCAAGAAAAGGTGTAATAAGGATTACAGTGAACGGGCCAGGCTGGGACCCTGATTCCACTGCGCATGAGTAAACTCCACCTCATGTAGTGGGAATAACTGTATTCATTTTGTAGGCTGCTTGCCAGACAAAGAGTTAATGCTTATGAAGTCCCTAGCATGGTGTCTAACATGGAGAATTGCTTTTCTTTCTTCTTTAAAACATATGCTTAGCAGTATTTTTAGACGTTTTAAAAAAAAAAACCCATATTACAGTCAAAACAAGACTCCCTGTAGGAGCAGAGAAACAGCAGTTGGGGGAGGCACGGGGCAGCCTTCTACTGCACCCAAGACAGAGAGGAGTCGGGGAACATTTCTTACACTGGGTCCAGTGAGCCTAGGTCCAACGCCTGCCCTGAGCGCAAACCTAGTAAGTCGCCTGGGGGGTAAATGAAGCAGGCACCAGATGGCTTCAGGGCTTCACCTGCACGTCCTTGTTAGAGACACCACGCCATCTGTATCCTCCCGAGAACAGATCCTGCTCTAGAACACCTTAGAGAAATTCTTCCGGGCCACATATCCTCCTGGCCTCATAGTCAGGGCTATGGTAGGAACGGCTGCCGACAGAAAAGCATATCTCTTCCTCTTTATCTGAGGGTCCCAGGGCGAGAGTGGCCAGCAACTTGCTGCCCCCAGGCAGCCGCAGCGGCTGCTGGGCACCGCTCTTCCCAGATTCCCCGTGCCTGTACCAGGCGTCCTGACAGCAGCGGTTGGCAACTGCTCTGCAGTGTGGCTTCCAGAAACGGATCTGGGCCGCTGTGAGCAGGAGCTAAGTGTCCAGCAGCGAAACCTGCGGCAGCCTCCTCCTGCAACCTTATGAAAAACGGAGACTTCTGAACCATCGCCCAGAGATTCTGACTTGGTAACTATTTCAATAACCTAAGAGGGTGTGTTTCCCAGTGCACCTGGTATTTGTCAGCTGCTGTGTGCCAAGTTTATCCTTAGTTCCTCCTGCCCCTGATCCCTTCCGGTTCACCTTCAGGAGGCAGCAGTCATCCATACTGTCTAAAGCCCAGATTCTTAAAATGTGGGTCATGTTCTATGGTGATATGTGTGTGTGTGTGTGTGTGTGTGTGTGTGTGTGTGTGGTCCCCTCCACAAAAAGGCAATTTCTGAACATGCAATAACTAAAACAAATTTAAAGGCAAATACTTAATGGACTCAAGGACTTGATAGCCGTGCTCCCTTGTGCTGTATCACGTGACTTCATGAAAGCCTTGGTTTGGAAAACACAGCACGAACACCTTACACTGAGCCATGCCACGGAGACATAAAATGCCAACGAACATGGCCTGAAGCATCTCAGCCCAGACTCAAGATGATTGTGTATTACAGATTGCAGTGTTTTCTTCATTATATTCGGTTTTCTACTCCTACAGAAAATAAAGACTCTCAACACTTCTTTACTGTTATTCCACAGCATGTATTAAATTAATTTAACTTTAGATTGCATTATGTTCTGCTAGCATGTTTGGCTTGGGGTTAGGAAAGTATTCCTGTTTCCGCAGTGGCTGTAAACCGCACTCTTCCATTTTGTACTATGTGTTTATGCAAAGTGATATTCTAAGCACTGACGGCTGTGAAACCAAAATATCAATCAACTCTGAAAAATATTGTAGACGCTCCATGCCCTGGAATATCAAATACTCAGCCAAGATTTAATCATTTATGAAAAAAAAGAAACATCTCTCAATAGTATACAAATTTTCTTTCAGCTTTAATTAATGGTAAAGTTGTAATGTATACCCAATATCTTTCTCTTTGGCTTATTCTCACCGATGCTTGATTTATATGCTCATTTATATACTTAATACCTGGGATATACACATATTTCTAGGGCAATAAGACATTTTGTATGTGGAAGGAAGCTTGATAAGCCTCAGTCTAGACAGCTTGTGGAATCATGGCCTAGAGAGCTAGTCAGCTGACCACGAAGGCTCAGCTGCGTAATGACCCCAGAAACCTTTGCAGCCCGGGTAATTCTTGGTTGGGTCATAGTTCTCACGCACACCGGCTTCTAACCTGCTTCCCAGACGTCTCTACATGAAACTGAACTAAATGTGTTTTGGACTTGGAAGGCCCGAGGGCATCCTCCTAACATAGTTTATAAAACAAATTGACACAATTTGAAGTGCCCTTTCTAATTCCTGAGCCATCCAGGGCCCTGAAAGGTCTCATCTTACCTGGGAAAAGAACCATTACTGGGCATAAAAGACCCTCTTTCCCCAAAGTTTTTCTTATGTCTGAGTAAAAGGGTAATTGCAGGTGTCTTTCCACCTGTGTTGTCTTTGAAATAATTACGAAGCAGACTCTTCTGAAATCCTCTGTTCTCTTCCTGCACGCTGATAGGAATAATGTTCCTTTGGCATGTGCTCCCCCTTGTTAGTGTAAAGTGGATGTGAGGTGCTCAGAGTGCTGATCTGTATCATTACTCTGACGTCTCTATTGTTTTCTATTTAATAAAAGCATAGCCAGAGGCTCGCCGTCTAGCCTTTGATTGCTAATTTCCCAGGAGTGTTATTATTATGCTTTCAAATGGCACTCCATAGAACTAAGTGTTATTGCATTAGCTCTTGTACCTAGCATGGGTTTTGGATATGAGGGGTAAGCCTAGAGACAGAAATCTTTGTTAATTTCATCAGTGACAAAAGTGTGCATGCATTTGATAGAGCATAAAGAGGAGGATCAGAGCACAGAGAAGAAACTTCTGTTTTCACTCACAGAGACCACAGGAGGACAACCATTTTGAAGAACTGGTAGCAAAATCCTTCAGCCATGCTGCTTTGTAAAACTCGGGACCCAGCAGTGACATCTGCAAGGATGAACTGCCCTTCTCCTTGTCTGGAAGATGTTTGTATGAAAACATACTTTTGAATTGAGAGGCAGCAGATGCTGTGCTTTATTAAGTCTTGGCATAGGCTAGACCTGACTACAGGTGCTATCCTTGTGGTGCAGAGGCTAGGGCATTTTCTGCAGTGTCTTGATCATTGAAAACTGTAATGTCCTTCTAGAGCCTTCACCTGGTGAGGTGCCTGGGTGAGGTAGATGCCTCCTCCAGCCTGCAGTCCCCACAAAGCTAATGCAAGGCTCCCTCCACCCCGGGGTCCTAACTGCAACCAAAGTATACATGTGGACTCAGCTGCACTGGGGGAACCCTGTGCTCTCTGTCCTGTTTATATGGCCTGATAAATTGCCTGTTTTACTACTAATCAAGAAGAGAGAATTGAAAATATTAAGAAATTAATTGATGTATAATTTCTAATAAACAATAGTACTCAATGTTAATTTACACTGTTGAAATCTTTGGATGTTCACAAATGAACGTTTTCATTTATACAAATAATTTTTTGAGGTTTAAAACTGAATTTCGAACATCTAAACAATTAAATGCAAAGAAGACAGAGGCATCCTTTGGAGAATGTAAAGCACAAATCTTTGATTTTTCTTTTTTAAAATAAGAGAGTTATGGTAAATTCCAAAAAAAAAAAGAAGCAAAGGTGACTAACTAAAGAAAATGCGCACTGATCCTATTCGCTTGTAAATGCTACGGCGGGGTACACACTAGGAGAGAGAGCTATGAAACACAGCTAGGAGCTGCCCTGCAGACTCAGCGACAGCAAGAGCATCCGTCACCTGGGCCCCTCAGTGCACAGGAATAGCCGCTCATTCACCCGTGTCCTTGCAGGCTCTGCTTCCGGGATCCAGGGAAGCTGTGCCCCTCCCTTCCCAGACGGCACTTGGTAATATCAGCAGATGCCGTTCCTTGTCCCACTGAAGGGTAGTAACGGCGTCGAGTGGGCGGAGGCTAAGGATGACGCCCTGTGATGTGCAGTGCAGCCTAACCCCCTCTGTAACAAATAATTGTCTTGCCTAGAATGTTAACGCTTAGAATGGGGCTGACTCCTTTATCAAAGATCAAGTGACCATAAGTCTGTGGGTTAATTTCAGGGTCTTCAATCCTGTTCCATTGATCTGTTTGCCTGTTGCTATACCAATACCATGCAGTTTTTAACACAATTGCTCTGTAGTACGGCTTGAGGTCAGGGATATTGATTCCCCCAGAAGTCCTTTTATTGTTGAGAATAGTTTTAGCTATCCTGTGTTTTTTGTTGCTCCAGATGAATTTGAGAATTGCTCTTTCTAGATCTATGAAGAATTGAGTTGGGATTTTGATGGGGATTGCATTGAATCTGTATATTGCTTTTGGCAAGATGGCCATTTTTACTATATTGATCCTGCCAATCCAGGAGCAAGAAATATTTTTCCATCTTCTGAGGTCTTCTTCGATTTCTTTCTTCAAGGACTTGAAGTTCCTGTTGTACAGATCTTTCGCTTGTTTGGTTAGAGTTACGCCAAGATACTTTATGTTGTTTGTGGCTATTGTGAAGGATGTTATTTCCCTAATTTCTTTCTCAGCCTGCTTGTCCTTTGAGTACAAGAAGGCCACTGACTTGCTTGAGTTAATTTTATAACCTGCCACTTTGCTGAAGTTGTTTATCAGCTGTAGAAGTTCTCTGGTGGAGTTTTTTGGGTCGCTTAGGTAAACTATCATATCGTCTGCAAATAATGATAGTTTCACTTCTTCCTTTCCAATTTGTATCCCTTTGACTTCCTTATGTTGTCTAATTGCTCTTGCTAGAACTTCAAGTACTATATTGAAAAGATATGGAGAGAGAGGGCAGCCTTGTCTAGTCCCTGATTTTAGTGGGAATGCTTCAAGTTTCTCTCATTTATTTTGATGTTGGCTACTGGTTTGCTGTAGATTGCTTTTACTATGTTTAGGTATGGGCCTTGAATTCCTGCTCTTTCCAAGACTTTTAGCATGAAAGGATGCTGAATTTTGTCGAATGCTTTTGATAAAGGAGCCACAACCATCCGATGGAATAAAGATAGCCTTTTCAACAAATGGTGCTGGTTCAACTGGAGGTCAACATGCAGAAGAATGCGAATTGACCCACTCTTATCTCTTTGCTCTAAGATCAACTCCAAGTGGATCAAGGACCTCCACATAAAACCAGACACACTGAAACTATTAGAAAAGAAACTTGGGAAGACCCTGGAGGACTTGGGCACAGGGGAAAAGTTCCTGAACAGAACACCAATAGCGTACGCACTAAGATCAAGAATCGACAAATGGGACCTCATAAAATTACAAAGTTTCTGCAAAGCAAAGGACACTGTCAGAAGGACAAAACGGCAACCAACAAAGTGGGAAAAGATCTTTACCAACCCCACATCCGACAGAGGGCTAATATCCAATATATACAAAGAACTCAAGAAGTTAGACCGCAAAGAACCAAATAACCCTATCAAAAAATGGGGCACAGAGCTAAAAAAAGAATTTTCACCAGAAGAAATTCGGATGGCCGAGAAACACCTTAAGAGATGTTCAACATCATTAGTCATCAGGGAAATGCAAATCAAAACAACCCTGAGATTCCACCTCACACCAGTCAGAATGGCTAAGATTAAAAACTCAAGAGACAACAAGTGCTGGCGAGGATGTGGAGAAAGAGGAACACTCCTCCACTGTTGGTGGGATTGCAAAATGGTAAAACCACTCTGGAAATCAGTTTGGCGGTTCCTCAGAAAATTGGGCATGTCACTTCCAGAGGACCCTGGCATACCACTCCTGGGCATATACCCAGAGGATTCCCCTACATGCAATAAAGACACATGCTCCACTATGTTTATAGCAGCCTTGTTTATAATAGCCAGAAATTGGAAGGAGCCCAAATATCCCTCAAAGGAGGAATGGATACAGAAAATGTGGTATATTTATACAATGGAATACTACTCAGCAATTAAAAATAATGAATTCATGCAATTTGTAGGTAAATGGTTAGACCTGGAAAATATCATCCTGAGTGAGCTAACCCAATCACAAAAGAATGCACATGAAATGCAATCACTGATAAGTGGATATTAATGAGCCCAGAAGCACTAAATACTCAAGACACAAATAGCAAGTCAAATGATTCCCAAGAAGAAGAAAGGAGAGGACCCTGGGCATGTAAAGATTGCATCCAGTTTAGTAAAGAAACCGAGGGGGGAGGGGGAATGATTGGGGAATAGTTGGGGGGGAGAAGAACTATGGGAACTATGGTGGGTGGGAACTGGGAAAGGGGAAAGCCTTTGAAATGTAAACATAGAATATAGAAAATAAAAATAACTAAAAAAAAAAAAAAAAAAAAAAAGAATGGGGCTGACGTCATCAGGTAACTCAGCTTACTGGGGCAGCATTCCGCTCTCAGCAGCAGGAAAAACAAAACAAAACAAAACAAAAGACCTAGCCCAGAGCAACGTAAATAATTAAGAATTTTATTTCTCTCACAAACTGAGCAATGTGAGGATTGCCAGGCCAGGGGTTATGATGCAACTCAGTGATGTCATTAAAGGCCTAAGACCCTTAGAAGGGGACTTAGAAGATGGATATTTTAGCTGGGGAAATTACTAAAAGATGGTTGAGCTTTCTAGCAAAGGAAGGGGTTATGAGGAATGTAGATAGACCAAAGGTAGAGTTACAGATACACATTTCCTTTTCTGAGACACCTCTGGTGTTAGCCTGCTGTGACTACCCAGGAAAACTCTACCCACAGTGTTCCATGCTATTTCCAGGCAGCCCCTTCTAATGTTTTAGTCTTTGCGGGCTAGGGGAACATCAGTCAGGAGGGCCAACCAAAGGGAAACAGATTTCCTCATTAGAACCGTGGCTGTTGGCCCCCTCCTTTCCTCCACCATCGAGCGTTTTTACTCCTGATCCAGCTTCTCACCACGTCTCCTCACAAGACTCTCAGAATCAAGCGATTCCTGGCCAAGAAACTAAAGCAAAATCGTCCTGTTCTCCAGTGGATCTGGATGAAAACTGGTAACAAAATCAGGTACAACTTTAAGAGAAGACACTGGAGGAGAACGAAGCCAGGTCTGTAAGGATTCACGCAATGGCAAGACCAAGAGATTATACTGAATTGTGGTCATGGATCAGTCCTACCAGATGGATTTCAACATTTTTTAACCTCGAAACTTGCTCGTGTCTAAATTAGGGTGTTTGTCAAGTAATAAAATTTAGAACCTTTCAAAAAAAAAAAAGAACAGTAGCTGATGCCTGCAACATATAAAGGAAATCCAGTCATATCAGCCATGGACATCTAAGAATGGGTCAAGGAGCTGCCAAAAGGGTTAAGCATGGTAAAGATATTTTTCTTGTTTGCTTTTTTTTTAATTGAAAATTTTTCTAATAACTCAATAGTGTAAAATCAAAGATAACATCAATAGCAAATTCAAAATTACAGGATGAGATTTTTGGACAGAATTCCAACAGCCAGTGGGAAAGAAGAGGAAAGAGGCTGCCCACGTAGCATGCTCTTTTCTATGGCAGTGCAAAGCTGTGATGAAGACATAACCCCTGCCCTGCCCCCAAGGAAGCATCTGGTGATGCTTCCCAGCCCACTGCAGCCCACTGCAGCCCGCTGCAGCCCACTGCAGCCCACTGCAGCCCACTGCAGCCCACTGCAGCCCACTGCAGCCCACTGCACAGGAGGAGGCTAAGGACTCCTCTGAGCTCGGTGGGGAGAAGGAGTGACAGTTCACTAATCAGTACAATGATCAGTAAAAGCTTCCATGGATGTGAAAATGAAAAGCACGTCAGATGAGACACAGATTCTCAGCCATGCCCCGCCTGCAGGGCGGACAGATAGGTTGGCCTCAGAGACAATAGCCCCGAGAGGAACAAGCCATCAAGTGGCCCTGATGACAGTGTCTATCCTGAAGTTGCTTCAGATGTTCCCAACCCTTGGCTTTCCTGCAATCCTGGCAAGGTTGATGAGATTTGTTCTAATCGGTACCTACATCATTCGTGAACTGACTGTTTATATATTTGTTGATGGTTTCCAGTGGCAGCAGCTGCTTCCTGAGGTCCTGTGATCGATCTTAAAGAGACGCATTACACCAGTCTAATGACCCTGACCTCACACCGAGAAACCTTAAACAGACCAAGTTAAAAATGGACACCTGGCCGTCGCTCAGCAGGTCCACTATGCTGCCTTAATAGACTGCTTCAAGGGGTGGATCTGGGGCCACCAACTAAGATCTCTCCAATAACTGGGAATTTTAAATTTCTATTTACATCTCTGTTTTGGTTTCTGTTGAAACAATATCTATGCCCCTCAGAAAATCCTTACAAACCTGAAAGATTTACATTATTTTTAAATATTCTCTCTCTCTCTCTCTCTCTCTCTCTCTCTCTCTCCCTCTCCCTCTCCCTCTCCCTCTCCCTCTCCCTCTCCCTCTCCCTCTCCCTCTCCCTCTCCCTCTCCCTCTCCCTCTCCCTCTCCCTCTCCCTCTCCCTCTCCCTCTCCCTCTCCCTCTCCCTCTCTCCTCTCCTCTCCTCTCCTCTCCTCTCCTCTCCTCTCCTCTCCTCTCCTCTCCTCCCCCTCTCAGTCTGTTGGTAGAGAAAGCTGCTAAATTTTGTGTTCTGATGAGGTCTTCAAATACATTGGAAGCTCTCAGTAAATACTTGGTCATCAATTTCAGTGGCATCTATCTGCACTGAGTAAACCAAACGGCATGGCTATGCATGCATTGAGAGTAGAGTGAAGTGTTTTAGCTGAGTTTGAGATCTATTTAAGGTTTCCTTAACAGCATGCTTGACCTGACGGAGTTTTGAAAGTTTGAGAGAAGAAGATCTCTGTCTGTAATGCTCCATGTGTGTCCATCCTTTGTGTGAGCATGAGTTGTGTTAGGTCCTGAGAATGGGCAAAAGAGACAGACTAGACAGTCCCCTGAAATATGGGGGGTCAGCACAATGGGACTTTTGCAGATCACCAGAGGCCAGAGGTCCCTGTGGGCATGTCCCACGGTCTCCTCTGAGGTAGAGAAGGAACAGGGTAGTGCTAGAGCCTGAGCACAATAACCCCACTGAGGCCAGCAGAGGGGCTGGGGCAGCTTGAGTTCTGCACAACCATGGAGGTTCAAGGTTCTGGCAGAGGAAGAGGAGGCTGTCTGACTTAGGGAGTCACAACCACGTCCTCTAACTCCTGCTGTATAGCCTCCTGAAAAGAAGATGTCACCGTGAGCAGCCAATCGAACAGACACTACTCAAAAAGACGAGCGGAAATGTCCCCGTCTCTCTAGCTCAAACTGTTGACAGCAACTGGGTAGAAAGCAGCAACATGTGACTAGTCACAGTATTGACATGGTATGTAATGTGTCACTGAATGATTTTACCACGTCACAGCAAATGAAGCAGAGATCAAGGAGGAGCTTAGGAGACACCCTGACTTCATAGAATTGACCTGAATATTTCCTAAATCATGTGTTTGGGACTATATTCATTTTAAAACATTGCAAAGCACAATATATCCTTTTAAAATCACATCTGGAGCCAGGCTTAGTGGTTTGTACATATAATCTCAGAACTAGGGAGACCGAGACAGGGGACTGCCATCAGCTGAAGCCCAGCCTAGACCACACAATGAGTTTCAGACTAACCTGGATTTAAAAACAAACAAACAAAAAGCAATTTAAAAAATAAAATCAGAACCAACCACACATGTAGAATGCAATTGTTTTAGTTATATATCCTTTTTATTCATTCCATTCTTACTGAATGCTGTCATCAATAATCCAATGCGAGACCAACAGCACGGCCCAACACACCCCATATTCTCAAGCTTAAGAGAAAAGTCACCTTCCTCATAACAAGAAATGCGTTCTTGTAGAATAAACAGATTGTATTCACAGATTGAAAGTTGCATACACCAGATACATACTGTAAAAATCTCCTGAGGTTACAGCCTTGTCGTAAATCTTTCTCCATAGAAAAGTTCACACAAGCCACTTGTCTTGCTGTTTTCAAGTCAAAATGAACAAACGTCTTGGACCAATGCGTCTCCCTAGGAAGAGGGAGTACCAGGATATCCCTAAGCGTAATGTAATCAGTTACACTACTTCCCAAGGTATGGCTGCACATCTGGAGCGGGCACCCTGTGCTCAGTGTCCTACTCCGCACCAAGTCAGTTCACAGGATTTTTAAAGCTGAAAAGTCCTAGAGTCACAATCTCTCCTGTTGTCAATGACCATCAGACACACAGAGGGACTTAGTCCAGGTCACCAGCCATTGCACACGAGGTAAAGGACTCATCTCCTTTAGAAGTTTCCTGGAGTTTTATACCCCATGGTCTTGAACTTAAGACTATAGAAATAATTTTCCAATGACTGGATGGTATTAGTGTTACATTACAAACTTCACCTGGTCCTTTGCAAAGAAATCCATTGCTTAATGTATTTACAGTCTCATTTAAAAGGTTTCACGTAATACCACCCAGCAGCAGCTTTCTGCTTTCCAGGCATTCTTTGCGCCTACTCGCTTACATTAGCATCATCAAGGACTTAAAAAAATCCCTAAGCTGTAACAAAAGACAGAGGTTTACTGTAGCTTTCTATTTGTAAATGCATAGAAGGTACCTCATTATCTGTGGGAATCTAGAGCTACCTGCAAATGTAGCAGTTGGGAAGAGGGAAAAAAATGGCATGTCTTGATAATGAATCATGAGTTCCACCTCCAGTCCACGGGAGGAGGGCACACGGGGCGTGGGGGGGGGCACACAGGAGGAGGGCACATGGAAGGAGGGCACACAGGAAATGCTACCGCCCACCCGGTCTGGGATTTTAGAAACTTTCTGCATGTCAGCTTAATATTAACATAAACGACTGTTGATGGTGCAAAGCTTTGGAAGGACTTGTGAGGGCAAGTCCTCATCCAGGGCACAGCACTCTAGTTTTGGGCAGGTGGCCAGAACGTAGGGTGTGCAAGTGAAGCCTACTGTTAGTCCGATGATACCTGAAACACCTGAGACTTCTGGAAGCCCAAGCCTCTGTCTTTGGAACTGAGAGAGCTATGGTGGGGGAGAGCAGCGCTCTGAGAGGGTCTTTTAGAAACTCAAATGCTAATCTTGTCTCCTTGGTAGCTTGGTAGACATGTTTCGCAAATGATGCTACAATTCTGAATAGCTCAAATCTGTAGTAAATCGGGCTTAATTTGTTACTATCTGTGATGGTGTTTTTTTAAAAAAAAAAAAAAAATCATGCTTCCTCTATCTCCTGAACCCAAGACTATCCTCCTCCCCCTAGAGAGCTCTGCACTGTAACACCCCTCTGGTACATTACGCTCCATGCCCATACGAACTTCTCTTTTACCTCTATTCAAAGCTAGACCTTGTAAGCTTGTCTCTCCCACCCAGCCTCACAATCCCTCCTGCCGTTTAACAACACTCAAGAGAACAAGCCAGTGGGGTGGGAGGTGGCCCTGGTAGGTACATCAATAAAGGACACCAGCGTCCTGGTTCCAACTGTGACACCCCTTTTCAAAGCCTCAACTTCTCACCACACTGAAACACTCATTATGCCTTTCAGAAGTAGAGGTCTAGTGTGACAATTTTCTGTAAAGCGCCTCCATGATTATAAAGAGAAAATCAGTCACTTATTCTGCTGGGATTGTTCATAAGACTGACAGGCATGCTCAGTGTGGAGCCGAGCGTTTGCACCTGGTCAGGAAACTGCAAGATGGGACAGAGGCGCTTCTGTTGCTAATAATTACGCCTTGGGTTTAATCACCAACTTCATGCCTGACAAAATGGAAGCCAAAGACTGGGGAAATGATGAAGCAATAGGTATTTAAATCATGGACCATTTTTTTTTTCGTTCAATTAGTATGGTGATGAGGCGCTCCATTTGTGAGGGATTCTAGCTGATGCTGACAGTATTTTAAATTAAGGTTAGCTGAAATGACGGCAGCAGAGGCGGAGAAGTGACATAGTACAATGAATGTGTCAGTTCTCTGTAAGATGGAGATGGACTTTTTGATGGCCTGAATCATAGCTGCAAGGCTGAGAATGAAAGGAAGGGAGAAGGTAATTTGCTGCCTAACCTGTGTCCATAATAGTTTCTCCTCCTTTAGCCGAAGTGCGGAGTGGAGCTCAATAAATACAGCCAGCCTGGGAGAAGAAAATGGGTGCGCCTCTGTCAACTCCATCTGCCCCGTATTAATCAGCAGCTGGGCGGTCCTGGCTATTACTTAGAAGACTGTGTTAGCCCATCCCACTTCATGCTAGTTTAAGTGCCCACTGTGGAAAGAACACACAAGGACACCAGAGCTTTGTGGCTGATGTTTCTAGATGATTCTTTTCCCTAATGAATTTCAGAGATGCTCAGTCCCATCTTCCCCTGGGCACTGCTTCTTGAGCTCACACTTTCACTTACAGTGGTTGTTGAGATAACCCTTTATCCCTCTCATTGCTATTTGCCAAACCTCCCTCCTCCCTCCGGAGAGAGACCTCCGATGGTAGGCCCACCTTGACATGAATATCAGGCTTTTCCCAGCTGGCCAACCTCAGAGGGTGGCCCTATTAAGATACTAATGTTTACTGCCGCAAAGTAGCATCTTAAAAGTTATTTAATTAATTGATCAGTTGGGAGTTCAGCTATTCCGTTTATCATCTGGCAGCAGAAAAGAACTAGAAAGAAGACAAGAATCCCTCTTGTTGGATGAGGACCAATGGGCCTAACTGTGATCATCGCCTAACCAGTCACATGTTTGATGCATGCTGTGAAATCTTCTGGGCCACATTTTAATTCCAAGTGTGTTCCTTCTAGCCCAGAAATTTCCTCCTCTCATTACATATTTATTGTTGTATGCTCTGAGAATACCCAAGGACTTGGTAGCTGTGCATGGTCTATGCATTCATCCTAATTCCTATTACAGTTTGTAAAATGAACCCACAAACCGCTGGCATCAGAAGACCAAGAACTGGCCATAAGGGAATTGTATTTCTACTGAATATACCAATCCTGGCAAAATTCTGAATGCCTAGAGTTCAGCATTTAAGAGCCCTTTCTTAACACTGTATTTGATAGCAAGATCACACAACAACAAAACAAATTTGACCAAATCCCTGTTCTCTGGATTCCTACAGACTTTTGGGAAAGAATACAAAGATATGAAATTGGGAGAGGAGACAGGAAGATAGGGCTGTTGTAGTGAGTGGGTAGTGAGTCAGAAGAGTTCTTAGAAAAGCTAACCATTGAACTAACCTTGAAATATCAGTCCAAGTTTACTAGACTGGTACTGGGGACAAAGGAGGGATTGAAATTTCAGTTATATTTGCAATTAAATCCCAGAGTCTTGGAACATTAATATTTTATTTCTTATTATTCTGGGTTTGGGTTGGGCTCAGTGGAGCCCTGCATTCATGTGATCCTGGGGTCAGGAATGCTGGGGCCTCTGAGGGGTTGATGAGTCAAGATAGCTTCACTCCCATGCCTGTTCGACTAAGTTGGAGTAGATGGAATGGCCCATGGGCCAGCTGAACCAGTCTCCCTTCTGTCCTCATGTCCCCCTCTCCCTCATAGACCCTCTTGCTATTCACTGACCTAACTCACTTTTTTAGGGGGGGGGCAGTAGCATGGTATAATGGATCCCAGGAAGGGAAATATAAGCTGTAAAACTTGGTGTACTATCTAGACCCACCTTCAGAGCATCACTTCTGCCATCTTCTTAGGCCATGGTGAGTCATGAGCCACCGTGGAACTGAGGGGAAGGAACATGTCTGTGGGTGATGATAGTCGGTTGTTAATAACTTGCTCTAACTTACCCTCCTAATATGAATTGTTGACAGCATAAGCTGGAGTTACTGTGGTTTAACTCCTCAGATAATGAATGAAAGGCCAATGACACAGGCACTGGACACTCAGTCCAAAGGGAATGTCTTCTTAGGTAACAGAGGGCTCAGCTTAATTAGGTGTACTGGCTAGTTTGGTGTGTCAACTTGACACAGGCTGGAGTTATCATAGGAAGAGGAGCTTCACTTGGGAAAGTGCCTCTATGAGATCCAGCTGTGGGGCATTTTCTCAATTAGTGATCAAGTGAAGGAGGGCCCCTTGTGGGTGGTGCCATCTCTGGGCTGGTATTCTTGGGTTCTATAAGAGAGCAGGCTGAGCAAGCCAGGGGAAGCAAGCCAGTACAGAACATCCCTCCATGGCCTCTGCATCAGCTCCTGCTTCCTGACCTGCTTGAGTTCCAGTCCTGACTTCCTTTAGTGATGAACAGCTGTGTGGAAGTGTAAGCTGAATAAACCCTTTCCTCCCCAACTTGCTTCTTGGTCATGATGTTTGTGCAGGAATAGAAACCCTGACTAAGACAATTAGGGAACACCTCAGCTTCACGCTGGTGGCTTGAAGCCATCTATGAGTAAAAGACGTGGCTGTCACCCTCAGCTATAAGCCTGAGGAAGGAATTAAGAGTCTTGACTACCCCTTTTCCTATCTAAAAGAAGCCCATGAGTACTGCCTCCTTCTCTGGATCATTATCTTTCATGAGAAAGCTGTGCAAACACCACCGCCAAGGGCCTGACACTTTATAGATGGAGTGCCTGATTGTCGTCATAAGAAGGGAAAGTGCACACATGGGAACTGCAGAGAGCTCAGGATGGAGAGCTAGCACAAATAGAGAAGTGGGGACATTTAAATACAAGATTAATTAGCAGGGGAAGAAAGGGAAAGAAGGGTGAAAGAGGGAGTATGCTCTATTTCCAAATGAATGAGAATAATACATTTTTAGTTTCACATATTATTCATTCATTCATTCATTTATTTATCTATCTATCTATCTATCTATCTATCTATTTATGTTTACAATGCACAAATTAAGAAGCTGTGGCCTTTATGGGATATCAAAGCCCTTCCTGGGTGCTCAGAAGAAAACAGATCAGTGCACACACCCAAGGAAAATATCCAATAGGAATAAGGTCCTTTCATAGAATGAGAAGAACTGGGATGAAGTTTAAGAGCACGGGCTGCTCTAGCAGGCAACCCAGGTTTGGTTTCCAGCATCAACATGGCGGCTCACAAGTCTTTTGACATCCTTGGGCACCAGGCATGCAAATGGTGTACAGAAACAGATGCAGGGCAAACACTCTTACACATAAAGTAATAAAATGGAATTTCGAAAAAATGAGAAGAATCATCTCAAGTCCCACACTGAGCAGCAGAGATGCCACCAACCAGGATGGGAGCCTCGCATTTCCCTGGGTGAGTGTTCAGAAGGCCTGCACCCTAGCTAAGATAACCAAACAAGCAAACAAACAAGCCCAGTACTAAATGTCCCATTTAAAAACCTTAAGAAGCAAGATTGTAAAGGTCAAATGACTCCCAAGTACCTGAACTCCATGCCAAGTTCGAGGTTGCTGAGAGCGATGCCGTCAGTGGTTAAAATTCACAGCAATGATGAGCCAAGGGTCAATAAAATATAACCTATAATAAGGAGAAACACGATCCAGAGTGACCAGAACTGCCAGATGTTAGAATTAGCAGAAAAAAATAGTCATTACAATTATAGCAATTGTTAAAATGTTAGGTAGAGACATAAGTAAAGCATAAATAAAACCTCTAGTAGAAAAAATATACACTATCATGCCTGAAGTTGAAAATATGCTGGAGAGGATTAATAACAGATTAAATATTTCAAATGAAATTAGTGAACTTGGCACAGCAATAAGAGCGAAGATGAACATACAAAGAAAGAAAGATTTGTTCCATGTTTGTGTTTATACCTGAGTGTTTACACAATGTTTCCAGAGCCTCTAAACATACTCCCGTCCCCTCCCAACTCCGAACACCACTGACTCCTCCCAGCCTCTGTGGTTCTGTCTTTCACAGAAGGTTCTATAACTATGGTGCCAGAAGACAGTGTAATCCTCTGGAGCTGGAATTACAGGAGGGTGTGGACTCTGGAAACAGATCTCCAGTCCTCCACAAGAGCAGCAAGCCCTTTAAACAGGCAACACAAAAGCACAACCCAGGAAAGAAGCAATTGAAGATGGACCGCAACTTAAAACTTCTGTTGTATCCAAGGCCCCAGTGCCACAAATTCATCTGTCAATTAACATTATTTTAATTTAATTTTTAAAAGATCTGGTCTGCAAAAGACACTATTAAAAGAGCGACTAGGAAAAAACATTTATAAATGTTGTGGGTGTGCCTGGTGCTGTTCTTGCAAACCAATCCCCTAATGAATAAAGGAGCCAATCACTGGGTGAGTAGGCAGGACTTCGGGGATGGACAGGTGAAGAGAGGAAGCCAGAGAGTTAGTTCCTTTTGGAACCGGGACAGCAAAGGGGTAAGATATAGCTGCTAGAGTTTCCTAGTAGATCCACCACAGGGGGATCAGATTTTAATAAGGCTTACAAGATTAGGTTCTAGTTGTTGCGCCCAGAGAAGGAGTTACTATTGTTTCTGAACTAAGTTTGTGTTGCGTTTTTCCTGCATGTGATGGTGGCTTGTCTGGGTTCAAGAAAGATAGGAATGGCGGCCAAGCGTGGGTTTGCCTGAGGTGCTCCACAAAGGCTGTGGGGGATTTGAAGCACAGGGATGGTGGGGTAGTGACTCGGAACCTAGTGAGCTGGGCAGAGATGTTTCAGGAACTCTGGGCCAGTGAATCTCCATGAATCTCCAGTGCATGGTCAACCAGGGCACTGGAGCTAGAGGCACACGCGTGGGAACGTGCCGGTTCTACTTTTTTAATATTTCACTCAACATATAAAAATAGAAATTCGATGGATTTTTTGTACACAAAATACACTAAGAAATTCTAAAATTCAACAACAAGAAAATGAACAGTCCAGTTAAACTATCTGCGCAGAAAGATCAAAGAAAATACACAGCACAGGTGGATTAAATCAAACCAGCACATGGAAGCTAGCTCACAGGCACACGCCACAAGAAATCTGTGGACTCTGGCAGCAGTGTGCTGTGGCTGTACACAGGACACCATGGGTAAAGTTTAAAAGGAAACACTGGCAGTAGGAAGCGCTGTTGGTCCGAACTGACAAGGACCCTCATCCACTGTCAGCGGGAATACAGAGGAGACAAGTACGGGTGTGCCGCTCTCTCCAAAGCTTGCCGTGTGCGGCTGGGCAGTCAGAGTCTTTGATGTCTGCCTAAGTGAATTGAAATGTTAACCCCACAAAAGTACTGAGCACACTGATGCAGCTTTGGTAGAGTTGTCAAAAATGGGATCAAGACGCACAAATGGAAGACAAGAGTATATCCTTACAAAAGGGAAATCATTCAAAGAAGCATGTGACAAAACGATATGAAAGGGTCAAAATATTTCATGAGTCTGTCCACACAGTGTGTGAACCATAGTTCTAGGATCTTCCGTGAAAGACAGAACCGCAGAGGACAGAACTGCAGAGGCTGCGAGGAGCCAGTGGAGGTCAGAGCGAACTCAGAGGGAAGGGAGTGAATCGACTTAGCCAGGATGCTCAGAGGCTCTGGAAACACTGTGTTATACTGCAGTGGTGAGCCCCCGGAGCTTCTCATTTGTCAAGGCCCTCAGAACTGTACAGAACAAATAGTCCGGACACTAGTCAATATGATGAACCAATCCTGGCTCATAAACTATAACAAACACCACACTAATGCAATAGAACAAGAACAAACACAGGAAAAGATCTGAGCAGAGTGGAGAGGAGAACTTTTTATTATTATGTGTTCATTCTCTGGAAACTAGCATTTCTCTAAAAATAAAATTATTAATTTAGAAAATACATTTCCAAGGCTTAGGAGTTAACATTTTTGTATTTACAAAGAAAAATAACTCAGTCATATACTGAATCATCCTATTGTGTGTTATCTCATGCAATAATTGTTTCAAACGAAATGTTTGACATGAGAACAATACAGATTTTGCAGGACATAATTTAAGCATGATATTCAACAACGGGAGAATTTGCATGTTTTCTAATACATATTTATAATTGGCCTTATAGTTTTCCATGAAACAAGTCTCAAGCAATTTCAAGGTATTGGTAACATTAGGGACATTTTAAGGCTGAAATAAAGGACTAAAGAATATCTAAAAATGTCAATGTTCTTGTTAACTTGAAACTCTTCTAAGTAACTTTTGTGAAAGAAGAAATAAAAATGGAAATTATGATAATGTCAAAAGTTGTTAAAAAACACAGCTGAAGTGTCACTTGGAAGATAAATTGGACACTAAATACTTATATTAGAAAGGAGAAAAGGTTGAAAATTAAAGATCTGAGTACTCACCATATGAAAAAATGCTAAAAGGACAGAAAGAACTGTAGAAGCCAGAAAATAAGGAAATGATAAAGATTAGGACAAAAGTTACGAAGTTGGAAAAGATAGAAACGAGATCAGCAAAACCGAAGGTAGTGCTTTCAGAAAGACAAGGTCAACGCACCCCTGGTGGGGATCCAAGAAAAGAAGGGGGTAGGAAGTGAAGATACTTACAAATGCTAAATGTTTGTGAGGGAAAATTATAAAGAGATTGATGCCGATAATAATGAAACCACATATGATATGGACATATTCCTACTCATTTGACCCAAGAAAAAAGAGAAATCCCTAAGTAATAATGTTTGTTGAGATAATTTAATTAATAATTCCATAATATCAAGACAATGATGGGCTCCAAGGCTCAGGCAAGTGAGGGCTGGAGGGGCAGCCAGAGGGCTCACAGGTTTGTTGAAGGAAGTGTTTCTTCAGTTGGATTTGAAACTCTGGATGCTAATGTCTTTTTCCTCCTCTTCTCCTTATGTGTTGAATGTTATAAATATTACGTGTGTTGTTTTATAAGTATATGATAACTCAGAAGCATTACTTTAAAAGTGTCATCCTATAAGGCAAAATGAATATTCTCTCTCTCTCTCTCTCTCTCTCTCTCTCTCTCTCTCTCTCTGTGTGTGTGTGTGTGTGTGTGTGTGTGTGTGTGTTGACTGAATTTAAGGCCAACAGCTCTCTCTCTCTCTCTCTCTCTCTCTCTCTCTCTCTCTCTCTCTCTCTCTCCCTCTCTCTCTCTCATAAAAGTGTTTTTAAAATATTATTTACTTATTTTTATTTCATGTGCACTGGTCTTTTACCTGCATGTATATCTGTGTGAGGGGCTCAGATTCTCTGGAACTGGAGTTACAGACAGCAGTGAGCTGCCATGTGGGTGCTGGGAATTGGATCTAGGTCCTCTGGAAGAGCAGCCAGTGCTCTTCACTGCCAAGCCATCTCTCCAGCCCCTTTGAAAGCCTTTCTAAGGTGCCTTTGCAGTAAGATCCATGGCAGCACTCTTGGACATAGCGTCTAGAAAGCTTTCCAGCACTGTGCTCAGGGGACATTTAGAAAACAAAGCAAGAATACTGTGTAGCACTGCCCTGGCAATACCTAACCTCAGACAGGCCATTTATAACCAAAAGAACTGAAACAGGAAGGCACTGCCAACCTCAGCTGGGAAATCAGTGACTCAGCTTGCTTGTTTTCCTGCATCTGGTCATGAGTGATTGCAGACGTGCCACTGTTGTGGAGTTAGAAGAACCTGAAACCGTGACTGTGTGTTTTACTAATTCATAGCTCGCAGCATTGCTTGCTTACTTGATAGGGTGATCGTCGTGTTTTCTTGATAATTTTCAGAATTATTTAAGCCTAATCAATTTGGGTTAGGGTTGGATTAAATGCACATAGGGACACCGACAGCTTAACAATATCAAATCTTCTCATATATAAGCCATGTTTCTCCTGGTTTCCTTCTAGTTTAATGTCACTCAAAGTTTCCTGTAATTTGCAGGTTTTGTTGTTTGGTTTTGTAATTTTCACCTCTCTCTTAAATTCACTAGTGAAGCCACCTAGAGCTTAAGTTTCCTTTATCATCCTAGTGGCTATTAAATTGGCTTGTTTCTTCCTAAGAAGGCTCGGATACTTGGCGTCTCTCAGAATATTTTCCCATTTCATCCTCATTATCAAATTTATTAGCTTAAAGTTATTTGTAGAATCCTCGTTTTGTTTTCTAAATACAGGTAAACTCTGGAGTCATGTGAACCTTATCTTTTGAGTAGCAAATAGTGTCTTCCTGGCTTGGCACAGATCTTCCCATTTTTCTAAGGTGGAAGCCAGTGTTTCAGATTTGAGGCTTTCTTTGTTTTCTAATAAAGATGTCTGCTGCTTTAAATTTTGCTTTTAGAATGGTTTCCATGCTGTCTCACAATTGTATCTATTGGGTTTTCAGACAGCTTAAAAACCAGCTAGTTTTCTTTTAGATTCATTCATTGATCAGAGGTTAATTTAGAATTATGCTATTTCATTTCCAAACATTTGCATATTTTATGTACACTTTTCTGTTATTGATACCAGCATTGACTCTTTAATGACTCAAGAACCGTGCTTTTGAAAACTCAAGTCCCACCCGTGTACCGAGACTTGTTTCAAGACATTTGTAAGTGCTTTACCTGTAATCAATAAAAGTATTAATATAATTATAAGCATTTCCTATATGGAGCTTTTAATTCTGTCGCTTAAGTTTTCTGTCTCCTTTTTCTACCGTATTTGCTCATGTACTTCTGATACAGTGTGCTGAAGTTTTTGTAATGACTGTGAATTTGTCCTCTTCTTCTTGAAATTCTTTGCATCAGCTCATGTACCAGAGCCAGGCTGCCCTCTTTCCTTTGGACTTTATTGGTACATTTATTCTCATTTAAGTTTTATTTTCAAGTTTTTCTATTTTAAAATTAGCTTTTTGCACCCACTACTTAATTCTTTTCTTTTATGGTTATTATTTCTTTTTATGTCTGAATAAATTAAGCATATTTATTTTAAAGTCATTTGAATAGTCTAAGTTATTTTAGTTTTCAGTCACTAATTCTTCAGAGGATCTTGATTAACTGAGTCACTTTCATTGTGTGAAATTATGATTTTCATTAAGAGGATGGCTGATTTCCCATGCCTCATCATTCATCCTTTTCCTTCAGTGGTTTTCACAGCTACATAGCTTTCTTCACCATGACTCTTTAAAACAAACAAATAAGCTTCTTTAAAATTACCAATATTAAATCAGATATGTACAAGCTATAGACTATTAGGCTGTCTCTGTCTCTGTCTCTGTCTCTGTCTCTGTCTTTCTCTCTCTCTCTCTCTCTCTCTCTCTCTCTCTCTCTCTCTCTCACACACACACACACACACACACACACACACACACACACACACGCCAGCACCCTTTCATGCAAAATGAAAGGAAATCCTACTTCCCTTTCCATGTACTCCTGGGGGGCTGACTGCACACAGCTGCAAACAGATGCTCCTGGTTCCACCTAGAGCCCGAGTCATGGCCAAGTCGGAGTGCTTCCGGATACAGCACCTTCTGGGCATGTGATTTCAGCCCCACTTATGGCTGGATGTGTCTATTTTGATTTTTATCTAAATACAGACTTGGTTTTGAGCACCAAATGTCTTTAGAGTGTGTGGGGGAACAATTCAAATATTTTGACTATGGGCCCAGCAAAATGGTTCTGTGAGTAAAAGTATTTACTGTGCCATACCTAACCAAACCTGGGCTCAACATCCAGGTACCACATGGTGGAAAGAGAGAACCCACTCTTCAATATTGTCTTCTGACCCCCATTCATCCTCCATGACACACATATACCCAGGAAGCAAATAGAGATAGGAACTTGGTAATTTTGATGAGAAAATGGCTAAGGCTACAGAGATCATCTTGAGAAACACTGAAGACCAGGGCAAGGAAGTGGTGTCTGGAAGAAACAGAAGGACATAGCTCTAACCAGATGAGCTTCCAAGACGCTGGAGAGATAGCTTTGCCACTAAGAACATCTGCAATCTTGGATGAGGACCCAGGTTTGATCCCCAGTGCCCACCTGGTTGTAACTCCAGCTCCAGGGGATCTGATGCCCTCCTCTGCCCTCCATGGACACCTGATACAAGTGATGCTCATAAAACACTCAGGTGTTCAGATGCATACATAAAATAAAACCAAATCTACAGGCAATTGAAAAATGCTAAGAACTAAAGAGATAGTCTTCCCAGAGAAGAGCACACCAATCGCTTATCCAATAGCAAATGGTCAGCCCTGAAAACATACAAACAAATGTTCAGGTACGTGTGTGCATGTGTGTGTGCACGTGTGTTCAACAGTTGATGATAAAACAAGAAGCCAGGTATTTGAGATTAGAGAGAAGTACCGGGGAGGGCTTGGGGAGGAAAGAAAAGGGAGAAATGATGTAATATATTATATCCTCAAAAATAAAATAATTTTTAAAAAGACAATATGAGCTTTAAAACGTGTTTTAAAAACAAACCAACCAACCAAAGATTAGCTTCAGAAAACTGAAGGGGGTGGGCTAACAGCTAGGAACCTCTGTGATTACTAGTGGGCAGTGATGCCACACCTGGACTGGTAAGAAAAACATTGTTCCAGCGCCCAGGAGAGGCAGCTGGTGGATGCTGCCACCCGAAGCTGTAACCGTAACTGTTGCCCACTCTGATCAATTTGCTTTCAATGTCCTCCCAGTACTTCCAGTGAAACACATGTTTTAGTTCACAAACAGCTTCATGACATCATTTACAGAAATCAAAAGGGAACATCACAACCCCACTGGATAAATAAAGGATCAGGACAAACAGTTCTCTAAACCACATACACAAATTGGCATAAGGTACACATACATGCTATCCTTCATATTCATCACAGAAATGAGAGTTTTGGGAATAGAAATGCTACGTTTCATTATTTTAGTGGTGAAAGTTGTTCTCTGGGAGTTTCACACACATACGGAGTGTGTTGTCTACTCTCATCTCTCACTTTATCTCCCACCCAGCCCTGTCACCTCTCCCTCCTCCCTGCCAAGTCCCTTCCCCACACTGATGTCTTGTGTTATCTTGTGATCCACTGACTTTAAACAAGACTGTGTGGCCACAGGGTTAGAACTATCCATGGAGTCTGGGTGATTCATCACCAGATGCACAACGAAGACAGTGGCTGTCTGTCCTCCCGAATCCATAAGTAACCAAGAGTTGGGCATCGAGGGGTATTTAGTTTTTAATAATACTAAAGCATGAGGTGCTATCACACTCATATGCCTAACTGGCTGCTGCCTCAGAAGTCAGCACAGCTCTTTAGGAATACAAAACAATACAATAACTCAGTGTTGAAGAAGACACACAGAAGGTGTTCCCAACATTTGGGGGAGTGTGGGTACAGTTCACTAGGTAGAGTGTGTGTCCACTGGGCAGGTAGCCTTCAGTTTGATCCTCCATGCTGTGTAAACCAGGCATGATGATATGCCCTGTATTCCCAACGCATGTTACGATGCATGTGAAGCATGCACACATGTGCAAGGACAATACTTGTACACATAAAATAAGACACATAGGTGAGGAATCCAGGTGTGTCTGCCGTCTCTCTGCCCGAGGCCTCAGCCACAGTCAGGGCGACCGCCAGGCTATTTGCTTCCCTGGAAGCTCCAGGGTAGAATGCATACTTCTGAGTGCATTTAGGTTGTTGGTTGTAAACAGTGGGAAGTGGAGGCAGGAGAATATGAGGTTTAAGGTCATCCTTGGTTACATGGTGACTTTGAGGCTGTCCTGGGACACATGACTCACGGCCTCAAAAAAAGTGTGCCTTGTACTTTAAAACGGTTTTATTAATATCCAATGGATGGTGCACAAAGAGTTTAATTTGGTGAGTTTTTTATATGTGTATATATCAGAAAGCCAAGTTAAAAATGAAACCATATCGAATAGCATCAATTGAACACAGAACAGTTCAGACCAGCCATTTGTTGAGTATATCACATTCCCAGGACCAAGAGGAGAGGGGTTTGGAGACACTGGAGTGTGACATTCAAGTTTCTCTCCCCTCTCCCCTCTCCCCTCTCCCCCTCTCCCCCTCTCCCCTCTTGTCTCTCCCCTCTCCCCTTTCCCCTTCCCCTCTCCCCTCTCCCCTCTCCCTTCTCCCCTCTCCCCTCTCCCCTCTCTCCTCTCCCTTTTCCCCCCTCCCCTCTCATGTCTCCCCTCTCTCCCCTCCCCTTTCGTCTCTCCTCTCCCCAGTTCTCTTCTTCCATCTCCCCTCTTCCTTCTCCCCCTCTCCTCTCTCTCCCCTCTCTCCTCTTCCCTCTCCCCTCTGCCCTCTCCCCTCTTCTTTCTCTTCCCTCTCTCCCTCTCCTCTTCCCTTTCCCTCTTCCCCCTCCCCTCTTTCCTCTTTCCTCTTCCCCTCCCCTCCCTCATCTCCTCTTTCCCTTAGGCTGCTTCCTCTGGGACTCCAAAGAACTCACCAAGTGCCTTGTGCAGGAAGAGAACGCACTCACTAGCAGACTGGCTAAGTACCAAACCCCAGAGTCTACAGACCACTTTGAGGGTCAGTTGGTTGTTGGCTGCAGATCTCTGAGGGAAGGAACTTGCTGAAGCAACTCATGCTGGGAGCACTCAGTTATGATGTAATCAGCTCTGGTAAAAGACGAGACTCCAGCTGACATCCCTGTGTCCCAGGAGGGTTGTCAAAGGGACAAAATGGCAACCAACAATTTGGGAAAAGATCTTTACCAATCCTACCTCTGACAGAGGGCTTATAACCAAGATATACAAAGAACTCAAGAAGGTAGACTCCAGAGAGCCAAATAACCCCATTAAAAAATAAGGTACAGAGCTAAACAAAGAATTTTCACCTAAGGAATATCGAATGGCAGAGAAGCACCTAAAGAAATGTTCAACATCCTTAGCCATCAGGGAAATGCAAATCAAAACAACCCTGAGATTTCACCTCACACCAGTCAGAATTGCTAAGATCAAAAACTTAGGAGAAAACAGGTGCTAGCAAGGATGTGGAGAAAGAGGAACACTCCTTCACTGCTGGTGAGGTTGCAAGCCGGTACAACCACTCTGGAAATCAGTCTGGAGGTTCCTCAGAAAACTGGGCACTATACTACCAGAGGACCCTGCTATACCACTCCTGGGCATATACTCAGAGGATTCCCTGGCATCCAATAAGGATACATGCTCCACTTTGTTCTTAACAGCCCTATTTATAATAGCCAGAAGCTGGAAAGAACCCAGATGTCCCTCAAGGGAGGAATGGATACAGAAAAAGTGGTATATTTACACAATGGAGTACTAGTCAGCCATTAAAAACAATGAATTCATGAAATTCTTAGACAAATGGATGGAATGGAGAACATCATCCTGAGTGGGGTAACCCAATCACAAAAGAACACTCATGGTATGCACTCACTGATAAGTGGATATTAGCCTAGAAGCTTGGAATGCCTAAGACACAATTCACATATCAAATAAAGCCCAAGAAGAAGGAAGGAGAGGCCCCTGGTCCTAGAAAGGCTCAATGCAGCAGTGTAGGGGAATACCAGGACAGGGAAGCAGAAGGGGTGGATTGGGGAACGAGGGAGGGAAGAGGGCTTATGGGACTTTTGAGGAGGGGGGATCCAGGAAAGGGGAAATCATTTGAAATGTAAATAAAGAATATATTGAATAAAAAATAAAATTAAAAGAAAAAAGAAAAAAAGAAAAGGCTATCTTTTTCCCACTAGATGGTTGTACCGCCTTTGTCAAAGATCAAGAGACCATAAGTATGTGGGTTCATTTCTGGGTCTTCAATTCTATTCCATTGATCTACTTGCCTGTCATTGTACCAATACCATGCAGTTTTTAACACTATTGCTCTGTAGTATTGCTTGAGGCCTGGGATACTAATTCCCCCCAGAAGTACTTTTACTGTTGAGGATAGTTTTAGCTATCCTGGGTTTTTTGTTATTCCAAATGAATTTGATAATTGTTCTTTCTAACTCTATGAAGAATTGAGTTGGGATTTTTGATGGGGATTGCATTGAATTTGTATATTGCTTTTGGCAAGATGGCCATTTTTACTATATTAATCGTGCCAATCCAAAAGCATGGAAGATTTTTCCATGTTCTGAGGTCTTCTTCGATTTCTTTCTTCAAAGATTTGAAGTTCCTGTCATACAGATCTTTCACTTGTTTGGTAAATGAGATACTTTATATTGTTTGTGGCTATTGTAAAGGTATCATTTCCCTAATTTCTTTCTCAGTCTGTTTATATTTTGAGTATAGGAAGGCTACTGATTTTCTTGAATTAGCCACTTTGCTGAAGTTGATTATCAGCTGTAGGAGTTCTCTGGTGGAGTTTTTTGGGTCACTTAAGTATACTATCATATCATCTGCAAATAGTGATAATTTGACTTCTTCCTTTCCAATTTGTATCCCTTTGACCTCCTTTTGTTGTCTAATTGCTCTAGCTAGAACTTCAAGTACTATATTGAAAAAAATAAGGAGAGAGAGGGCAGCCTTGTCTAGTCCCTGATTTTAGTGGTATTGCTTCAAGTTTCTCTCCATTTAGTTTGATGATGGCTACTAGTTTGCTGTATATTGCTTTTATTATGTTTAGATATGGGCCTTGAATTCCTGTTCTTTTCAACACCTTTAACATGAAAGGATGCTGATTTTTTTTTCTGTATTCTTTGTTACATTCCAAATGATTTTCCCTTTCCCGGTTTCCCCCTCCCCCTAAGTCCCATAAGTCCTCTTTCCTCCACCAGTTCCCCAATCAACCCCCCTCCCACTTCTCTGTCCTGGAAATCCCCTACAATGCTGCATCAAGCCTTTCCAGGACCCGGGCCCTCTCCTTTCTTTTTCTTGAGAATGATTTGATATGTGGGTTGTGTTTTGGGTATTCTGCGCTTCTGGACTAATATCCACTTATTGGTGACTGCATTCCATGTGTGTTCTTTTGTGAATGAGTTACCTCACTTAGTATGATATTTTCCAGTTCCACCCATTTGCCTAAAAAAATTCATGAAGAGTATTGGTATTAGGTCTTCTTTGAAGGTCTGATAGAATTCTGCACTAAAACCATCTGGCCCTGAGCTTTTTTTTTTTTTTTTTTTTTTTTTTTTGGTTGGGAGACTGTCAATTACCACTTCTCTTGCTTTAGGGGTTATGAGACCATTTAGATGGTCTATCTGATCCTGATTAAACTTTGGTAGTTGGTATCTGTCTAGGAAATTTTCCATTTCATCCAGATTTTCCAGTTGTATTGAGTATAGGCTTTTGTAGTAGGATATGATAATTTTTTAATTTCTTCAGTTTCTGTTCTTATTTCTCCCTTTTCGTTTCTAATTTTGTTAATTTGGATACTGTCTCTGTGCCCTCTGATTAGTCTGGCTAAAGGTTTCTCTATCTTGTTGATTTCCTCAAAGAACCAGCTCCTGGTTTTGTTGATTCTTTGTATACTTCTTTTTGTTTCAACTTGGTTTGTTTCAGCCCTGTTTGATGATTTCCTGCCTCCTACTCCTCTTGGGAGGAGGGTGTATTAGCTTCTTTCTCTTCTAAAGCTTTCAGGTGTGCTGTTAAGCTGCTGTATGTTCTCTCCAGCTTCTTTTTAAGGGCACTCAGAGTTCTGAGTTTTCCTCTCAGCACTGCTTTCCCATAAAATTGTGTCCCATAAATTTGGGTATGTTGTGCCTTCATTTTCCTTAAATTCTAAAAAGTCTTTGATATCTTTCCTTATTTATTCCTTAACCAAGGTATCATTGAGTAGAGCATTGTTCAGTTTCCATGTGTATGTGCGCTTTCTGTTGTTTTTGTTGCTGTTGAAGACCACCACCCTTTCTCCATAGTGATCTGATAGGAGGCATGGGATTAGTTCAATCTTATATCTGTTGAGGTCTGTTTTGTGACAAATTATATATGGCCAGTTTGGGGGAAGGTACTGTGGGGTGCTGAGCAGAAGGTATATTCTTTTGCTTTAGGATGAAATGTTCTATAAATACCTATTAAATCCATTTGGTCTAAAACTTCTGATAGTTTCACTGTGTTCTGTTTAGTTTGTGTTTCCCTGATCTGTTCCTTGAGGAGAGTGGAGTGTTGACCTCACCCACAATTATTGTGTAATGAGAAATGAGCAAAGGTCCAGTCTGAGATATCCCTGAAGAGCAGGACAGAGAGCTGGAGGTCGGAAGGAAGGAGCAGACTTCCCATGCTATTCCTCACTGAGCTTAGAGAATGCACTATACAAGGAGCACTGTGGACTTGACTGTTAAGCGCATAGCTTGTTCTTATAGTTTGAATAGGAAATGTCTCCTCGAAGACTCATGTATTCATGTAGTCCAAGCTTGGTTCCCACGTGGTTGATATTATTGTCAGTGCTGAATATTTTAATTGGGGAGCTCTCTAGAAGCAAACAAATAAAATGAAGTATATAACTATTAAAACAAGGATATGTAGTTAAAATCTTAAAAAGAGTTTAAGAATTAAGTTCATTTGTTAAAATAGAGTTTTTGCTTTAAAATCATGTTACATTTCTTTCATAATATAGGGGTGGGGTGGAGAGGAGTTTCCTGCAAATACAGGAAACTCCTTTTTATACTTGTCTTTTATATAAGTCTCTTACTTGTATAAAAGAAAAGTAGATCCATTTTCTCATGTTCTCTCCCCTCCAGTGTTTGATGAATAGCTCTGAGCACCTACCTACACAATCTAGTCTGTACCGGATATTGTGGACACAGCATAGAGCAGGACTGGTGGTCTTGAAGCCCTTACCTAAGCATACTTGTGCCAAAGACTGTGTGTAGCAAGGGAAGCTGCACGGGGGCTCTGCAGGAGACCATAGGAAGCATCAGGAGACAGTAAAGATACCAGAAGACAAAGCTGAGAGCAGAGAGCTCTAGACACAGGCACAGCCTCTAAGCAGAGCCCAGGGACTTGAAGTAGTTTTGGTTGATTGGTTGGTTTTCGTTTTTCTTTGTTGTTTGTTTGTTTTGTCTTTTGTTTGTTTTTGCTGCTAAGGGTAGAACACAGAGCCTTTTGCATGCTAAGAGAATGCTCTAAGTTGGCCCAAATTCCAGCCCAGGCAATTCTATGAATTAAATAAGCTGGAGGCTAGCTAGAGAGCTGGCTTAGAATGTAGGAGCACTTTCTGTTCTTGTAGAGGACTAAAGTTTGATTCCAAGCACCCATATTAAGAGGCTCACAACTATGTATAACTCCAGCTCCAGAGGATCTGATGCTCTCTTCTGGCATCCATGGGTACCCACATGTACCTGAGTACACACACACACACACACACACACACACACACACACACACACGGAAAACATAAAATAAATCTTTAAGAAAGGAAGTAAGCCCTCAAGGGGTGGAGCACAGTTGAGTGGCTTGTTCAGACAGCAGATGTTAAGGATAATGTGGACTTAGGTCTTACAGTTTTGTTTTGGTGAGAAATATTGACTTTAAGATAAAACAATTTTAAAATAAAAGCACTCCAAAAATAGATTTTAGGAAAAAAGATGACGATGAATTTAAGATGATTTTACCTTAAAAATAAAAGAAATATAGTAGACTTTTAGACTAAATATTAGCGTTCACGCATGTGTAGTGCCTAAATGGGACACCCTGAAGCTGGAGCTCTCTGGCCCTCTGTGCCTTTTCAGTTCTGCATGTTTAGGGTTGCGGCATTTGCACAAAGCAAACACGAGGGAGACCTTGGGATTCGCTGGGTCAGCACAGGCTTTGCTCCCTCGCCATCTTAGTGTGCCCTCCTCTAGCTAAGGAATGGCCCTCCTTGGAGTCACCCTCAGTTGTCACAGGCAAACCTTCCTGACACTGAAGGGTGGCATCATAGACACCTGCAGCATTTCTGCTGTTCATTGACACGCCTAGTGTCAGCTGCTTGTTGTGAGATTTGGGCAGCTGGGGCCTGAGTGTCAGAGGCTTGTCATTGGAGAGAAAGGTGAAGAGATGTAATTGAGATGGGGACTCACACTGCTGGCAGGTGGGTGTTTTGTGTGTGTGTGGGGGGGATTGTGAAGAAACAACGAGAAAGCTGGGAAGAAGTGAACCACTGAGATATGACAGGTTGGTCCTGGAGACCACCTCTCAACAAAGATAGCATGTCCGACACACCTTCAGAAATTGTGCAAGCCCAGGATTCGGACCGCACCACAGTCATCTATGAAACCCAGCACTGTGCAAGTAGCATTCTTAGGAAGGCTCACTACCCCAGCAGTGAGCTCAAAGTCTCCAGTGTCCTTACAAAATAGCTCAGGGAGATGAACTGGGGAAGAAAAGCTTTTGAAGGAAAAGATTTTTCTTCAAATTTCTTCTTTACAAATTACAAATTGTAAATCCTTACAATTTTGTGTAAGTTGGAGAATGCTTTTTGTCGTAATAATGAAGTTCTTAATTTATCATTTTTACAATACAGGAAGATTCCATTTTAATGATGGCTGCTTGCCAAGCACCAGCTACCATTCTCTGACACAATGTCTTTTCCAATTTATATAAGTAACGTATTCACAGAAACTTATATATGCATATATACTTATATATATGTTTTAAAACACACATACATCTACACATATAAACATGTTTATATACCTACAAATAATGTCTATTTATCTGAATGTATGTAGATATATTCATATGTGTGTATATTTTAATATATACATATTCATCTATAAAAAGCTATCTATGCATATAATTTGAGGATCCCACTCAGAGCTCCAAGAGACTTGGCTTCATCTAATACTGGGCCTGACCAAAATCAGCTGTGTGCACTGAATAGGAACAGACCAGGAGCTAGCATCAATTCCAGTCCAGGTGAGGACGCTGCTTGTGCCCCAGCCCTGGACTATCCCCACCCATTATCGAACGCAGAGGCAGCAGTCCTCACCAGACTTGCTCAGAGACCATTGCTTGACGTAATTGACTCACTAGTCAATCCCTGGATATAGAATCATGGTCACATGGCCTGGGCCCCAGGAGAACAGTCCACACTCTCCCCACTCCTCGCACTAGCTCTACACTGTGGGGGGAGGAGACAGTTAGGGCTAAGTCAGTGGGGAGCTTTGATCATCATGGTGGAGCAATGCTTTGGTTTTGTGCTGAATAGAAACTGGATTTGGAACCTGATTATGGTAGGACTAGTTATTACCTAAAATGAGAAAAAAATGTTAGCTGCTTATAGAAGCCAGCTAGTGAAACCTTTTTAATGACATTTAAAACATTTAATGGCATCTTTATCTAGAGGCAATGATGGTGAGGATACAAAAATTAAGCTGTGTTTCAGTTACATACATGTATACCCACACACATGTAAGATAATGTACCAGATGTACTGTCCAACACTTGCTCTCCTTACAGTTTACCTTCAGATTTTTCAGAATCACAGTGAGTTCACTTAATTGATAATGCCCTTCCACTTACCATGAGGTTGATCCTGTTAGAAGTGCAGAGCCCAAGGCTCACTCAAACCCACTGGCCCGATCCTCACTGATTCATTGGCAGTGGAGAACATGAGAAGCACAGATCTGGGGCATCCTTTGGTGAGTGTGACATTGTGGGGGATGTGTCATATGTATGAGTGTGCCCGTGGGGCCGGGGTGTTGCTTCAGGTATTGCTTCTCAGAATTCGTTCACCTTGTTTTTGAGATGAGGTCTTTCTTTCGTCAGCCTGGAGCTGGTTGATGAGGCTGGGCTGGCTTCCCGGTGAGCCTCAGGGATCTGCCTGTCTCTGCCTCCCCAAGACTGGGATGACAACCATGCGTCTCTACGCCCAGTGTTTTACGTTAGTGCTGGTGTCAAAATCAGGTCCTCATGAATACAAGGCAAGCACTTTAGCAACAGCCAAGTCAATCCTGGCAGGCCATCATCTTTCAAACGGACAACAGCAGTGCCATGTTGTCTAACACACGGGCTTTTCAGGAAAGTACTGACTCTACTGCATCCTCAAGGTAACTGACATAGCACAAAGTCGGGAATCTCTGACTTCATTTTGTATCTGTCCTCTTTAATTTGGGGGACACTCGCTCACTTTTAGGCCTAAGTACTTCAGTCACTCAAAAAGGATCTGTCTAAGCACTGGTGATACCTAAACTGTCTCTCACCCCTTCAACGCTAATGCTAAAATTATGAATGGCAGTCAACTATGAAAAAGAGTGTCCTTAGATGATAGACAAGTAGTCATACAGATGAGAGAGAGAGAGAGAGAGAGAGAGAGAGAGAGAGAGAGAGAGAGAATAGGCAGATACATAGATAGACAGATGATAGATGATAGATTGATAGACTGATAGACCATTCAATAGATTGATAGATAGAAAGAAAGACAGATAATATGGGTGTAAATGCCACCATATGCATATGGAGGTCAGAGAACAACTTGCAAAAGTCAGTTCTCTCTTTCCACCTGTGGGTCCCTGGGATCAAACTTGGGTCATTGGATTTGATGGCAAGTTACCTTACTTTCTAAGACATCTCATCCAAACCCTTCAGCAAAGACTTATAGAACAGACTACTCCCCAGATAAGGGTAGTTGTCTACTCTGGTGAAGCCGTGCCTTGGAGCAACAATAACCAAGTCCTAAGAATCAGTTTGACTCTTCAAGCAATAAAGACTTCTGACCAAAGTTCCGACAGTAATCAAAGAGGCCTCGTCTGGACCAGGGCTGCCTGACTATGCCTGCCCCTCTCCCCTTCCCCACCCAATTCACCACCCAATTTCAAACCCGAATCTCATTTAATTGCTATGACAATGGACAATGGTCACTGGCTTGTTGAATATTCCTTTCCCCATTGTACAGCATCATTAAAATCTCCTTTCTCTGTCTTAACTACAATATAATATCATTTACTTTAATTAACTTGTTCCAGGGGCAGGGTGGGGGAGTGGGGTGATGGGGCCCAGGTCCAGGGTTCTGGACCTAAAACTCCAGTAATCTGCGAAACCACAGAATCTAGCCTTTCATCATTTGATGCTAACTCATGCTAGAGTTTAGCCACTAGATGGCCAGAAGCCATTTAGTAGAAGTCAGTGTTAGCATTTATTCCATTGACCTTGAGTCATGCACACAATTCCCGTTGCGATGGGCATGTAGACAGATCCAAGTCTTTGTCTAAGGCTACACTGCAGAAGCACTTTGTAAATAACTCCTCTCAGAATGGTTTGAAAAAATATTTACTATGATATGCTAACAGATGCTTCCAAACAAAGGGACCAGGAAGCTGGAGCCTTCTCTGACTGCCGTTCAGAATCCTTCCATTAAGTTCGCCTGCAAACTTTGCTGAAGAGCCCAGCAAGCAACGATGAAAATTACAGAGTGGCTCCCAAGCACTGCAGTGGGTAATCAGCTGAAATGGAGCTGTTTTCCATATTCTTTGCTGATAATGCAAATGGACCCTTTAAAGCAAACAGCTCCAAGTTGCCATACATCCCACAAGCTGAAAGGACCCATGTGGTCCACACAGATTCTTCTATTGCATACCAAGGCCTGCCCAGAGATATGGCTTCCCATAGCCATCAGCAGTAAGGGTCCCCAGATGCCTGTGCTTGAACAATGGTCGGGCTGAGGAAGGGCTTTACAGACCCAGGCCAAACACCTGGATAAAGGATCTGTCAAGAAATGAAGTTGCCTTGAGGGAAATGACGGCGTCTTTTTTTAAAAAAAGATTTGTTTATTGTTATATGTAAGTACACTTTAGCTATCTTCGGATGCGCCAGAAGAGGGCGTCAGATGGTTGTGAGCCACCATGTGGTTGCTGGGAATTGAACTCAGGACCTCCGGAAGAACAGTTGGTGCTCTTACCCGCTGAGCCATCTCTCCAGCCCCAACAGGGTCTTTCTAGACCCCCAACATTTCTCTGCACCTGGCTCACCTCCTGCTCTAGGAGACCTGAGTTTGTGCGGCCTGGAAGCAAAGGACTCTGGTTAATGTGCACAAGGCAGGTCTCCTGATATCCCTGATGAGGGGTGCAGAGAAAAGCATGACTGTTTCCTGTCTGATTGTCTTTGCTCTGGAGCAGACATGTGGGAGGGAAAGATGGCATTGTGGAGGACTTGCTGAGAGCTCACGAAAAGAAAGTACGGGAGGGACAGTGTGGTGTGCCGCAGAAACATCCAGGCGTTTGCTGTGTAACTTCAACAGTTCCTAAACTCTCTGGTCCTTAATTTGTAGGAAATAGAATAATAAAACTCTCAGGGCAGACGCGGTAGGCAGCATCACTTGGCACATAGTGTGCATTTGGCAAATGTGCTTTTTCTCCTTTCCCCTGTGAGAATGAACCAAGCCCCCTCTGGCGTGGTACCCTCCCCCCTCCACCATTCCTGCATATTGGAGATGGATGGGATTGTTCTAAAAACCACAAGTGATCTCCAGAAAGTTATTACAGTTAAAATGTCATGTTAGTACTATTATTTATTTATTTATTTATTTACTTATTTACTTATTTACTTATTTAGCACTCCATATTTTATTCCTGCCCTCCCACCATGGTCCACACTCTGACTATTCCACATCCCATACTTCTTCCCCATGCCCTGTCTCCACGTGGATGTCCCCACTCCCCACCCTATCTGACCTCTAAACTCCCTGGGGCCTCCAGTCTCTTGAGGGTTAGGTGCTTCATCTCTTAATGAACACAGACCAGGCAGTCCTCTACTGTATGTGTGTTCGGGGCCTCCTATCAGCTTGTGTTTGCTGCCTGTTTGGTGGTCCAGTGTTTGAGAGATCTCGGCGGTCCAGATTAATTGAGACTGCTGGTCCTCCTACAGGTTTGCCCTTCTCCTCAGCTTCTTTCAGCTTTCCCTATCTCAACAACAGGGGCGAGCCACTGCTGACCATTGGTTGGGTGCAAATATCTGCATCCGACTCTCTCAGCTGCTTGTTGGGTGTTCCAGAGTGAGGTTAGGCTAGGTCCCTTTTTGTGAGCACTCTGTAGCCTCAGAGTCAGGCCTTGGGACCTCCCCTTGAGCTGGATCCCACTTTGGGCCTGTCACTGGACCCTCTTTTCCTCAGGCTCCTCTTCATTTCCATCCCTGTAATTCTTTCAGACAGGAACAATTATGGGTCAGAGTTGTGACTGTGGGATGGCAACCCCTCCCTCATTTGATGCCCTGTCTTCCTGCTGGAGGTGGGCTCTATAAGTTCCCTCTCTCTACTGTTGGTCATTTCATCTAAGGTCCCTCCCTTTGAGTCCTGAGAGTCTCTCACCTCCCAGGTCTCTGGTGTATTCTGGAGGGTCTTCCCAACCTCCAATCTCTCGAGACTGCCTGTTTCCATTCTTTCTGCTGGCCCTCAGGGCTTCAGTCCTATTCTCTCACCTAATATCAGATCAGGTTTCTCTCTCCTCCCCATTCACCCCCCACGCCCCCACTCTGTCCACTTTCCCTCCCATGTCCCTCCCTCCCTCCCAACTTGTGATTACTTTCTTCTCCCTCTCAAGTAGGACTAAGGCATCCTCTTTTGGCCCCTTCAGCTTTTTGACCTTTTTGAGTTCTATGGACTGTATATTGGGTATTCTATACTTTTTTTTTGTTAATATCCACTTATTAGTGAGTACATACCATGAATGTCCTTTTGGGTCTGAGTTTCCTTACTTGGGATGATATTTTCTAGTTCCATCCATTTGCCTGCAAAACTCAGAATGTCCTTCCTTTTAATAGCTGAGTAGTATTCCATTGTGTATATGTACCACATTTTCTGTATCCATCCTTCTGTTGTGGGACATCTAGGTTGTTTCCAGCTTCTGGCTACCACAAATAAGGCCGCTATGAACATAGAGGAACATGTCCCCCTGTGGCATGATGGAGCATCTTTGGGATATATTCCCAGAAGTGGTATAGCTGGGTCTTCAGGTAGATCTATTCCCAATTTTCTGAGGAACCTCCAGATTGATTTCCAGAGTGGTTGTACCAGTTTGCAATCCCACCAACAATGGAGGAGTGTTCCTCTTTTTTTCACATCCTCCATAACTTATGTTGCCACCTGAGTAATTGATCTTAGCCATTCTGATTGGTGTAAGGTAGAATCTCAGGGCTGTTTTGATTTACATTTCTCTGATCACTAAGGACTTTGAACATATCTTTAGGTGCTCTCAGCCATTCAATATTCTTCAGTTGTGAAATCTCTGTTTAGTTCTATACCCCATTTTTTGATTGTGTTATTTGGGTTTTTTTTGGTGATTAGCTTAAGTTCTTATATATTTTGGATATTAGCCCTCCATCAGATGTGGGGTCAGCAAAGTTTTTTCCCAATCTGTGGGTTGTTGATTCGTCTTATTAACCATGTCCTTTGCCTTACAGAAGCTTTCCAGTTTCATGAGGTCCCATTTATAAATTCTTGATCTTAAAGCATTAGCCATTGGAGTTCTGTTTAGGAAATGTCTCCCTGTGCCAATGAGTTCAAGGCTCTTTCCCACTCTCTCTTCTATTAGATTCAGTGTATCTGGTTTTATGTTGAGATCCCTGATCTACTTGGACTTGAACTTTGTGCAAGATGACAAATATGGGTCTATTTTCATTTTTCCAAATATAGACAGGCAGTTAGACCAGTACCATTTATTGAAGATGCTTCCTTTTATCCATTGTATATTTTTGACTTCTTTGTCAAAGATCAAATGTCTGTAAGTGTGTGGTTTTATTTCTGGGTCTTCAATTCTATTCTATTGATCATCGTGTTTGTCTCTGTACCAATACCATGCAGTTTTTATCACTATTGCTCTGTCAGAGATGGTGATTCCCCCAGCCATTATTTTATTATTAAGAATTATTTTCACTATTCTGGGATTTTTGCCTTTCCAGATGAATTTGAGAATTGCTCTTTCCATGTCTGTGAAGAATTGTGTTGGGATTTTGATGGGGATTGCAACGAATCTATAGATTGCCTTTGGTAGGATAGCCATTTTTACTATGTTAATTCTGCCAATCCATGACATGGGAACTCTCTTCATTTTCTTTAAAATGGCATTTTGCAAAATTAAATAACTCAGTTTAATTTTGATAATGTACTAGATTCCTATTATACATTCTAGAAAATATGTACAGAAAAGCAAAAGTCCCGTTGACCAAGTTGTAGATGGAAAGAGCACTCTTGCATACCCTGATGGGTATGTGAGACCATTCAAGAGACTTGCTGGAAAACCTTTGTCTGGCTTTTCCTGGGTGGGTATAAAGACACATCTATGCATTCCATAAAAGGAATGCACTGAAAGTATTCCATCCCAGTCCAGGTCGGTAAGCAGGTAGGTTGATTGGTGTTACAGCAGCATAAGCAAGTCACAGGCAGGTGCCCCACAGAGAAGTCCTGCCCTAGTCAGTTGTGGTTTCCTCCTGACATAGAGGTGGTTGGAATCTCTGGGGTTGAACAGCTTCATGAACTTTTTTTTTTTCCTCTTTTTTTTTGATTTTTTTTTATTGTATATATTCTATATTTACAATTCATTTCCCTTTTTCTGGTTCCCCACCCCCAAAGGTCCCACATGTCCTTTTCCCTCCCCCTGCTCCCGCATCCACCCCCTCCCACTTTACTGTTCTTGTACTCTCCCCCAATGATGTTTTGGTCCATTCTAGCACCAGTGTCCACTCCTTTCTTCTTGTGAGACATCACTTGATATGTGATTTGTGTCTTTGGTGTTCCAAGCTTCTAGGCTAATATCCACTTATCAGTGACTGTATACCATGGGTATTCTTTTGAGACTGGGTATACCACATTTAAGGTGTTTCTCAGCCATCCGAATTTCTTCAGGTGAAAAGACTCTGTTTAGCTCTGTACCCCATTTTTGGATAGGGTTATTTGGTTTTCTGGGGTCTAACCTCTTGAGTTCTTTGTATACATTGGAGATTAGCCCTCTGTCGGATGTGGGGTTGGTGAAGATTTTTTCCCAATTTGTTGGTTGTCGATTTATCCTTTTGACAGTGTCTTTTGCCTTACAGAAACTTTGTAGTTTTATGAGGTCCCATTTGTCTATTCTTGCTCTTAGAGCATAAGCAATTGGTGTTCTGTTCAGGAATTTTTCCCCTGAGCCAATGTCCTCAAGGGTCTTCCCCAGTTTCTTTTCTATTAGTTTTAATAAGGTCCTAGAAAGAACAGGAATTCAAGGCCCATATCTAAACATAGTAAAAGCAATATACAGCAGACCAGTAGCCAACATCAAGGTAAACGGAGAAAAACTCGAAGCAATCCCTCTAAAATCAGGGACTAGACAAGGCTGTCCCCTCTCACCATATCTCTTCAATATAGTACTTGAGGTACTAGCTAGAGCAATTCGACAACAGAGGGAAGTCAAAGGGATACAAATCGGAAAGGAAGAAGTCAAACTATCACTATTTGCAGATGATATGATAGTTTACTTAAGTGACCCAAAAACCTCCACCAGAGAACTCCTGCAACTGATAAACAACTTCAGCAAAGTGGCTGGCTATAAAATCAACTCAAGTAAATCAGTAGCCTTCCTATACGTGAAGGATAAGCAGGCCGAGAAAGAAATTAGGGAAATGACACCCTTCACAATAGCCACAAATGATATAAAGTATCTTGGAGTGACGCTAACCAAACATGTGAAAGATTTATATGACAAAAACTTCAGGTCTCTGAAGAGGGAAATTGAAGAAGACATCAGAAAATGGGAAAATCTTCAATTCCCATCAAAATCCCAACTCAGTTCTTCATAGAGCTAGAAAGAGCAATCCTCAAATTCATCTGGAATAACAAAAAACCCAGGATAGCTAAAACTATCATCAACAGCAAAAGAACTTCTGGGGGAATCAATATCCCGGACCTCAAGCAATATTACAGAGCAGTGGTATTAAAAACTGCATGGTATTGGTTCAGTGACAGGGAAGCAGATCAATGGAATAGGATCGAAGACCCAGAATTGAACCCACACATCTATGGCCAATTGATCTTCGACAAAGGAGCTGAAAACATCCAGTGGAAAAAAGATAGCCTTTTCAACAGATGGTGCTGGCTCAACTGGAGGTCAACATGCAGAAGAATGAGAATTGATCCACTCTTATCTCCTTGCACTAAGCTCAACTCCAAGTGGATCAAAAGCTTCATGAACTTTTAAAGGCTTGAGAGTTTTGTGAGTCTCATGAGCCTTGATCCTCCTCCATCCATGACAGAATATTAATAAATCCAACTTTATAAGAATCTCTGAAGATCACCACAGCTGCCCTGCTTCAGGACAGTGAGGGTATTATCTAACCCAGAGGAAAGAGCTGACCTACAAGAATGCTATGTATCACTTTAGACATGAAATTTTTATTTTTGAAAACAGAATAAATGTAAATACACATAGGGAATCAGTTTTAAATTGCACTTAGAGGGTCCCTTAGTAACATGTGAATCTAAATTTTATATATAAGTAACATGAATATATATCAGTGTAAGTTTTTATATGATTTGTAAATATTACACAAAATGTCCACATGAACTTTCATTCTTATTTTCTTACATTCTCTTAAATGCATCCTCTAGTAAATTCTGTATCTAGACTTGTAGATATTGTTCTCAGGATTTATGGTATGAATGGACATGTGTGCACATATATGTGTGCTCCTGTGTGTGCACACACAAGTGTGTATTAGTCTCTGTGACCACAATATGGTCCAACTGTTTTTCTCTCTTCCCTTGACTTGAAATGCCATTTAAGAATAGCAGTATCACCTGATATATTGAAATATACTCAGAACAAGTAAGTTCTTCGTAAGATCACTAGGACACATTACTAAATACAGGAATAAGCAGACTACAGACCATGGAGTGTCTTATTATTTGTTTGGCAAAGATAATTCCAGTTGTCTTTGTTTATATATGCACAATTCAACATTTAAAAAACAAACAAGAACATATTGTCTTCCTGATGGAGATAGAAAGAGGCAGAAAGGGATGGATAGATCAAAATTGGGAATAATAGTTCTGGGAAACAGGCAGAAGAAATAGGATCAATATGGGTATGTTCCAACCACAGTGCCTGTAGTAGCGCTAGGTTATGTAAGAAAGAGAATTATCATTACAGATGGAATTGAGTATATTATTTAAGTGTGGTTTTATGTTTCACCTGTTGTCTTTAAGCTGAAAAAACTTATTACATACTGTCAGTTTTATGACAGATGAAATTTGCAAGTCAAAATGTGTAGCACGGATTCACTCTTTTGCCACTTGCTCTTGTTTGAATTGTGGTTGGTATCAGTGTCGTTTATTGTAAACATCTATAATTTTAAGGTTTATCATTTATCCAAAGTGTAATGAGGTATAGAAGGAGAGGAGACAGACAGACAGGTAGGCAGGCAGGCAGATGGACACTGAGAACTGAACTCAGGCTCTCCTGCATACTAGTAAAGTGCACTACCACTGAACTATATCCCCAGCGCAAAGGTGGGCTTCTTTTATGATTTTCAACTTGTGTATCAAGTGGTATTATTTGTTATTTAGCAACTTACTTTGTATTGCTTTTGAGCAATATTCTTAGAGCATAAGTTAGACTGTGGGCCTCTTTCCTTGCTTCAGTGACTGTCACTCACCCTCAGGTTAAAACCTAAGACTTCCCACAAAGCATCTTCCCAAGCTCTCCGCACAGCTGGCCTCATTGTTGTGTGCAGCATCCCTGCTGTGTGCAGCATCCCTGCTGTGTGCAGCATCCCTGCTGTGTGCAGCATCCCTGCTGTGTGCAGCATCCCTGCTGTGTGCAGCATCCCTGCTGTGTGCAGCATCCCTGCTGTGTGCAGCATCCCTGCTGTGTACAGCATCCTTGCTGTGTGCAGCATCTTTGCTGAGTGCAGCATCCTTTTGTGTGCAGCATCCCTGCTGTGTGCAGCATCCTTCCTGTGTGCAGCATCCCTGCTGTGTGCAGCATCCCTGCTGTGTGCAGCATCCTTTCTGTGTGCAGCATCCCTGCTGTGTGCAGCATCCTTCCTGTGTGCAGCATCCCTGCTGTGTGCAGCGTCCATTTGTGTGCAGCATCTTTGCTGAGTGCAGCATCACTGCTGTGTCAGCATCCTTCCTGTGTGCAGCATCCTTCCTGTGTGCAGCATCCCTGCTGTGTGCACCATCTTTGCTGTGTGCAGCATCCCTGCTGTTTGCAGCATCCCTGCTGTGTGCAGCATCCTTCCTATGTGCAGCATCCTTTTGTGTGCAGCATCCCTGCTGTGTGCAGCATCCTTCCTGTGTGCAGCATCCCTGCTGTGTGCAGCATCCTTCCTGTGTGCAGCATCCTTTTGTGTGCAGCATCCCTGCTGTGTGCAGCATCCTTCCTGTGTGCAGCATCCCTGCTGTGTGCAGCATCCCTGCTGTGTGCAGCGTCCTTTTGTGTGCAGCATCTTTGCTGAGTGCAGCATCACTGCTGTGTCAGCATCCTTCCTGTGTGCAGCATCCCTGCTGTGTGCACCATCTTTGCTGTGTGCAGCATCCCTGCTGTTTGCAGCATCCCTGCTGTGTGCAGCATCCCTGCTGTGTGCAGCATCCCTGCTGTGTGCAACATCCTTCCTGTGTGCAGCATCCCTGCTGTGTGCAGCATCCTTCCTGTGTGCAGCATCCCTGCTGTGTGCAGCATCCTTCCTGTGTGCAGCATCCCTGCTGTGTGCAGCATCCTTTCTATGTGCAGCATTCTTACTGTGTGCAGCATCCCTGCTGTGTGCAGCTTCCTTTTGTGTGCAGCATCCCTGCTGTGTGCAGCATCCTTCCTGTGTGCAGCATCCCTGCTGTGTGCAGCATCCTTCCTGTGTGCAGCATCCCTGCTGTGTGCAGCATCCCTGATGTGTGCAGCATCCCTGCTGTGTGCAGCATCCCTGCTGTGTGCAGCATCCTTTCTATGTGCAGCATCCCTGCTGTGTGCAGCATCCCTGCTGTGTGCAGCATCCCTGCTGTGTGCAGCTTCCTTTTGTGTGCAGCATCCCTGCTGTGTGCAGCTTCCTTTTGTGTGCAGCATCCCTGCTGTGTGCAGCATCCTTTTGTGTGCAGCATCCCTGCTGTGTGCAGCATCCCTGCTGTGTGCAGCGTCCTTTTGTGTGCAGCATCTTTGCTGAGTGCAGCATCACTGCTGTGTCAGCATCCTTCCTGTGTGCAGCATCCCTGCTGTGTGCACCATCTTTGCTGTGTGCAGCATCCCTGCTGTGTGCAGCATCCTTCCTGTGTGCAGCATCCCTGCTGTGTGCAGCATCCCTGCTGTGTGCAGCATCCCTGCTGTTTGCAGCATCCCTGCTGTGTGCAGCATCCTTCCTATGTGCAGCATCCTTCCTGTGTGCAGCATCCCTGCTGTGTGCAGCATCCTTCCTGTGTGCAGCATCCCTGCTGTGTGCAGCATCCTTCCTGTGTGCAGCATCCCTGCTGTGTGCAGCATCCCTGCTGTGTGCAGCATCCCTGCTGTGTGCAGCATCCTTTCTGTGTGCAGCATTCTTCCTGTGTGCAGCATCCCTGCTGTGTGCAGCTTCCTTTTGTGTGCAGCATCCCTGCTGTGTGCAGCATCTTTGCTGTGTGCACCATCCCTGCTATGTGCAGCATCCCTGCTGTGTGCAGCATCCCTGCTATGTGCAGCATCCCTGCTGTGTGCAGCATCCCTGCTATGTGCAGCATCCCTGGGCCTCAAACAGCCTACATTGAGCTCTTTCTTCTGGATCTTAGACAGACTGACTGCCTTCCCTGTGGGAGAGGCTCTTCTCATTTTTACTCCACTAGCAGCGTAATCCCTGCATGCCACTCCAGTCTCTCTAGATGGCCTCAGCCAAGACTAAAATACCTGCTCCTCTGCACAGAGCATCCTCGGGGTTACCTCTCTGCACCTTGTTGTAGCTAATTTCCCATCTGTACATTTTACTAACATCCTCAACAGCAAGAAACTGAATCTGATCTCCCCTAAAGGTCTGTTCTTTCCTTTCCATATCAAAGTTCCTGGTGAATATGTGTTGACCATTTAGTCATTCCATACCTTCTTGATTACAATTAGGAAAATGCAAAGGACAACTGCACACACCGTGTTTACAGCTGCTGTTTGCCTCCTTACTTTCTTCTAGGTGCAATGCTGTGTTTGTGGCCTATAATCACAGAGGTTTTCCTAGAGGGAAGTGAGAAGAACACATTCTCTTTTATGTTTTTAATTAGCAATTTACACATGTTCCCTTTAAAACCAGAGAAAATGCTATTTTCAAATGTCTGTAGCAGTCTCATCATATACATGGGTATAAAACATCCAGGTTGTGGCCACTGTCTGAAAGCAGCCTGGCAGAGAAAGCCCCAGGCAGACATGTCCATCTTTCAACCCATGCACCAGAGGCATCCAGAATAACTGTGGTTGTGACACCACTCAGTTGTAAACCACAAGAACATGGCCCAGGGTCAGAAGGCTGGACACCCGTGCGGCTGAGGCTCATGCAGCATGTGCTGTGGCATCTCTGCACTCCCCCAGAGCTGCAATCTGTACAGAAGTCCAAAGGCACCTGCTGGCTCGGCCATTGTGACTCTTCCTGTTTGCTTCTCAAACCTGAAGTCAGACTCTCAAAATGACTGCAACTGCTCCGGGCATTGCTGATGGTCCATTCTCTCTAAGGCTGTGAAGAGATCTAAGACCTACTGTGTCTGGTGCCTCGGTGCAGAATCATTGAGCAGCCATAGCGTTACCCCTGAGCCCGTTCACCTCTGTGAAGCCCCAACCCATCTAAAGAGGCAGCACACAAACCCCGGCTCATTAGCATTCCAGATTTCTGCTTCACTGTCTCAGACGCCTCATTTGGGGCCTTTGGTTGATATGTGGTTGCTGGAACAATAGAAGCTGATTTTTTTTTCATTTACAATGGAGCTTTACATGAGCAAGTGCATGTGCTTCTCATTCAAACATAAATGGCCCCACTTAGTTATGAATGAAATCAGTGTTTATTGTACTAATAATTCAAAACACAAATTAATGATACCTAGAGATAAACAAGCTTTATTCCCCACCTTTAATCCCAATGCCTCTCTCCTTTCCCACCTCTATCTCAAAGAGATATAAGAAATAAAAATGAACAATATCGTTTTGTTTCTTATAACCCTACTAAATGCAAACAAAACATTCTTGGACGTTAAGCCCATGGTCTATTCATCTTATTATACGTTTCCTTACAGGAAGTACTGGTGAACATCCTGAAAACTTTGATCTACTCAATGTAAAGGTCCCATCTCAGTGGAGGTATGTTATGACTGACCTTTGAAGTTTTAAATGTTAATATCCACCATTTGATAGATGATGTCTGATTGGAGCCCCATGCATCCTCAGGAAGTCTCCACGGGTAGCGTTGTCTACATGCGAAAGAAGCAGATGCTAAGTCTTAACTAAACAAAGACAATGTCTGATGCCACAGCTGCTAAATGGGATTCCCAGCTGGAGTCTAGCCTTCTGATTCCAACAAAATGACCAGGGAGAGAGAATTCCAGCACCTGTATAATAGGACAGCTTTTTAAAATTATTATTAAAAATACATAAACACGGATTTCTTTCAAGTTTCTTTTGTCTGGGATTCCATGGCTGCCTCTCTCTCAGATGAGTTGAATGAGCTCTAGCAAAGCCTGTCTAGGATCAGGATCTTCACAGCCCACACAGAGCGTGACAGGGTCCCAGAATCAGTAGAGATACGTGCTCTGGTATGGCTCATAAGATAGAAAATGTAGAGAAACTCAAAGGTTAGAACATTGAGTGCAGTTTAGGCACAGAGTCAAATAGAGAACAGCACTATTTCCCATCTGCCCCACACTAACCCTAAGTTTCTAAGGACTACAAAGTGCAAAGAAGTTGATCTTTCTTTTATTTTTAAAATAATGCTATTCTACATATGTGGGGTGGGCACATATGGGCATGGCGTGAGTACCTGTCCCTGCGGAGGTCAGAAAAGGATATCAGATCCCCCTGAAATGGAATTTACCTGCAGTTGTGAGCTGTACCATGAGAATGCTGGGAACCAAACTTAAATTCTCTGTAAGAGCAGTACATACCCCAGTTTCTCTTCTAATAGTTTCAGTGTGTCTGGTTTTATGTGGAGGTCCTTGATCCACTTGGAGTTGATCTTAGTGCAAAGAGATAAGAGTGGGTCGATTTGCATTCTTCTGCATGTTGACCTCCAGTTGAACCAGCACTATTTGTTGAAAAGGCTATCTTTTTTTCCACTGGATGGTTGTAGCTCTTTTATCAAAGATCAAGTGACCATAACTCTGTGGGTTCATTTCTGGATCTTCAATTCTATTCCATTGATCTACATGCCTGTCACTGCACCAATACCATGCAGTTTTTAACACAATTGCTCTGTAGTACTGCTTGAGGTCACGGATATTGATTCCCCCAGAAGTCCTTTTATTGTTGAGAATAGTTTTAGTTATCCTACTGAAACTAATAGAAAAGAAACTGGGAAAGACCCTGGAGGACATGGGCACAGGGGGAAAGTTCCTGAACAGAACACCAATAGCTTATGCTCTAAGATCAAGAATTGACAAATGGGACCTCTTAAAATTACAAAGTTTCTGTAAGGCAAAAGACACTGTCAGAAGGACAAAACAGCAACCAACAAATTGGGAAAAGATCTTCACCAACCCCACATCTGACAGAGGGCTAATATTTAATATATACAAAGAACTCAAGAAGTTAGACCTCAAAGAACCAAATAACCCTATTAAAAATGGTGTACAGAGCTAAACAAAGAATTTTCACCAGAAGAAATTCTGATGGCTGAGAAGCACCTTAAGAGATGTTCAACATCATTAGTCATCAGGGAAATGCAAATCAAAACAACCCTGAGATTCCACCTCACACCAGTCAGAATGGCTAAGATTACAAACTCAAGAGACAACAAGTGCTGGTGAGGATGTGGAGAAAGAGGAACACTCCTCCACTGTTGGTGGGATTGCAAGATGGTACAACCACTCTGGAAATCAGTCTGGCGGTTCCTCAGAAAATTGGGCATGACACTTCCAGAGGACCATGGCATACCACTCCTGGGCATATACCCAGAGGATTCCCCTGCATGCAATAAAGACACATGTTCCACTATGTTCATAGCAGCCTTGTTTATAATAGCCAGAAGCTGGAAAGAACCCAGATATCCCTCAATGGAGGAGTGGATACAGAAAATGTGGTATATTTATACAATGGAATACTACTCAGCAATTAAAAATAATGAATTCATGCAATTTGTAGGCAAATGGTTGGCTCTGGAAAATATCATCCTAAGTGAGTCAACCCAATCACAAAAGAATACACATGAAATGCAATCACTGATAAGTGGATATTAATGAGCCCAAAAGCTCTGAATACTCAAGACCCAATTGGCTAAGCAAAAGAGTCCCAAGAAAAAGGATGGAGAGGACCCTGGTCCGGAAAAGACCAAATCTGGTTTTGTAGGAGAGAACCAGAACAGAGAAATGGTGGGGAGGGAGGTGATTGGGGAATGGGGGGGGAAGAGGACTTATGGGACATATGGTGAGGGGGGGAACTGGAAAGGGGAAAGCCTTTGGAATGTAAACAAAGAATATAGAAAATAATAAAAAAAGAGCAGTACACACCAAACCATCTCTCCAGCTGCTTGCATAAATTTTCTATTCATCTTTTATTAGTTGATGCACTTGGCCTGAATAGACGAAGAGCATTAAGTGTTTCTAGTGAAACAGTGGCAGAGCGTGAGTCCCCACTCTAATGGAACTAATGATTACAAGGATCCAACTAATTTAACACTAAAGACAAGTTTTAAACACACACATCACTTAGTACAGATCCTGCCTCTAATGCAAAGAAGGTGAAAAGGGCCAGGGCATGTGTTCTTCCAAAGCTCCAGATTGCCTATCCTTCAAAGCAGAAACAAGCTGAGTTTTCTTCTACCCATTAGATGGGAAGGTAAGTACAGATCCAAGGAGTCCATGTAACTCTTAGCTCCAATCCATTGGAAGAGCATTTCTTACCCAAATAAAGGTAAGCATCAACAACTGAGAAGCAAGAAGTATGTCTGCGTGAACGAGCAGGCCAGCTATAAGTTGCTGAAATCAGTGATTAGAGGTGAGTCCTATAGACTTGAGGGGCTAAGGTCCAACATCAAAGAGGGATGACATGTGTCATTCTCTAAAATAGAGGCTGGTTTTTAAGACCCTAAAATGCCAGTAAGTTGATAGTGAAAGGAGAACAGACAATCAGGTCGTGAAGTCAATACTGGAGAGGTCTGCCATCATGGGTGACTTCATAACAGCCTTGCACTGAAAGCTCCAAAAGTATCATTTCATGTAGCCATTCAGGCCTGCAAAGGGAAAACTGATCCAACGATCTCACTTTGAGCCACTCTGCTGCTACCTAAAGAACCTCATGTCACCCTGAGTCCCAGACATGTCCTTCTTAGGTGGTAGCTCTGCGTGTTCTGAGCAAAGGAAGTGACTAATTCTAGACCCTCCTTCAGCTGCACGGCAAATCATCTCCAGCGGCCTCGCTCTGCAGAGGCACCAGCGCTCTAATTGTCCCAAGGAAGAATGAGCAATGCCAGCTGTGAGCTGGAGGAATGCAAAAGCTCTGTGAGTAACTGAAGGCCCCACTGAATCTGACTGGAAGTAAGTTTTTCATGTTTAAAAATAAAACCAAATCAGGAAGTATGGGAAGGGGTGGACTCAAGGTCCAAGAAGAGCATTTGTTGCAACAGCCTCAAAATACCTCCTCCCTTAGCATCAGTAGACAGGGAGGAACAACACCAGAACCCATCTATTCTGGGCTCCTGACCGCCCACTGAGCAGAATTTCACCGGTTAGAGGTATTTTGGTTTGTTTATCTCCCTTCATTCCTCTACTGCCTCCTTTCATTATTCTTGTTCCCTTTATCCTTAACAACTTCAAGTGTTCACAAACTTGTTTTCTACCATTCTAAGAATGTGTTCAAGATGTTAACCTCCATCTCAACCCTGTCAAGTGAAAACTCCTACATGTCATTGCTTTAGATTAGGCTTCCGAGGAGCAGAACCTGGGAGGAGGAGGAGTCTTGAGGATGTGATTTCCCAGAGGAGGGCTCTCAGAACTGGAAGCAACCAGTAGGTTGAGTCAGAGAAGGCCACTGAGAAAACTTACCATCTCATCAGGGTCTGGCCAAATCCTCAGGAAAAGTATGGATACAAAAGTACCAGAAGGAGTCTTCCTGCCGCCATTGGCACCAGGGAGCTGGGAGACTCCATAGCCTTCTGTGCACTGCCCGCCAGGAGAGAGTCATCTCCCAGCAGCACTTTCACTAGTGAGCACAGAGGTGAGATCTCCACCTTCTCTCTGGAGGGGACCAGCTATGATCACACAGGACATAAGATCAGTGGAGCAGCTGGGACAGAAGTCTTCTCACCACCATTTGCACCAGGTTGCCAGGCAGCTCCACAACCTTCTACGCACAGCCCACCAGGAGAGAGAGCGCTTTCACTTTTGAGCTCAGAGGAGTAAGGAGGACACAGGCTTACAGGCCCACAGGAGGAACAAACTCCAGCCAGAGACAACAATACCAACTAGTACCAGAGATAACCAGATGGCAAAAGGCAAGCACAAGAACCCTACCAACAGAAACCAAGGCCACATGGCAACATCAGAACCCAGTTCTCCCACCACAGCAAGTCCCAGATAGCCCAACACACTGGAAAAGCAAGAGTTAGATTTAAAATCATATCTCATGATGCTAATAGAGGACTTCAAGAAAGAGTTAAATAACACCCTTAAAGAAATACAGATCATGGGTCAACAGGCAGAAGCCCTTAAAGAAGAAACACAAAAATCCCTTAAAGAATTACAGGAAAACACAAACAATCAAGTGAAGGACCTGAACAAAACCATCCAGGATCTAAGAGTGGATGTAGAAACAATAAAGACATCACAAAGTGAGACATCTCTGGAGATAGAAAACCTTGGAAAGAATTCAGGAGTCATAGATGCAAGCATCAACAACAGAACACAAGAGATAAAAGAAAGAATCTCAGGTGCTGAAGATACCATAGAAAACATGACTCAACAGTCAAAGAAAATGCAAAATGCATAAAGCTGCTAACCCAAAACATCCAGGAACTCCGGGACACAAAGAGAAGACCAAACCTAAGGATTATAGGTATAGACAAGAGCGAGGATTTACATCTTAAAGTCCAAGTAAATATCTTCAACAAAATTGTAGAAGAAAACTTCCCTAACCTAGAGAAAGAGATGCCCATGAACATACAAGAAGCATTCAGAACTCCAAACAGACTGAACCGGAACAGAAAGTCCTCCTGGCACATAATAATCAAAACACCAAATACACTAAGCACAGAAAGAATATTAAAAGCAGTAAGGGGAAAAGGGCAAGTAACTTATAAAGGCAGACTTATCAGAATTACACCAGATTTCTCACCAGATATGCTGAAAGCTAGAAGATCCTGGGCAGATCTTATACAGACCCTAAGAAAACACAAATGCCAGCCCAAGCTTCTATACCCAGCAAAATTCTCAATCATCATAGATAAACCAAGATATTCCATAATAAAAAACAAATTTACACAATATCTGTCCACAAATCCAGCCATACAAAGGATAATTGATGGAAAATGCCAACACAAGGAGGGAAACTACACCCTAGAAAAAGCAAAAAAGTAATCTTCCAACAAACTCAAAAGAAGATACCCACACAAACATAAAAATAACATCAAAAATAGCAGGAAGCAACAATCACTATTCCTTAATATCTCTTAACAGCAATGGACTCAACTTCCCAATAAAATACATAGACTAATGAAATATTTCTCATGTAAATCTTCAATATTATCTGAAAATGTTTATAATTCCACCTTCAATCAACTTAGAATTATCTTTATGCCTATCATTTTATCTGTATAATTTCCATGATAATCTTTAATTTTTAACATGTTTTTCTATATATTTCAATTTTATCAGAAATATTTTCCATGTAAATCTTCAAGTTTATCAGGAAAAAGAAGTACCAGAATGTTGTCCTTGGTAGGTCCAGTGCCTGCCCACTCATCACCTAGGTCTTGGCAGTGCTCTAAGGACACAGGAGAGATATAACTGCTAGTTAAGAAACACATTTGGCCTGTGGTAGTTCTCCCAAGAAAGGGAACCCTCTAGATTGCCTGCTTTTCATTCCCATAGTTGTATTCCTCCTGTGCTCTTTCCAAGACTGAGCATCATACCTTCTATCACAGAATCTGCATGATTTAAAGGCAGTGGAACACTTGTTTCAGTGGCATTTATCAAGTGTCTTCACTGGAGTTAAACTCCAATGAAGTAAAACTTCACCGGAGTTACGTTTGTTTCATCTCCTTTAATTAAAATGTAGAGCTACAACTTTCTCTTCCTGCAGAAAGAAAGAAAGAAAGAAAGAAAGAAAGAAGGGAGGGAGGGAGGGAGGGAGGGAGGGAGGGAGGGAGGGAGGGAGGGAGGGAGGGAGGGGGAGGGAGGGAGGGAGGGAGGGAGGGAGGGAGGGAAGGAAGGAAGGAAGGAAGGAAGGAAGGAAGGAAGGAAGGAAGGAAGGAAAAAAGTGTCACAATACACTAAGTGCCTGCAGTTCCTCTGCACAGTCACCAAGTGCATTCATTGTCTTAGAAGGCACAGCATTTTCTGATACAATGTAAATGAGGTCTATCTGTGGAGAGGGTAGCCAGGAATGTTCCACTATTCTCACTTTGCTAATAATGCAGCTGATTGCCTTGGGGCTCATGGATGTTTTATGTTCACAGAATGAAGGCACTGGAAAGTGTTTCAATAAAGCTGATTAAGGTGCAGAAAGGAAAAGGTGGTGAGTTATTTGGGTCCAGACAAATGCCCCATGAACTGGAGTGATGGCATAAGTGGCTTATTTGGATACATTTATTTGTTTACTGGTATAGTGAACAAAGTGGATATAGCAAGTGGTGCAATTTTGACCTTTGAACTAATTCCATATGTTGCAGTCAGTACGATAGTGTACAGATTTCAAAGTTAAAGAATTTGGGGTCAAATATTGACATTACTACTTCTAAGGCTGTGTGGGATACATTTTGGCACTCTAGGCAAACCACTCAGAAAGGGAAACTTCTAGTTCTTTGAAAAGTTAGTTATGTCAAATGATGTTTTGCTGGACACATAGGTAAAAGGATGTCTTGCAAACACATGAAAGACTGCCTGAAGTAGACACAGGTGAAAGGATGTTTTAATACAGCAAACACTTAGAAGGACACTTGATAAAGGAGTATAAATATTACCGCACAGACAGTGGGGGAGGAGCACTGAGCCTTGGTTTGGTTTGTTCTACCTTGTTATTCTTCATTAATAACAACCATGTATTGGTTTGCCTTACATAGTGTTGTTAAACTCAACTTGTAGTAAAGCTGTCATTGAGAGGAACTCACCCAAGAACTGCTTGGGAGGTTCCTGTGGCAGCTTGCCACTTCTGTGGCTTGGCCTCAGGCTGGTTGCCTGGTGTTCTCCTTCTCCTTCTCCTTCTCCTTCTCCTTCTCCTTCTCCTTCTCCTTCTCCTTCTCCTTCTCCTTCTCCTTCTCCTTCTCCTTCTCCTTCTCCTTCTCCTTCTCCTTCTCCTTCTCCTTCTCCTTCTCCTTCTCCTTCTCCTTCTCCTTCTCCTTCTCCTCCTTCTCCTTCTCCTTCTCCTTCTCCTTCTCCTTCTCCTTCTCCTTCTCCTTCTCCTTCTCCTTCTCCTTCTTCTTCTTTTTGAGACTGGGTCTCTCTGTATAGCCCTGGATGTCCTGGAACTCATTCTGTAGACCAGGCTGGCCTTGAACTCAGAGATCTGCCTGCCTCTGCCTCCCAAGTGCTGGGATTACAGGCATGCACCACCACCGCCCGGCTCTGCCTGGTGTCTTCTTGCTAAAGGGACTTGACTGTAGCTGCTGGTTCGTGTCTGGTGACTGCCTAGAGGACTGGTCTGCAGCTGCTAAGTTGTATTTGGTGTTTGCTTCGGGACTGAACTGCTGCCCAAGAAGATCAATCTCACCCCCAAAACTATTGTTGAACACGTCCATGTCCTCCATATCCTAATAACTTTTTTCTTCCACTACCTCTGCTGGATGCTGGCAGAGAGGAGAGGTTGAACCCTTATTAAAAGTAGGTTGCAAAACAATTTATGCCTGTACCACTCAACCTCTGAAAGGCATCCCTCTCTGGAGCATAGCAAAAATGATGTATGCCTACCTATGGTAATTCACAGATTCAGAAAAGTTGTGAAGCTTAGCAAAATGCCCAGTGTCTGGAACTCTGTTGTTTGGCTTGTAAAAGTCAGAAAGCGGGTTCAGAATTATCAGTGAAACTTTAATATTTGATTTGAGACAGCTTGTAAAATCAAGAGGAGCAATATACTTAGAACTCAGAGGAAGTCTGGAAGCTACCTTAGTTCAAGTCCCCCAGAGGCTGACACTCAAGGTAGATTAGCTGCAGAAGAGTTTAAATGGAATGAATGTCCCTAGGATATGGAGGAACTGGGAGGATGGGCAGAGCCTGTGGACCATCATGTAGATCTCATGCCTGTGTAGGGAGGAGAGAGGAGACAGAGCTGAGCAAAGAGAAGCCCTGGGCTGTGCTGAGCTCCGAGAGCATCTCGATAGTCTTTACCAAATCACCCAGGCTAAGAGCTCCATGTCCTGCAGGAATAGGCCTGCAGTGCCATTGGCCTCTTTTACTATCTAAAGCAAGAAATATCTGGAAATGGAGTGTTTTCATGGCCACTGAGATCAGGCGTTAAAGTCTGTTGAGGAACGAGGGTATCCCTTTCTACATGTTTCTCCTCTGTGCATTGTTCTTCCATTTCCCTCCAGACTGATGACTCCTACTCCTTCTTTCCTAAACTGGGAGCCCAGCGAGCTGGGATGAGCTGCCCAGGAAGTCACCAACTCTCCTCTGAGCTCAGCCCCCAGGTTCATGTGAGAAGAGGGTAACTGGCCATGCCTGGGTCATGTCCACACCCAGGATGATATGCTATATCTAAAAGGGTAAACGTTCAGAAACTAATTTCCATGGGTTTGGAGGAGAGGAGACATTTCCAGAAAAAAAATCAGGATGGAAGGAAACTGCTGCCCAAAGTTTGCTCAATAAGAATGTATTCGGAGGATGGGTACCACTATTATTCATGATGCCACTTTAAAATATCCATCAACACACAGAAGATAATGTTATGATTAGCTAACAAGCTGTAAGTGTTAACTTTACATATTTTCAATGCCTGGATAAAGATCTTTCATTTCTGATGTGGCCAACTCACAATATCCAATAATTCCTCCTTCCACGGGAGGACCTAGACCTTACTTAATAATCCATGTCAAAATAAGTGCCCTATACTGTTAATTAGCAAAGTGGATGTCAGAAATTGGCCTAATTATGAAACAGAGGCTTGATCATTAGCAGGATGAATTATAGAAATGGGCTTTCATTGGCAAAAAGGAAATTATGGGTATTTGAAATGTATGGATTGGCAGAAATACTTTAGAGATACATCTCTTTATTCTGTTAATCTGCACCATTAAAAATGGTACCTAAGTTCTCATACTTCAAGCATTCTATGTCCGGTCACTAATTAGTACTCTGGTTCTCTCAGAAATTCAGGAATTCCTAGACTCTAAGAACTGGGTGCCAATCATGTGCTTGTTGGCTGGGTTACTCTGAATCCCACTTTGCCCACACAGTGGTCATCCACACTCCTTGTCCTTCTTTGGTGTCTGCCTTCAACACCCTGAAAAGAACACTGGTGATTGGAGGTCGCTAGACTTGTATAGAGCAGGCTGTAGCAGCAATGGGAAAGGTTTTAAACCACCAGCTTCTCTGAGAAGTCCAACATCCCATCAAGGACCCAGGCTGAATAAAGACTATCTCTCTCCTTGCTAACATAGGGGATTGGCTGGATTTGTTTATTTGCCAGAACTTTCCCTCCCATAGGATTTCACATATCCAGAAAGAGAAGACAAAACCTTCAATTTCCCACCTCAATGAGCTAATGTCATTTCTCCTCAGAATTTAAGTGTTGAAACCATTTTATGTTTTTAGTATGAAATGTCCCCCACAGCTCATGTGTTGTCCTCAGCTGTTGCTGGTGTGTAGAGGGACTGTGGGACCTCTTCAACATGAGTCCTGCCAGGTTGGGGAGATAAGCAAGCACCTTGAAGATTATACCCTTGTTTGGCCGTAGCCTGAGTCTTCTGCTCCCTGTTCTCATGATCATAGGAGCAGATCTTCCACACACTCCCCCTGCTACTGAGCCATTTCCCCCCTTCCCACCTATGGGGGCAGAACCCTCTGAAACTGTGAGCCATAATACAGCGTTCCTTCCTTAAGTGTTTCCTTAGAGGGAGTCTAATAAGTCTGGTAATATTTAGACACAAGGCCTCTGAGGCATGATGGGAGAGCCCTCAGGAAGATGGTACTTACTACCTCATAAGAGAAGCCCAGAGAATTGGATACCTTTCTCTCCTTCTCATTTCCCTCCCACTCCCTCTTTGAGAAGATACAGTCAGAAGGCTGGAAAAGAGCCCATTTCCAAGAACCAAATCAGACAGCACCTTGACCCTGTACTCAGCCTTCTGTCATTTAGAGCAGTCAGTCTATGAAAGCCTATTCTAGAAGCCCCCACTAAGACATTCATTAAGCAAAAGAAAGCCCAGGGGGAAATCCATTTTGAAAGTTAAAGGCAGTAAATGAAATGTGTCTTTGAAACCAGTTGGGGTGTGGGCAAGTCACTCTACCTTCAACAAGAAAAGACAAGGCACAATGTGGCCCTAGCATGTCTCCTGAGTTCCCATGGTCTAGTTGTGTCAATGACGGGGGAGCTTTGAGTGCACCCAACTCTCTCTTAGGACTCCAGTAGGCAAGTTTCTCCCTCATGTACATTAGCTCAGGTGAGTTAGCTTTTGTTGCAATAAGAACACACAAATGCCAACAGAATAAAGCATTTTCTTCTCATTTAGGCCACGTATTTATCAAGAAAGGCTGAGAGCTTCACTCAGGGATCAGGGATCGTATCGCACACCTACAGCAGCAGCCCCTGTGTGGGACTGTCTCCTAATTAGCTTCAGCTATCAGCACAGCCTAGAGTTGTCCTAGGGAATCTCAACTGGGGGATTGCTTTGATCAGATTGGCTTTAGGGCTTGTCTGTGGGGCTTTTCTTTGATTGCTGACTGATGTAGGTAGGCCCCTCCCACTGTGGGCAGTCTCTCCCTAAGCAAGAAGTCCTGGACTGTATAACAAACTTAGCTGAGTAGAAGCTGGAGACAAGCCTAAAAGCAGTTTTTCTCCATGGTTCCTGCCCCTGCTTCTTCAGTGATGGATTTAAGAAGAAACACACCCTTTTCTCTTCTAAGGTGCTTCAGTGTTTACCATTACATCTGAAAACCAAGCTGGGACCCAAAGCAATGGCTGGGAGAGAATCAAAAACTCGGCAAACATCACATTGGCTGTGAAAAATTCCCCTAGCAAAGACACATGTGAGGCTGCACACGTTTCATTAGAGGAAATGAGTCACATGGTGGTACCAAGGCTCAGAGGCAGTGAAAGCAATTCTACTTTGTGCCTGGCTAGAGAAGCTTAATGGCCCCACATATTGGTTGAAAGTGGGGAGAACAGAGAAAGAGATGTTTCTAATTTTCTTTGTCACAATTACTTTCTTACTGTACCGTCCAGAGAGCCTCACCAGTCAACATAACTTGCCCACCTAGAGTTTGTAAAATTCTGATATTTCAAATATCAACAGCCCTATTTCCTTTAATACCCAAATGACATTGGATCAAAACTTTGTTTGATTGCATGTGGGAGCCGTCACAGGCCTATTCCCATCTCCTTGAATGGGTCTCACTGTCACCCGACTCTGGACCTCTGTTCCATCTGCACATCATTTCCATGTCCACTCATGATTGTCCACTGCTCTAGCCGAAGTCCAGTGTGATAATGGGACTAGCAGCCATTCCAGGAGCCTTGAACCAAGAGCTGACATTAAGGGACGGAAGGCAGAGATGTAAATTGCAGTACAGACAACTTCCCTGGAATCACATTGCAAGCTTTCCACAAGGGTCTAAAGCTGGCCCTTTATCTACATCTGAAAACTGTGCACTCCAGGTTAGCCCTTGACCCCTTAGCTCCCAGCTGCTGTTCCTTACTGCATGCAGTCCATCGCCTACAAGTGTGAATGACAGGTTTGGTACCAAGTCATAATGTCCTGTACCTAAGTTTGCCTTTTTATAGGGTATTGACTATTGGAAAGTCCTGTTCATGAAACTGCTCCATCTGGGGCTGGAAAGGTGGCTCAGCAGTTAAGATCACTCCTCTCAGAGGACCAGGATTCAGATCCCAGCACCCACATCAGGTGCCTCACATTGCGAATAACTCTAGTGCCAGGGGATCCCAAGCCCTCTTCTGGTTTTGCATGTACCTACATACATGTAGCATGAAGTCACACACACACACACACACACACACACACACACACACACTCTATCCTAAAAACATAATCTATCTAAACTGAATCCAATACCCCTGAATAGGGTGAGCTATTTGGTCTAAACTTGAAGCATTATCTTATACAGTGGTCTCAGCAAGACAGTGCATCTGTTTCACAGAGATATCTGAAGAACCCAGAAGCCTTGTTGCACACCCACACTAGCTGGGAATCTTCACAGGGCCCCACACATCAATCCTATTTTATGTGAACTAGAAGACCCCAATCCACAGCCAAAGTAGAGACTGCTGGCCCGCTGACCTGCCGCCACTGCTTTACAGCGGGAAGGCATTCTGTTCCAGATGGCTGTCCTCACTCTCACCTCCTCCTTGGAAATAGGCTATTTGGCACCTGATTTTTTTTCATTCTCTTTGCATTCAGAACAGAATCTGTGAAACAATGGCTGGCTTTGAGGTACAACTGTCTTCATCCATCTCTTCCTTGGGGAGGCATCCTGTCCAGTCTTTCCATAAGTTCTATGATGGTTATTGTCTTCTGTACCCTCATGGTTCCTTCTTTGCCTACCAGCTTCTTGGGGGCTTTAGAGACAGCTCTCCCATTCCAGATATGATCTTCTCCTGTTCTTCCAGAAAGTATCAAATGCTATTATCAAGTCAGTGCTCTTATCATAAGACCTTTTTATATATAACCTTTAAGGACAGTCTATACCAAGAATCTATAGTACCAGCTGCTTCATAATCCCAGGAATGTGAATAAGAATCATCTGTGGACCTTAGATTTAAAAAACCAAACAAACAAACAACAACAAAACCATGTGGGTCCTCACATCTCTCTGAGCAAAGCTCTTGTAATTATCCTGAGGGGTGGGCAGCATCAGTCTTCATGGAAGCTCCCTGGTGATTTCCAGGTTAAGAAATGTGCTTTCCAGATCCTTCTGACTAAAAATGCAATTCAGTAGCCAATAACAAGTGTAAAATGTTCTGCCTCAAACCTGTCTAAAAGAACCAGAGTCTCTTGCCTTACAGAAACTTTGTAATTTTATGAGGTCCCATTTGTCTATTCTTGATCTTAGAGCATAAGCTATTGGTGTTCTGTTCAGGAACTTTTCCTGTGAGCCAATGTCCTCAAAGGTCTTCCCCAGTTTCTTTTCTATTAGTTTGTGTTTCTGGTTTTATGTGGAGGTCCTTGATCCACTTGGAGTTGAGCTAAGTATAAGGAGATAAGAGTGGATCAATTCTCATTCTTCTGCATGTTGACCTCCAGTTAAGCCAACACCATTTGTTGAAAAGACTATCTTTTTTCCACTGGATGGTTGTAGCTCCTTTATCAAAGATCAAGTGACCATAACTATGTGGGTTCATTTCTGGGTCTTCAATTCTATTCCATTGATCTACATGCCTGTCGCTGTACCAATACCATGCAGTTTTTAATACAATTGCTCTGTAGTACTGCTTGAGGTCAGGGATATTGATTCCCCCAGAAGTCCTTTTATTGTTGAAAATAGTTTTAGCTATCCTGGGTTTTTTGTTACTCCAAATGAATTTGAGAATTGCTCTTTCTAGATCTATGAAGAATTGATTTGGGATTTTGATGGGGATTGTATTGAATCTGAAGATTGCTTTTGGCAAGATGGCCGTTTTTACTATATTGATCCTGCCAATCCAAGAGCATGAAATATTTTTCCACCTTCTGAGGACTTCTTTGATTTCTTTCTTCAAGGACTTGAAGTTCCTGTCATACAGATCTTTCACTTGTTTGGTTAGAGTCATGCCAAGATACTTTATATTGTTTGTGGCTATTGTGAAGGGTATTATTTCCCTAACTTCTTTCTCAGCCTGCTTGTCCTTTGAGTACACGAAGGCTACTGATTTGCTTGAGTTGATTTTATAACCAGTCACTTTGCTGAAGTTGTTTATCAGTTGCAGGAGTTCTCTGGTGGAGTTTTTTGGGTCACTTAAGTATACTATCATATCATCTGCAAATAATGATAGTTTGACTTCTTCCTTTCCAATTTGTATCCCTTTGACTTCCTTATGCTGTCTAATTGCTCTCGCTGGAAGTTCAAGTACTATATTAAAAAGATATGGAGAGAGAGGGCAGCCTTGTCTAGTCCCTGATTTTATTGGGATTGCTTCAAGTTTCTCTCCATTTATTTTGATGTTGGCTACTGGTTTGCTGTATATTGCTTTTACTGTGTTTAGGTATGGGCCTTGAATTCCTGTTCTTTCCAAGACTTTTAGCATGAAAGGATACTGAATTTTGTCAAATGCTCTTTCAGCATCCAATGAGATGACCATGTGGTTTTTTTCTTTGAGTTTGTTTATGTAGTGGATTACATTGATGGATTTTTGTATATTGAACCATCCCTGCATCCCTGGGATGAAGCCAACTTGATCATGGTGAATGATCGTTTTGATGTATTCTTGGATTCAGTTGGCAAGAATTTTATTGAGTATTTTTGCATCGATGTTCATAGGGAAATTGGTCTGAAGTTCTTTCTCTGTATAGCCCTGGCTGTCCTAGAACTTACTCTGTAGACCAGGTTGGCCTCGAACTCAGACTGATGTTCTCTTTCTTAGTTGGATCTTCACCATCAAAAGGACAAATCAGCAACCAACAAATTGGGAAAAGATCTTCACCAACCCTATATCTGACAGAGGGCTAATATCCAATGTATACAAAGAACTCAAGAAGTTAGACCCCAGAAAACCAAATAATCCTATCAAAAATGGGGTACAGAGCTAAACAAAGACTTTTCACCTGAAGAAATTCAGATGGCTGAGAAGCACCTTAAAAATGTTCAACATCATTAGTCATTACGGAAATGCAAATCAAAACATCCCTAAGATTTCACCTCACACCAGTCAGAATGGCTATGTTTAAAAACTCAGGAAACAGCAGGTGTTGGCAAGGATGTGGAGAAAGAGGAACACTCCTACAGTGCTGGTGGGATTACAAGCCAGAACAAACACTCTGGAAATCAGTCTGGCAGTTCCTCAGAAAACTAGACACGGTACTTCCGGAGGATCCTGCCATACCACTCCTGGGCATATACCCAGAAGATTTCCCATCATGCAATAAGAATACATGATACACTATGTTCATAGCAGCCTTATTTATAATATCCAGAAGCTGGAAAGAACCCAGAATTGCTTCTCAGCCTTTTGGCTAAGATCAAGTGTGGAAAGAACCCAGAAGTCCCTCAACGGAAGAATGGATACAAAAAATGTGGTATATATACACAATGGAGTACTATTCAGCCATTAGAAACAATGAATTCATGAAATTCTTAGAGAAATGGATGGAGCTGGAGAACATCATTCTCAGTGAGGTAACCCAGTCTCAAAAGAATACCCATGGTATGCACTCACTGATAAGTGGATTTTAGCCTAGAGTCTTGGAACATCAAATACACAATCCACATACCAAATGATGTCCAACAAGAAGGAAGGAGTGTACCCTGGTTCTGGAAAGGCTCAATGCATCAGTGTAGGGGAATACCAGAACAGGGAAGTGGGAAGGGGAGAATGAGGGAACAAGGGGGGTGAAAGGGGCATATGGGACCTTTGGGGGGCGGGGAACCAGGAAAAGGGAAATAAAATGTAAATAAAGAATATATCCAAAAAAAAAAAAAACAGGAAAAAAAAAAACAGAACCAGAGTCTCTGGGAGAAGCCATGCTCCAGGTGAACCCATCGTGTGTTAGTAATTGGTAAGTAGCTAACAGCCTTGTTGAGAGTATTTCCTATCTCTCCCATCCCCCAAGAGATTTAGAATGCAGGGTTGTAGTTAAGGGAAGCCAAGTGTGTAACAAGCATGTAAAAGGACATGTGATGAAGGATTCTTCCCAAACAACACACATGTATTGGTTCGCTTTACATTGCGTTGTTGAGCTCCATTTGTCAGCACTCCGTAGAGAGAAGTGCGCCAAAAAACGTATGGTGTGCTGCATTTTCTTGCCAATTCTGAGGACTCAAGATGATTTTCAGAGTGATGTCAGCTGAGACAGACTCACATAGAGTTTTGCTCAGTCAGATTCGAGTGCTGAAGCAAGACCCGTGGCGGACGTGTGATGTTTGAAGTGAGTATAGATAAGGCTCAACGGACAGTGACAGAGCTGAGCCAGGCTTGCTGGTAGAGCTACTGTGCAGTGCTTGGTTGAGAGGCACAGCGGGAGACCTTCTCCTGGCGTTCGTCTATCTCCTGGTGATCATGGTCCCTCCTGCTAACTTGTGGTGATTTGGCTGAGGCCTGGCTGTTCCTGCTAGGTCATGCCACCCCTGCCGCTGCCTGTCCAGACACAACTGAACTGGATTGCTAATATATTCATAAAATGTTCACAAGTAGATCGAGCTGCCACTGCTCTCCTGTAAACTGAACTGCCAATTTCCTGAAGGGAGTCACTTCAAAGAATCATTTCTAAACAGGTCCACTTCCCTGTATCCCTTCTTTTTCACTCCCTCTGGTGAGTGGTGGGCTAGATTGGAGGTTAAAGCATTTAAGAACTATTATTAAAAGAAAGCATTAAAAAATTAAAATTACCTAATACAGTCAATTTGGTCACTTTAGGAAGAAAACAGCCCAATGGCCTCTATCTTCCAGATCTAGCATTTTCTTAGAGTCAGTCTGTCCTGCAAGGTGATGAGTTGCCAGGACTGTGTGAAATCTCTCTCTGGGGGGCAAGTATCCCCTCTGGCTGTCACTGGACTTCAGCTTTTCTCCTTCTCCAATATGAGATTCCTGGGAAAATTCCAATTTCTTGAGACCCATTACTTTAATATTCTAATGGATAATGGTAAGAACACTATCATCTCATTAGAATATCTTTGTTCTTGCCAGGAAGATTACAACATTATGAAATAAGTAGCATCACCCAAGAGTTCAAGTCTGGTTCAACATGTAAAATTAGGCATTATTCATAGGATTAATAGACTAAAGGAGAAAGAACAACCATCTGATCAATAGACATAGAGAAGTATTTGATAAAATTTCAACATCCATCCCTAACAAGGGTTCTTAATAAAAAACAGAACCTTTTTAAACATAAAAGCACTTCTCTTTTATATGTGTCCCATAAAGATATGGGACTGTGGGAGGAATCGGCCATGGGAAGTAATAGGCTGCAGGAAGGTACAAGCCAGGAGAATTTTCATTTGTTAATAGTACAAATTCGCTGCCACCCTAGGTTTTTTGTTTGTTTGTTTGTTTTTAGATGAATTTATTTTTATTTATGTGTTTGAGTGTTTTGCCTAAATGTGTGACCGTGTACCATGTGAGTACTTGTGTCCAAAGAGGCCAGAAGAGAGCATCAGATAACTTGGAACTGGAGTTACAGATAGTTTTAAGCCATCATGTGGATTCTGGAAATTAAATCTGGGTCTTCTGCTGGAGCAGCAAGAACTATTAATCACTTAACTACCTCTCCTCCTGCCCTAAGTTTCTTAAGATAAACATACTTTCCTATCTCTCCAGTTGTATGTATTTATTTCAAGAAAAATGAACACTTAACCCCACATTGGAACCTATACATGAGCATTTATAACAGTCTTATTCATAATGCTCAGAAACAGGAAGTGTCTCAATGTCCTTTAAATAATGAATAAACAAGCTGTTGTCCAACTACACAATGATGTGCTCTTCAGTAGCAAAAGGAACAATCTATGAACAGCAACCAGTAACTGAACCAGTCTCTTTAAAAACAAAAACCAAAGCGAGAGAGAGAGAGGGAGAGAGAGAGAGAGAGGGAGGGAGGGAGGGAGGGAGGGAGGGAGGGAGGGAGGGAGGAAAAAAGAAAAGAAAGAAAGAAAGAAAGAAAGAAAGGAAGGAGGGAAGGAAGGGAGGGAGGGAGGGAGGGAGGGAGGGAGAGAGAGAGAGAGAGAGAGAGAGAGAGAGAGAAAGGAAGGAAGGAAGGAAGGAAGGAAGGAAGGAAGGAAGAAAGAAAGAAAGAAAGAAAGAAAGAAAGAAAGAAACTAAGAAACAAATGAATGGGTGGAGGGAGAAAAGGAGGGAGGGAAGAGAACAGTGAATAGATAGCAGGGGCTAGAGAAAGAGCTGCAGGAGACGGCGAACTTTCACTTTAATAGAACTGTTCCCACATGGTCATCAGTGTCTGCGAAACCCTTTAATTGTTTCTAACAATTGATTCCATTGTAGTGTGTGGGATCCTAACCCAGTAAACCTGGCTGTGCTTATGCTGTGGATTAAGATACAAGCTACGGCATCTCTGACTTGTGTGTACAGCCAGAGTGGCAGGTGAGCATTTTAGCGGGGAAAGATACTGGCACAAAAATCACAGCTCTCACCTTTAACGGGATAAAAGAGTTTATTCTGGAGCCAAATAATTGACCATGACCTAGTAAATGTTCCAAAATGGTAACAGTGCTGTGAAGTTTTTATAAAAACTGGAGCCATCAACTAAGTGGATTGTGCCAAAGCAGAGAATCCTTGCCATAGAGTTTGGGTGCTGTCTAGCTGAGGTCTAGTCTTCAGGTTGGTGCAAGCTAGGGGTCTGTTAATACATCCCCGAAAGTTTCAGCTGTTAGTCAAAGGGGTGTCAGCTTAGACACAGAGGTGGGCAATGGCTTTAAAGGGGTAAAGGATAGCTCCACAGGAGTGGTCCCTTGGCTCTAAAGGGGTAAAGGATAGTCCCACAGGAGTGGTCCCTTGGCTCTAAAGGAGTAAAGGATAGCCCCACAGGAGTGGTCCCTTGGCTCTAAAGGGGTAAAGGATAGCCCCACAGGAGTGGTCCCTTGGCTCTGGACCCGCAGCGTCCGACACCGAACTCACTGCCCCGTTCACTAGTGTCAGCCTTGCTGAAGGTTCTGGGTGAGGTGTGGTTCTTTCCAGAAACTTTTGTTCACAGAGGCATATTTATAAGTGGATCTTCTGTCCTAAGAAGAGAATCACTTCTGGGAACCACGGGTCTTAAAAACAGTCTTCAGCACAGCCATCGAGTGTTTCCTTCCCTTAGACCTGTGGGGACAGGATGGCTTAGAAATCAACAGCCTATTGACGTGCCACACAGAGAGAGCTGCCAAGCATGATGACATCGAGACAGCGGTGAAGGAGGAAAGGGCGGGCCACTGAAGGGCATCCTGGGCTACTGTCTCCTGGGACTTCAACAGTGACTCCCACTCTCCCAGCCTTGATGCTGGGGCCGGCATTGCTCTCCGTGCCAACTCTGTAAGGCTCACTTCCTGGTGTGACAATGACTATGTCCACAGCAGCAGGGGGTGGGCCTCATGGCCTGCCTGGCTTCCAAGGAGTAAGGACCAGGAGCCCTGGACCACCCGCCCAGCAAGGACAGGAGAGTGACCGAGAGAGAGGCCCTGGACACTGAGGAGTCTGTCTCCACTCAGCCCCCATGCTGAGCGGCTCCCTCAGTTTCCATAGCAGACCCCCACATAACTGACGGGGCGGAGGGAGCCCCACTCTTTTGAATATCATCAATAAAGTTCCGACCCAAGCCTTTTTAATACGACTCATTGTTGGGGGGGTGGATACTGAACAATTTCTTAACTTCATTTGTGATTAAGAGTTTCAGGATCAAGGCTTTTCTTGGGGGGAATTACAGGGCTAAGATAAAAAGAAAAATCCACCCAAGTATAACAGGCTAAGTAAGAGAAAACATGAACCAGGTAATACTGTCTCCGTGGAAAATAAAGTCTACTCGCACGACTTACACTGTCCCATGCCAAGATACCCAGGGACTGACTACCTTTAAAACTGGTGCTCTCTAACTGGGAAGCATTTCTGGCTCGTACTTTTTGAAGAACTTTCCACTTGGCTTTTATATACGACTACAGCAATTATTCTGTTCGCTCCTGTGTGAGAATTAGAAGCCCTTTCTTTCAGGCACAAACGTAATACCAACCCTCGCAGCAGAGGGCGGCCTGGGCTTCAGCTCCCTGGGTCTCAGAAGGGGTCCTTGCTTGCACAGCTGCTCACGCACTGTCGGATTTAGAAAAGCCCAAATCCGTCACATCGTGATTAGCACGATAGATTCAGACCTTTCCGGTGGTGTTCTGCAGGCATCTCCAGGCAACGGAACGGGGATTTTAAAGTTGGTTCTGACAGGAAAGCAAATTTGGATCTAGGTAAAGTGAAATTAGAGCTGACACGGAACAGCCGGAGGAACCGAAACGCACACACCACGCACGACTGAGTCATTCCGCAGTCCCGATGGAGCCGCTTGACTCTGGAAATCATGCAGTTCGACGGTATTTCTATTTGCTCGAATGAGCTCACTGCCTTAGTAAGTTACTGCCAGTGTCTTCCTTGCAGCAGGAAGGATTCTCTCATTCACCATCAAAGATCTACGTGGATACGTGGATCAGTCCTACATGGCGTGGCGGCACTTCTTAATTCCCATATTCCATCTAATCACGTGCACACACCTAAGCCTTGTTAGACGAAATAGAGGTAGCCTTGAGAACAGAGCAGAGGGAGATGAGGATCCTTTATCTGGTCTTAGGCCAACCTTTTCAATCTCTTCAACAAAGACCTCATATCAGAGCTCTTTCCACCTCCTTGTCTCTCAGGCTAATCCCCCAGGTGACAAGGAGGAGCCTGGGCCAGTAAGCCATCGCTCAGGCCCGCCCCACACAGAGCCATTGCCTAGGACTGGAGGGACAGCTGCTGAGGTGGGGCTGGCTGGTGGGATCTGGGAGCAAGTTACATGAACTCTGCTTTCAGTTCCCAACATTTCAAGATGGAGCTAGTCAGTGCCTGCCTCACAGGTATCTTAGGAAGGAACATGAAGGAATGCTCCTGCCTCAGAGAGTGCCGCTGGTACACGGCAGAGGGACAGCACATTAGAAAGGGAAGCTGTGTTTTCTGGACCCAGCTGGGCTGTTGCGTATTTGAATGCACAGATGTTGTGACTGTGTACACAAGACTTGCCCAGACTCAGTGCGGACAAAATTCCATCCTTGAGCTGGGAAAGAAAAGTCAATTTCCTTTAAGGGTGTGGCCCAAGGAGGGTTGACCGTGTGTCAGTGAATGGCCAAATATCCAAGAATATATGAGCAGGGAGAACTGGACTTGGTGGGTTTAAACAAACAAATATACAAAGGGATACGGTGTTAGGTGAGTAGGAGGTGGGGTGGATGTGGGAGGAGGTGGGAAAGGAGATGAATACAGTCAAAACAAATCATATAACATTCTCAAAGAGTAACAAAAAGAGAGAGAAATAAAGGAAAGAGAACATCACACCCAGAGACAGGAATCAAGAGTCACTGGCAAAGAGGCTTCCTTCCACCTTTATGATATTCGCTGTGACTCAGTGTTTTCATCTGCGAAGCGGGTACACAATTGATGCTTTCAGCCCATGCTCTGTAGCATCAAATCAGATGTCAACTATAAGAGTCCTGTCACTGAGGCTGAAGATAGATTTATGTACAATAACATTTGCTCTGCAAGATGAGGACCTTAGGGTTTGGGGTACAGATCCTGAGAACTTCCTGGCCTGCCAGCCTCGCTTAAATTCTACTTCAGTGACAGACCCTGTCTTGCCAGTAGGCAAGCAGTTATAGATGAAAACACCCACTGTCTCATTTTGACCTCCACATATGTGACCACTGGCATGAGACCCTGCACAGCGCTGAGACACACACAGACCACGTATACAAGCATGCAGCATTACAGAACTGAAAAGGTTCTACTTAGGAATATACATATACATCGAAGTATACATGTATGCATGCGAGAACAATTAGTGAGAAAAGAGGCCACGAATTTAAAGAAGCGTGGGGTGGAGATGGGGTGGGATAGGGAAGAATTTGGAGAGAGGAAAAGAATGTAGGGCAAGTGGACCGCGCCACCGAACAGAAGAACTGGAAAAGCTGAGCAAGCCGAACCCCTGGGAAATCTCAGAATTGACAACAGTAGGTGTGAAGCCAGCTTCCTGCCGAACTACCTGATCTGGAACATGTAACCATGACACCCCACCATGACAACTGGTCACATAGTATAAAAACCTGGAGTTCTCCATGCTAATGAGGTATCTGGATAGGCCTCGGGGGTTGAGCCCATGAGCTTCCCTTCCTGGGCATTCCTTCCCACCAAAGGTACTTAATCCCCTGTTCACCCTGAGTAAGATGAATGTATTCACATCCATCACCACATAAGGCAATCTGGACAAGCGAGGACCTTCTCCTTCCTCGAGGATCACCTTTGTGATAAGGAACTACTCCTAGATCTTCCTAGGAGGCCTCCTCTCTGTCACCCTCTGTACTCTGGGCACTCACTCAGAACCACACGGGACCCCATCCCAGTCCCAGGCTCAGTCATCCTCTTCCTGCCTGGGGCACCTCAGACCCCTGATCTCACCCCACCCCCACCCCACCCCCGCACCCCAGCGGCATCCGGGTACACAGGAGGCCAGGAACCAAGCATCTGTCCCGACCTCGATGCCTCTCATCTGGAGAAGCACAGGCTGGGACTGCAACCGACCATGGACTATGCTCTGCTTCCTCTGCGTGGCTTGCCAGCGGCGCGTGGGCACCCCAGCGGCAAGGCAGACTTGCAGCCTGGCAGGAGAAAGGTGTAATTAAAATGTAATATCAAAAAATGATAATGGACTCTAAAGTAAAAATAAAATTAAGTTAAAATTAAAAAAGAACATCATTTTGAAAACTTGTCAAGGTTTAATGATCAGAAAGTTGAAAACAGGATACAAATATAAAATGAATAAGGAGCACTGATTCTTTTTAAATTAGTTAATGAGGGAATTATTAGTAAGGCTGGTTCTAAGAGCACCCAAGTAGCTAGGTATTTATTATTGGGTATAATTTAATGTCAGAATTTCAGGATACAATTTTTAAGTCAGTTTTTTACAAAAACTGGTAAGCAAACAACAGTATAACAAACTATGACCTTTGGGATTTTTTTTCTATGAGGCAGACACATTTTTATTATTACTAGAAAAAGTTTACATGTAAACCAAGTATCTAAATAATGTACCCAGTTTAAAAAGTCAGACACTGGTTCACAGCCCTAGACAACTGAACCTTGAATTGGGCCAATTAGTAATGAATTTTTTAAAAAGACACATATTCATCTTTTTGCCTCATTTCTGAATTCTGGATAATCAATAATTCTTACCTGAAGAAAACCTCATTTTTCTAGTTCATCCCCAAATTGGACAGGCTGTTATAGTCCTTGGACATTCAGCATTAGCTGGGCCTTCAAATCCCACCCCACCCCCGCATATTCATTTTCTACCTGTGAGACAAATGACCAAAGACTTAGAGAAGTTATCTCGGGGCTCTCTGGGTCAGGCACCGCTCTGGTCAGGCACCGCTCGGGTCAGGCACCGCTCAGGTCGGGCACCGCTCGGGTCAGGCACTGCCCGGGTCGGGCACCGCTCGGGTCGGACACCGCTCGGGTCGGGCACCGCTCGGGTCGGGCACCGCTCGGGTCAGGCACTGCCCGGGTCGGGCACCGCTCAGGTCAGGCACCGCTCGGGTCAGGCACTGCCCGGGTCGGGCACCGCCCAGGTCAGGCACCGCTTAGGTCAGGCACCGCTCGGGTCGGGCACCGCTCGAGTCAGGCACTGCTTGGGTGGGGCACTGCCTGGATCAGGCACCGCTTGGGTTGGGCACCGCTCTGGTCCAGCACCGCTCGGGTCAGGCAGTTTGCTTCCTCAAAGCCAGAGCTAGAGAGCCTCGGAAAGGGTTCCCCTGATGGTGGCAGCTCCTCTCAGTGTAATAAGCTTGTTGTTGTTGTTGTTGTTGTTGTTGTTGTTGTTGTTTTAATGTTTTCCTGTGTTACATCCAGGCTACAGTTCCCCCTCCCTCCACTCTTCCCAGCCTTTCTCCCCACCTTTCCTCTCTTCCAAACCCACTCTGCCTCCATTTCCCTTTTTAAAAATGGGGAGGGACCAGGGATATCAGCTAAATGTGGTATAAGGAGTTACCATAAGACTAGGAGTGAACCTTCAGATCAAGGCTGAACAAGACAACCCAGGATGAGGAAAGGGTCCCAGGAGTAGGCAAAAGAGTAAGAGACAACCCCTGCTCACACTGTTAGACACAAGGACACAAAACTACACAGCCATGATATACTCACAAAGCTGGGCCAGTCCCACACAAGGTCCATGCTTGTCACTCCAGTCTCTGAGTCCCTGTGAGCCCTCATTAGTTGGTGCTGTGGGCTGTGTTCTCATATGTCCAGCCCCTCTAGCTCCCGCAATCCTCCTTCTCACTCCCCAGGGCTCTGCAGGCTCCACCGAGTGTTTGGCTGTGAGTCTCTGCGACTGCTCCCACCAGTTGCTGCATGAGGCCTCTCTCATGACGCTTGGGCTAGACAACAACCTATGATTGCTTTTTGCTGATTGTGTTTGGTTCTCTCCTGGGTCTCTGGGTTGTCCTGCCTCTGGTTCCTAGCCCTCCAGGCAGTGTCAGGAACTGGTTCCTCTCATGCTGTGGGTCTCAAGTTGGACCAATCATTGGTCACTCCCACAGTTCTGCATCACCGTTGCCCCAGCACATCTTGCAGGTGGGACTGATTGTAGGTAGAAAGTTTTGTGTCTGGTTTGATGTTCCAGTTCCTCTGCTGTTAGCCTTGCCTGTTTACAGAAGATGGCCAGTTGGGGCTCTGTGTCCCTCATTCCTCTCATAGGTTCTGGAGAGCTTCCATCGCACTGTGTTTCTACATGACCCCCAAATGCCTCCCCATTCCAGTCATATCCCCCAGTACTCTCCCCCTCTATCCCCCAAACTGTCTTCATGATCTCCAGTTTCCATCCCCACCTGTCCCCAGTCCACCCACAAAACCTATTCTATGTCCCCTTTCGAGGGAGATCTATGAGCCTGCCTTGTTACTTAGCCTTGTAAGTTGGTTGTGGATTGTACCATGGATAATGACAAAAGTCAACTGACTATGGACCTTAGTTATGTCTGCAACATCCCTTGACCTTGGCTATGTAATGACAGCCTTTGCTGTGTTCTGTGGGTTAGAGGCAGGTCAAAGTTTTCACATGCTCAAAGGGAGGAGATTCATGGGGAGTTACTCGAGTGCCCACTGAGATATGGCCACCAAACCCAGGAAGCTTAGCAATGACTGTTCCCTGGCAGAAATTCTGATGCACATGGTTCAGGACAAGAACTGGCACTGCTATAATGTGAGAGCTTTCTCAGACAATTGGCAGAGGCTAGGACTGAGGTCCTCTCTGAGCTAGCTTTTCATTTGCACGTCATAGATGTTTTCAGCTCCATTGATATATGCAGGATTGGGTTCTCCAAAGAGTGCTCTCATGTCTAAGAAAGGCACCACCAGCCACGAGCTGGACCCAGACATGTGCCCAGTGAGAGCCGCAACCCTTGGAGCTCAGAGACCCCTTCCTATCAGCACTCCCTCCCGGGCCGGCTGTGGCACAAGAGTCAGAGAGCGATGTGGATCTCTGCCTGGAGCTGGGAGACCAGGTTTTCCAAAAAAGATGTTCTTTCTTGAGCACCAAGTGGATCTGTGGGCTCTTTATCAAGCTAAGAAAACAGGAAGATAGTCAAAGCCATCACAATAAATGTTCTTCCTCTGCCTCTCAGGCCTGGCACCGCGGCCATGGCTTGGGTTCATGCTGAGAAGATTCTGCAAAACAGAAGGGAGAGAAAACACGCGGAGTGTTGCAGTTTACGTCTGGCACACAAGCTGCAGCCACACTTCCCAAAGAAAGTCAGTGCTGAGAGGACTCTGAGCAGGCTCTTGACCAACCAGGAAAAGCACCTGCATTTTGTCACTGTGTTGCCTAGGGACAGATGTGCATGCATCCAGCACGGTTCACCTTCCACACATGCGCACTCAGAGGCTTGGCATTTACCACTGTAAAGACTGTTCTACAAAATACAGAGGTTTGAATGCTCTGAGCCTTAACCCTTAAATACCAAGGGCATTGTGGGGTTTGGTGATAACCAAAATGCCTCATATCCCCTCATGTCCCCATGGGACTGTATTACCTAACCCAGTATGAGAAGTACCAGCTAGCTCTGAGCTGGGTGTGCAGCCTCTCTGTTTAGGGCAGTGACTCTTATATCCAGTTCTAACCAGGCCTTGCTCCTGTTTAGAACTGGAATAAGATCAAACAAGATCAAGTTCCGAATGGTATGGCCATAGATGGGGCAGTGATTCTCAATTTTGGTTATGTTAGGGAATCCCCTGAAGAAATCAAAAAACCTCTCATGCCTGGGAGCCAACACCAGAAATTCTGGTATGGCTAGGCTTGTCTGTTAGGAATCTGTTACAAAGGACAATGGGATCTCTTTTGAGATTCTTGCTCTTCTAGATAAAATAGTTTTAAAACAGATTAAGAAAGAAACCCAAGAACAATTGTGTTGGAGTTTGAGAGACAATCACAAGAGGGCAGGTGAGCTGGGAAATGTCTACAGCTTCAAGGAAGAGGGCGTTGGAGAGAGGGAGGGAATTAGAGATCAAGAAAGCAGATACTGGGAGAAGGGGTGGATGCCTGTAACCCTAGCACTTAAGAGGAAGACTGAAAGCTAGCCTGATCTACATAGCAAGTTGCAGGCCAGTCGGGGCTACATGGCATGACAAAAAGTATAATCAACAACAACAATAATAATAAAAGGAAAAATGGTCAACAACATTTGACTACAGAGTTAGGTGATGGCTCAGTGCTTAGGAACATTTGCTACTTTTGCAGAGGATCTGGGTTCAGTGCTTAGCATCCTCACAGCACCTTACAACAGTCTATGACTCCTGTCCCAGGGAACCTGAGGCCCTCTTCTAGCCTCCTCTGGCACTGCACACACATGGTAAATCAAACAGTCATACACATAAGATTAAAAAGAGAAAGAAGGAAGGAAGGAAGGAAGGAAGGAAGGAAGGAAGGAAGGAAGGAAGGAAGGGACAAGCAGACATGTTTGACACGGGAAGTGTGCAAGCAGCTGCACGAGGAGGAGACTGAGAGTGGCTGGTGTCAGGATAGACGGGCTCAGAATGCTGGCCACTGCCTGAAAGGAGAGCGGGGGTGAGAGTCAGACAGACTAAGTGTGAACATGTAGTGAGAGTCTGTAAGCAGAGGCAGTAAGGCTGGATAAGTACATATCCCAGAATGCCTGAGACAGTCTTTCTCTGTGGTGACAGGCCCATTTGGATGAAACATTAAGGTATGTGGGGAAGAGGGGACAATAGTTGTATCTTTACCGTCTTATAATTCTTTAGTTTATCTTTAGAACATTGCATTTTTTCATTTTTAAAATGTATATGAATATTTTACACGCATGTATGTACATGCCCCATGTGTATGCGGTGCCCATGAAGGTAGAAAATGCCACAAGATCCCTGGGAACTGAAATTAGAGAGTTTTGAGCCATCAAGTAGTACTGGGAAATGAACCCAGGTCCTCTAGAAGGCCAGAGCTCTTTACCTCTGACCCAGCTCTCCAGCCCCATCTTTTGGCAGTCACGGCATGCCCCCACTGAGGGCCAGACATATGCTTCAGAGCCCCCTCAACCAACCAAAATTCATACAACTGAATGAACTTTAAAAAGTAAAGTCTATAAAACTGCTATGCTTTAGAAAGACTAAGCCTTCGATAAAGCTCTGCGGTTGACATCTTCCCCTCTTTTCCTTCATGTGGTGTTTCGAATCTTGAGGGGCAACTGTAATGCTTTTTCTTCCTTAAAATAGCCTGTTACCAGGTATCTTATTTGGGGTTTCACTGCTGTGAACAGACACCATGACCAATGCAAGTTTTATAAAAGACAACATTTACTTACAGGCTCAGAGGTTCAGTCCATTGTCATCAAGGCAGAAACATGGCAGCATCCTGGCAGGCATGGTGCAGGAGGAGCTGAGAGTTTTACATCTTCATCTGAAGGCTGCTAGTAGAAGACTAACTTCCAGGCAACTAGGGTGAGGGTCTCAAGCCCACACCCACAGTGACACACCTACTCCAACAAGGCCACACCTCCTAATAGGGTCACTCCCTGGGACAAGCATCTACAACCATTACACCAGGGGACCAGGAGATAGGGAAGAGTCAAAGCTGATGGGTATGGTCCTTCCCCATTGGGCTCCAAACTGTCTGACTGAATATTTAACATCAGGAGGGTCAAACCAGCTCCTTGGTGATTCTAATGTCACCTTTACCAGTGACAAATCTGTGAGACTACAGTAGAGACATGGGCAGCATCTGTCTTTCTTGGGTATCTGGGTAAAAACAGAGGACTAATGTCCCATCCTGTTCACCACCACTCCTCCAGTACTGGATCTGACATCTACTTATGCTGCCTGCCTAGTGATATAATGTTCACTGGAGGTGGGGGTGGGGAGCTGTTATGAAAATCCGCTCCCAGAAGAAAACCTCTTCTCCAGGAGACTGGTGCAAAAGCAGACGAAAAGATACAGGACAGGGCTTGACCAGAGGAGAAACGGCGAACAGAACTGTGGATCTCAGGCTTGAGAGCGAGAGGAGTCCTTTGGGTCATCCGCTGCTTCCTGGAGGGCATCATCTCCAGCAGTGTGCTGGGCCCAAAAATGTCTGTGCATAGACCTGCTTAATAATGGTGGAATTCAGCAACCCCACACTGGGATCCTTAATGAGCAATTCCTCCTCGATGGGTCCTGGGAGACTTGGCTCCTTTGTTGCTCTCATTTATCTGGCTGGGTTTCCTGGGAAGCTGGTTTAGTAGGGCAACAGAGATAGGTATTTGTCTGCCTGCACTGAGCTCTCGCCAGCTAAAGCCTCTTTGCTGTTGTTTTGGGGAACAGAAAAGCTTTAGATTATACGGCAGTGAGGCAGCCTCTGGAGACATCTGAGAAAGCACACCACCTCTGGTTTGCCCCCAGCCTTGTCTTGCCTTATTTGTAAGGCCCGTCAGAAATGCCAGACAGGAAGAGAGGGGACTCTGCAATTGCCACGTGCCAGGATGTAAATCCTCCCACCTCGGCTGATTCCAAGCTGCTAACATTTAACAACTGGCTGTCTTCCTTCCTCACCCTTCCCCTCACTGCCTACAATTGTTAGCTCTCTGGGAGAACCTGTTTGTATTTCCTGAAGTCACAGGATTTAAATACCAGAAGTGCTCCCTCTGGTGCTGTGTCTGACAACAACTTGGGAAGACAGATGCTCAGAGACTCCAAGAAGAAAGAGCTCTAGGAAGGCTGGAAAACTGAGGGGGGAAAAACCCACTACCAATAGACCTACAGAAGAGAGCAAGTGTGGAAAAAGAAGTAAAGATGCCATCTCATGGAGTTGGGCACTGTTTCTAGAAAGTCTACACTTTAATTAGCCCTTTCCTTCTCCAGAGGAATCAAGTAGGTATGGATAACAGCTTGTTTTGAAATAATGCATGGAAGGTAGCACAAAACTGAATACAGAAGACGTAGGACAGGGTTTGTTGAGTCCCTAAGCAACATGATACAAACATCGGGTCCCCTTGTTGAGTAGCAGGGGCACCAGAGCCATCTGTCCAGGAATAACTGAGAAGCCTGGGGAAGTCTGGTTACACTAATTGCACTAGTTATACACTAATGCAGATAGTCCTCTCAATGCTATTTCTCAATAGAAATATTCTATACTGGTAATAAGATAATACTTTATTAAAAAAATGACCCATCCCCATAAAAAAGAAGACAACTGTGTGTCCCATTGCTTTAAGCAGTGAATGACTTTGATGCTGTAAGAATTCACTTGTAGAACAAGCAGATGTGGATAATACCCAAAGCCAACATCCTCTGTGTCCTGGGCACAGTTAATATATTTTTTTATCTGTTAGTACTTAATCCTCAGGAATATTCTATGAACCAGGTCCTCTTATTAAGCCCAATCACAGATGAGGAAACAGAGGCACAAAGTACTTATATAACTTGTCTAAATTTCAATGCTAGGGAGTAGCAGGAGAGGAAACCTAGCCATGTTACTGGGTTGTATGGGCTTGACTGGCTCAGTTGGCCCATGTGTACCACTGAGGTTTAGTCACTGTATACCCTAAGCAGCTGCAGATTTTCCAACTTTCCTTTTGACCATCAGCTCTTCCAAGGCAGAGCACCAGAGATCTGGCTCATTAGAATACCCAGAGAAGCCCACTCAGTTGTGGGTTTCTGGATCTTATCCTAGAAAGGAAGGAGCCTTGACAACACCAAGTCTATGCAGGAACAAGGTTTATGCTTATGACAGTCCCTGAAACAAAAGCACACAGTGCCAAGCACAGAGGCTTCCTGACTAGCCAAGACCTCAGCTCATTCTGCCTACAAGGACAGAATCTAAAGCTGCCGAGGCGTGCCCAGGTGCCTATAGCCAAAGTCATTACAGAATGCCATCAGCTCTACTTTCCACTGGGACACCGGGCTCGCACAGGGCAGGTAACTGCCGAAGACTCGTTACAGGAATGAGATTTGGATCTCCATATTAGCCGAGCTTTAAACCAAAGTTTTCTTCACCTTTTTGGTTAATCATTGCTGAGAAATGTCATGTCTAATTCTTCTTGTACAGGCATCTCTCTTCTAGAAAAGTACAAGTTTGTAACTTTGTCTAATTATATTGAAGAGTTTATTCCAGTGTATGTAGTCCCTGTGAACCTCTAAAGTCAGAATAAGCATTTGTTAGTAAAGGAATGAATGTGGGTAGATGGATGGATGGGTAGATGACGGATGGATGGATGATGGATGGATGATGGATGGATGGATAGATGGATGCTTGGTACTGTTGGGAAAACCTCATCCCTATGACCCACACTGGGAAGAAAGATTCTTAGATTTCTTTCTTTGTGCCTTTGGTGACAGCCTTAGAGACAGTGGATCCTCAAGACTAAGAACTGCTTTATCTCCCTGTGTCCAATATCCTCTGGGCATGAGGCAGAAATATCACAAAAGTCCAGCCCATGGCTTCACATCTCTGAGTCACTGGGAAGGCAGGGATGGAGGTTCTCAGCTCATAGTTGGTGGTCTCATTCTCCCACGCATCACAGGAGAGGAGTCGGGTTTTCCCGCTCCTGTCCTCCTTCAGCGAGCACAGACTTGCCAGCATTCACCCTGGAAGACTCATTCTTCATGTGGGTCGTAGCTCAAACTACAATATTTTTATTCTACCTATATAAATCTGCTTTTCCTTCAAAAAGATGTAAACTCTTAAAATAATGTAGCATTGCTAGGCTGCTTTTCTGTTGCTGTGACAAGATCATGACTAAGGCCACTTACAAAATAAAGCATGTAACTGGAGGCTTGCTTACAGTTTCAGAGGATAAGTCTATAACCATCTTCCAGCAGTTTGGGGAACATGGCAGCAGGTAGGCATGGTGTGGAACAGTAGCTGAGAAGTCACAGTGACCCACAAGCACAAGGGGAGGAGAGAGAGGGAAGGGAGAGGGAGAGGGAGAGGGAAGGGAGAGGAAACCATGGGCTTTTGAAACCTCAAATCCCCAGTGTCATACCTCTTCCAATAATTTCACATCTTGTAATCCTTCCCAAACAATTCTACAAACTAGGAACTAAACATTTAGTATTCAGATACACACACACACACACACACACACACACACACACACGCACACACACACACACACACACACATGCACACACATGCACATAAGCGCATGTATGTATATATGAATGTTTGCCTATGGGGGCTGCCATTCTCACTCAACCCACAGCAATCACTGAGAGACTCAAAGATTTCACGGACTATGAAGCATGCTGCACACCAAAGTTCCCAACATGCCGTAGCAGAGGTGTCTTAAGGAGAAAAGACATAAAATGATCACTTCTGCACGCCTGCTATGCAGCTGAACTCTTTCCTGCATCCATATCAAGGCATCCCGTCATCCTCAGGGTGCACTCCACAGCTGTTTTAGACAAATGCAGCATTCACTGCCCAGCTTCCAGTCTGCAGCTAACATGCAGTGGGATAGTCAGAGCCCAGCCCACTGTGGGTAAGAGCGAAAGGTCCACGGGCGCATTTCTCATGTGTCCAGTAACTAACGTTACGAGAAAACGCTCAGAGATTCTGTTCATTCTAGGGAAACCTTTTTAATTAAAGAAGAGATTTCCAATAGCTCGCATCTTAGGAAGGTCCACTGGGTTTAGGAATGGAAAGTTATTAGGTTTTCAAGGATAAGTCCTTCGACTCTACACTGGAATCATGTGTAATCACAGAGCGGGAGAAAATATGCAAATGACTATGGTTTATGAAGTGGCTTTGTAAAGGTCAAGGAAGGCTTGGCGTGTGACAAGCACGGATTCTGGTGTGGCTGTGGAGACCAAGCATCTCGCCCCCGTTCTCCTTGTGTTGACTGGAGGCTTTGGGAGTGAGGGAGCAGCTGTGACTCAGTCTCCCCACTTGGGATGGGATGCAGGTCAGTACAGTCCCGGGATATCCCTGGCACTCAGTCAGCAGTGGAGAAGAGGAGAATGGTTCTCAGACAGTGTCACAGATTCAAAGTTCAAACCACACACACACTGCTCCTCCGCCTCATGAGAGGTTCAGGGATGGTAATCCAAGCCCCGTGGGAGGGAGGGGCTCGGTCCTGGGAATGTGACCGCCAGTGCATTGGAGGGGAAAGGCCTCCTCAGAGCACAGAGGGAGAAAGAAAAGTAAGCCACGTGTGCTTAGTTTCTCCTCCTCCTAAACTACTGAGAGGTCACTCAGTGCCTCGCTCCAGTCCTGTATCAGCCTGTTTATGTGACTACAACAAAACCTTTGAGAGTAAAGCTTTAAAGATCAGGTTGTCACATCAATCCACCATGATCGAGGTCTCACAGTAAGACTACAGTGGCACTGTGGGCAAAGAGACCACATGCTTCAAAGAAACCTAGAGCAGATCAAGGGTTGGAATTATTCTTATAATAACCATTCTCTCGAAAATTAACTTACTCTGTGAACCCAGCACGGATGCCTTTCAAGGACAGAGCCCCAGTGACTTAGCTACAGTCCACTAGGCACCATCTCATAAAGGACGGAGGGCCAAATTGTTAATAAATAAACGCTTTCTGTTTTAAAGCGAGCAAAATTGCTTTATTCTTTTAACTTGTGGTTGAACTTTTGAATCTTTAATCCCTTTAATCTCGTGATTGAGCATTTTGCCGTGAGTTGATTAGCCCTCGGCTCTCCCTTTTATGTTGCTAGCTTGGTGTTTTCTTTACCATTTCTAACAGATTATCTTTTCCTTGTGGTTTTTTTTGTTGTTGTGGTTCTTTAACAGTTTTATGGACTACATAATTAGCTTTAGTTGTTTTCACGCTTTATATCCCTCTCTCATTCCCTCTCCCCTCCCACTGAAACCTTCCTTCTTTGCAGCAGATGCCTGGAAGCCCATATACTAACATTGGGATGGTACACAACGCTGAGGGAGAAACCACATCCAAGCCCAGTGGCTTGCAAAACCTTTTCATTTCATCTTAAATTAGGCAACGTTTTCCCAGCTCAAAGTGTCAGGTCTCTCTGTGCTTCCTGCCCTCTCTCCTATTCCTGTGTCATGACTAGAGTTACTTTTGAGTCACATGAAAGGCAAGTTCATACTTTCCGGTGCTTGGATATCCTCAAGTAAGGAGAGTCATCCTCCTTACAACCAGACAGCATCCCCGGAAGCACCCACTAGCTCCATGTCCCCCAGGGTGTGAGCTAGGAAAAGAGATAACCTGGCACCTCTCCAGTCCCCCTGCTCACCCTGGGCCCCCACGGGCACTCTGACATTGATTTGTACATCATCATCTTAACACAATGAGACAAGGACAGACGTTGGAAATATCCCCAAATCTTCAGACTCTCCCCCTCCCGCGCCTCCTCTCCGTTACAGAAGAGAAGGTTGTCAGTGGCCTGGTATTGCTTTCTCTGCAGCCCTTCAACACTGGATCATCAACAGGTAAAGATGCTCTTGATGGAAGAAAGAAAAAGATTTTAAATGATGATGATAGTAATAATAATAATAATAATAATAATAATAAAGCAGTGTCATATGAACAGAGAAGAGGCACACAAGTGTCAAGGCATGTGGAGTAATATAGGGGTCACATCTGGGCCTGCTCATTCAACAGTCACTTATTCTCAGTACACTGGCCAGTTATGAATCTCTGTATTAACTATTTCACACTGCAAAAAGAAGCTTCTCTAATCTGGAGAACATCACTAATTGATGGGTGTAAACACTCATATTTAGAACTTTAGTGACATGCAAGATAGCAATAGTAGACTCCTCACTAGGCCCTCCTCTGGCTTCCACAGCCACAGGCCTTTGAGCCTGGTTACAGTAGCAGGCATGGGTTGACTTCTATGGTGCATGTATCAAACCCAATCAGAAACAATTGCTTTCCCATAACAGTCATGCCACGGTTGTACCAGTGGACATATCTGCTGACCTGCTGGTAGTACAGTATGCAGAGTCCTCTTCTAGGTAAGACTGTTGATCTGTTGATGACGTTTCTTCCCCGATACCCTGCATGGTGCCTTCCAGCACTATGAAAGCTAGCCAGCAGTGAGGGAGTACTTTGGGTTAGTTCAAGCTTCATTTCTCTTATACTCTGCGTGTTGCCTTTATCAATAGGGTCTTATCATCAAGTTCTGGTGGACAACCAAGAGCAAACGCATAGTGATCAATTCCTTGATCACTTTGGAGGCCTCTGGGATCTCCCTGACTCTCAACATGTAGGAAGGTCTCCCAAATCTGGCACTGGTATTTTTGTTTAGTAGCCTCTAGCTCCTGGGAACAGTGTCATCTCCATTTAACTTTCTTTGTTTATTAGATTTTAAAGGTTTATGTACTTTATGTATATGTGTGTTCTTGTTTTCATTTATGTGGCTATACTGAGGGCATGCCTGGTACCAAGAGAGGCTAGAAGGAGTTGGATCTCCTGGAACTACAGATATCGAACTTGAATCTTACTATTCCTCACCTCCCCTTAGGGTCTCTCCTCCTGCCCTCTCTTGGGTCACCCCTATTCAGAGCTGTGTGACAGCCCCTTTCACTTGGGAAGACAGGCCTCCCTTTTGTCCACTTTCTAAAATTCTCTCCATCCCATTTGATCTCAACTACCCACTCCAACAACCAGGCTGGCAGAGAGAGGTGCTGGAAAGTGTCACTTGGGTGGGCAAGCTGGAGTAGGAAGAGGAGGTGATCAAGTCACCTGGGAAGACTCTCTTAGCATCCACACCAGTATCCTTCCAGTTCGGAAGACTGCTTTGCCTTTAACATGAGTTAGCAAGGGAGAGCACTATTTACCAAGAACCCGGTCTTCCTGGAAGGCACAGAAGAAGTAAAGGTTTGAGAGAAAAATCAAAGAATGTGGTATGCCACAAGCTCTCCAGTCCTATATTAGAGTATTTCCTCTCTGCGGAGTCCTTAGCTCTTCCGATCCCTATTCATCACTGTGGATTAAGTGGGAAACTTGAAGGTGGCTGATAATGTGCAACTCCTATCAAACAGTAATTCATCGCTTTCATAACAGAGGGGATGGCCACTGGTAGTTAGAAAGGCAGTCTCATCCATCTTGAAAGATAATTTCTATGACTTGGTTGACATTTAATTTAACATAGATCACCCCAGAAGATGGTGATTGAATGCCGCAGATTCTTTAAAGTACTATTTTCTTCCAATAGGTTTGCTTCATACAATTTTGTTTTTGCTTGAGAAAAAAATGCCTTAGAGAAATAAAATAATTCCAACTATGGGGAGGGGGGCAGGGTAGGACCCTAAGGTCAAACAGTTGACCTTGAATCCCAGCATTAAGCTTCTGCTCTTTGTAGGAGGAAATGGGGGTAGAGTTGTGAATGTGAAATGAGTGGTGGATTGCAGCTGCGCCCAGGAGATAAAGCCTAAGGAGATGAACTTATTAGTATTATAGGCATGGGCCAACCCTCCGGGTGCAATCACACATCCCCTTGCATCTCTCTCTCATCCTTGAGCTGGTCACTTACAGAGCGGAGGGAGGCGATCCAGGATTCTGTTTGTCTGATGCAGAGCCTCTCAGACCATAGCTAGCACAGAGTCAAACCTTTGTCCTGATGAGCCCCATAGGTGTTCCCCTGTTCATCACCTTGTTAAAATCCTGCTTCTGGTGTTGTTGGTCTGAGTTGGAGGCTGAGATACTCCATGCTTAAAAAAAAAAAATCTTCAGTAAGATCGGGGGATGGGGGGAATGGGGGGTGTCTCAGTCACTTAATAATAAGCTGAGCCTGGCTATGTGTGTGCCTGGAACTCTAGCACTGTAGCGGTGGAGACAGGAGGACCGTGGGGGCTTGCTGACTGCCAGCCTAGTCCTGGTTCGGTGAGAGACCCTGTCTCAAAGAGAACACAGTGGAGTGTGATAGAACAGGATATCTAAGGCCTTTTGCCTCCCTCCTCACATAACATATGTGCACGTTATCACATACACATGTGCATACATACATACATACATACACAGATATATACATATGTGCAACATGCATACATACATACAAACGAATAGATACATTAAAACTTTTTTTTTTTTGCATGTTCTGGAACTCACTCTGTAGACCAGTCTGGTCTCTAACTCATCCAGCTGCCTCTGCCTCCCAAGTGCTGAGATTTAAGGTGTGCACCACTACTGCCTGGCTTATGTTAAAACTTTTTAAGAGAAAAAATTTAAAGGTCCCCCAAGGAAAGCTAATGCTGCAAGTATCAGGTAGACTCCCTCAAAGTTGGCTACATATTAGCATCACCCAGGAACTTTCAAACAGTAGGTATACCCAGCCTAGGCCCCAAAATTTTGATTTATATGTTTGTGAGTGTGGCTTCTAGAATCCTCCAACAGCCAGGCATAAGGACCATGGCACAAGAGCCTCAAGGTGATTGGTCTAAGTCCCACGCAAACAGGACTCTGGGCCCAGTAGGACAGACTTCACCATGGTCACCTTACTTGGCTAATTACTTAGGGGATTTTCTTTAAGTATATTTAAACTGACTGGAGTTGGAAGTGTTAACAACTGTAGGGTGAAGTTGCAGGCAACCCACGAACATTTCTCATCATAGCTAATCCATCCCTCTCCAGGAAGCCTCTTTAAAGCCAGTTGCATTTTCCCTTTGAGCCCTTCCCTCCTCACAGTCCCTGACCCTCCTGGTCCCAGTGCGTCCTATTTCTAATCACTCTGAACATGACATCCTTCATGAGTGTCTTCTCTGTGGCAGTGGCTGTCTGTCTCCATACCAGATTTTCTTTAAATCCTGTGAGTCCTCAAAATGTCTACCTTGTTCTTGGTCTAGTCCTGAAACAGAGCAGGAGGGCCACTTGTTCAGCTCTCATCCTGAAAGGGTCCACAGCCCCTCCACCAGGTACCAACCCCAACCATCGCTTCCTGGAGAGTCAAAACAAAGGCTCAGGACATCTGACAGGAAAGGAGGGAGTTGAGAGGATTGAGAAAGAGAAAGGCTGAGGGAGGGTAGAAAGGAAGGGTCCAGATAGGTGATAGCCCAACATTTACCAATAGACAAGAGAGGCCACTCCCCTGGAAAAGCAAAGACTTTCCCTGTACAGTGCCCTCTGCCTCCTCTTTTAGTCCTGATGGTGGAGTGGGGAAACTTCCTGCTGCCCCACCCCACCCCATCGCCGCCACCCCAACCTGACACCATGCACAGAGCCTCCCTGTCTTTCCAGAGTCTGGAGGCTGAAAGAGTTGCCAACCGGGTCTTCCCATTCCGGGAGAGCTTCCTGGTGTCTCTGCTCTGTAGGTGCTCATGGTAGGACTTCACTGCACTGTGCAGGATTCTGCATTCACAAAGGTAACAATGGAGAGAGAGAGAGAGAGAAAGAGAGAGAGAGAGAGAGAGAGAGAGAGAGAGAGAGAGAGAGAAAGAAAGAAGAAAGACTTCGCTCAGTCAAGTCATGAATACTGAAGGAAACCCTTCTCAAGCACACTGAATATCAGTCAGTTTCAGGGTTTTTAAATTTTGTTTTGTTTTGTTTTTCAGGCTATTTCCACCAGTCCTCACAGAGCCCTTTCTAGATAGCCAAACAGAACACACTTTCATAGAGGCTGAGTCCTGATATGAAACTTTAAACTAGCGAACCTACTCTAAAGCCATTTGCATCTCTAATGCAGAGGTCAGGACCAAGCACATCTCTGTTCTGTACAACCATTCTTCAGCAAAGGCAAAGCCGGGCCACGGGAGTCCAGGAAGCACAGGACGGTGTGTGCATTTCCAATCTTGCTGCGGCTAAAGCCATAATTGGAGCACTCTACTTGCTGGCTGGCTCCTAAGTGCTAATCTTTAAGATTAATGCAGATCTTTGAAAACGCTAATAAATTCTTATTAGTGCTCTGCTGTCTAATGACATACGGAAATGTAAATTAAAACTTACAATTTGGATGTTAACTTACAGATATGTGCCGTTCCCATGGTCCATCCCTCCTTTTTAAAATGTGCATCCTAGCTGGTATATGAGTCAAATTCATTTAATTTGACAGGGTCTTGGAAAAGAAGAGTTAATGGTTTAGAAGAATCCAATGGATTAATTTTTTGATTGCTAGAGAAGTATGATCGCCTTTCAAAATCCAGTTATCTCCCAGATAATAATTTACAGTTTCTGATATCAGATCTATTCAAAGTGACAGACATACTTAGCTTATGAAGCAATTAATTTGTTCTTCCTCATTAGATGATGTTTCATTATTACATGACTTAGTAAATATTCTCTGGAGTTTACATCTACCAGAGGGTCTGACTGTCATTTTCTAGTTCCAGTTTTGATACCAACTATAGGCTAATCATTTAACATGTCATGGGCTGCTTGCCTCTTCAATAAAATGAGAACGTGGGGCCAAATTGTTCTTACTTCTCCAGTCTCCTATGTGTACTCATTTCTTTAACTTCTGTGCTTACATATACCAAGCTACTTCTATGGAGATAAGTTTTCTAAGAATAAGTTTTAAATTTCTTCCCTCTGGCTTTAAAGCTATTACATTTGAGCCTGCTTAATAACTTGCATCAGGATTGGATTTTGCAAGATGTTTTATGTATCCAGCCTTGTTTACTTCTGAGAAGCATGGAATATTGCTTCAGTTGGGGGAGGGGGCTGTACATTGCTATCCAATGGATAATCATTGCATTTATGACCTTGAATTTCTATTGAACTTCCCTCTGTGTGTTTATTATCCCACAGTCAGCCAATCACCATACGTTCTCCTCAAGACAGTTACTATTACTGTCAGGGATATGCTTATAAGATTTATTTTTGTCATTATTTATTCTTAAATCATATTTATACTTTGCCCATAAATGAGAGACGGCACATCCATCATTTCTCCATCCTTGGCAGCCAAACAAATAGTGGAGTCTACTTCTTTGCTTCAAAATTTGGAGTTCTAGAATCAGGGCTTCTGTGTGTGCTTGTCCAGTGTGTGCACTACACACCCTGATAGTTCAGGACCATTATTCACATGCTTTGTGCAGAATACCACCTGCTAAATGCTGATATCTGTACTAGGATGTTTGTAGGACTTGCACTATAGACAAAGATTTTTTAGAATGCTTCTGGACTGGAAACATGCATAATCCCATGCAGACTATGACTGGAAGAAGGTAAGCTAGACTCAGCCACACAGTATCCACAGATGCTATATAACGCTCTTACTATACAGCCCTAAAATCCAATATCTTGTGTCTCTGTCCTCATTAGTTTCCATCACGTTTGGGTGGAGGGCTTGTTGATCTGACTAACAGAAATTATGGATGCCATTCCACCAGTGACATTTTCCTTGTTCTTTTTCTAGCATTTAAATTTGGTGACTGTTTTCCCCTTCCCTTGTCTTTTCTTTTTGAAATTTTTTCCTTTAAATTCAGTGATTGTTGGTGGATCTGTTCCAAATGACACCCTATTAGGGTGAAACTTTTAAAGATTTCCAGTACATTCCAAGCAAGGGAAGATCATCTGGATGTGCAGAAGGGCTCTCCTTTACAAAGGCAAGGCAAGGAACATCTAGCCCAGGAGAGCTGTGGGTCACTGGGAAGGAGGATGGGGACTCTGCTAGGACCTCTTCGCCCTTCTCCAGGGCCTCACGTCTGCCCAAGTCTGGCAACATGCAACAGGAGATCTGTGCTTTGTTGACAAGGACAGCACAACCTAGCAGTGCTAGACATAGTACAGAGTTGGGGTGTTAGCCTTGTCTTAGTTAGGGTTTCGTTGCTGTGAAGGGGCAACATGACCAAGGAAACTCTTACAAAGGAGAACATTTATAATGGGGTAGGTTACGGTTTCAGCGGTGCAGTCCATTATCATTACAGTGGGAAGCATGGCAATCTCCAAGCAGACATGGTGCTGGAGGACGCAAGAGTACTACATCTTGATCCAAAGGCAGCAGGAAGAGACACTCTTCCATAGGCAGCCAGGAGGATGGTTTGGCTCCACACTGGACAGAGCTTGAGCATAGGAGCCCTCAAAGCCTTCCTCCAACCAGACTACTCCAACCAGGCCACACTTCCTAATAGTACCACTCCCCATGGGCCAAGCATTCAAACACATGAGTCTATGGTGGTCATTCCTATTCAACTCCCCCACACCCCATCAAATGAGTGCAGAGTTACATTTCCTTTCAACAAGATGATTTTGGCACAATGATCATGATCATCTCAGCCCTTGATCATCCCAAGTCCTGGTGGACTGCCCTTTTGGGTGCAGGTCCTACATTCACTGTGCCCATTCAAAGACAGCATCCTCTTCATTTCCTTATTACCAAACCAACTCCTTCTTGATTCTTAGCTTCCAGATTAGACACCTCTTTTTCTTCCTCGGGGGATCTTCCATGGCTCCTCAAGAACTGGTTAGTCAATGCTACCTGATGTTCCTCATACCTTCTACATGGTAACATTGTAAGTCTATACATACGATTAGTGGACACACCCACCCATGTGGTGCCTTGGAGAATAAGGTCCTTGCTGGCAGAAATTAACTTAAGCTCTGTAGTGGCTATTCCTGGTGGTCAACTTGACTATATCTGGAATGAACTACAATCTAGAATTGGAAGGCTCACCTATGATCCTAATCTGGAGGCTCAGAGATATATGTTTCTGACCTGGATCTTAGCATGGAGATCTTGAAGCATAGTGGCTATGGATTCCAGTTCAAGATCATCTGGAATTAAAGGCATGGAGACACACACCTTTAATCTGGGCTACACCCTCTACTGGAGACATATATAAGGACATTGGAAGAAGGAAGAATCTTTCCTTGCCGGCTTGCCTCGTGGGACTGAGCAACTACTAGATCCTTGGATTTCCATCCACACTTGCTGCTGACTATTGTTGGGGAGTTGGACTACAGACTGTAAGTCATCGACAAATTCCCTAACTACATAGAGACTGCCCATACGTTCTGTGACTCTAGAGAACCCAGACTAATACAAACTCTTACCTTCTGAAAAGCAGCAATGCCTTGAACAGACTTGGGCACAGAGAAAGAACAGTGTCATTTGCTTTTTTGAGACAAGGTATCCTATAGCCAAGGATGACCTTGAACTCTTCATCCTCCTGCCTCTGTCCTCCAGATGTTGGAGTTGCAGGCATGTGCCACTCCAACTGTTTTACTGAGGCTGAGGGATGATCCCAGTGCTTTGAGCATGTTATGCAAGTGCTCTGCAAACTGAGGCCCATCCCCAGCCACAGGATAATTTTCTGAGAAACAAATGCAATGTATTACTTACAATGTACTGAGGAAACTTCCAGCTGGGTTTAAAGACTTCAGTGATTAAGAATGAAAATAGACTGAAGCAAGCATATGGAATTTCTGCAGAGAGAAAACCCTTTCTAAATACTGAAAATATTTAAGTTGTCATCAGGAGAAAAGATGGATATTTGTATAAATATAATAGTGAAAACAAAATATGGCAAAGTCTATTTAAATAAGCAGAAGTGCAACAGCATAAATATGATAAACATAACTAAAGCTTTGTGCTCCGTGAACAAATAATTAGCAAAGATCTTTAGATCTTTATTCTGTTAGTAGAAAATGGAAATGCGTGCTAAAAATAATACAAATTGTATAATAATAATACTACACACTTCAGTTTCAATTCAAAAATGTCATTTTAAGAAGCTTAGAAGAGGCAGTACCTATTAGAATAAATAAAAATAGGCCCAATGTTCATAACTCAGCATGCAAATTCAACTATTATGATTGATGTGAGCTACTTTATTAGGGAGAGAGATCTGGGAATATGAGAAACAGAACTAGAATATAGTTATGTACAATTTTCTAATAAATTAAAATATAGTTATATGGTAGCTGATAACAGGATACAAGTGATATTAAGAGGGAGACTTGAATCCTGGAAAGAGGAGAGAATTCAGTATAAAATGAGATGGGGTTGGGTGGGAAGAGAAATTAATAACACTAAATAAGTCCGAAAAGCCAAAGGGAATCATATTATTTTATATTTATTCAAAATTGCATAAAAGACATATAAATATATTATATATACATATGCTTATAAAATAATATAATCCATTGCTATTGTTGGCTGCCTCTCAGAAATAGAAAGTAAGTCCCTACTGTGGAAGATATCATACGCTTTGCACACAGGAGTCAAGAGGGTTTAAGATACTTCTGATCTGAAAGCCTCCTTTCTCCCTGAGGCCGAGCTTTCATGGTACCAGAAGTGTGTTGTGCATGCTGCCAAGGGACAGAAGCAATCAATAGGCCTGCTTATGACTCACAACAATTCCGACACAGCAAGCTATCCCTAAAGGTGCAACAGTGGCACTTACACTTGGCAGTAACTGGTAACTCTCTAATTGGTCTTAAGGCCCACTCAGCAGAAGGGAAATGAGGACTGATAGTAGAAAACTAGCTAACTAGCCATAGATCTTAGAGGAGAACCGACCACTGCCATTTTTATAAATCAATATAATGCTTAAGTGTATTCTAGACATCCATAATCCTTCATAAAAGTGTAGCTCCCGTTCCTCATCAAAGAAACTTCTCTTCACAACAGAAAAAGAATATTACAGAGAGCCACTTATAGTCAGAATGCAAGAAGAAAATGATAATGAGGTGTCCAGCCTTGTTGATACACCTACCACACAACTCCTGCACCTAAAACTCAAGGAACATCCTGGAAGAGAAGGAAGAAAGATTGTACGAGCCAGAGGACCAGGAAATCCACTGCATGATTGTGTCTCTTAAAATGACAGAGTAGCTGTGGGGAAACTTTGCTAATTAAGATTGAAATCTACCATTGACCAGATAGGCTTGTGGGGCTTGGCGTATAATGGGGGACTCCTTCCATTCTGTGGGGTTTCTCCTCTGAGCAGGTCTCTGGACTTCTAAGACCCCACATATGCTTCTACCTGAGGAGCCTCAATTAGAATACAGGATCAATTTCCCCTCTCCTGAAAAAAACCGGTTCATCCAGCACCTGAGATTCCTGAAATACTTACCCCTGCCTCATTAGAGGCATTTCAGGTCCCCCCAGGCAATGACTTTGCCCATCCTGGCTGTTCCTACCCTCAGTCCCCCAGACTTCATAATCCTCGAATCACCCTATGTAAAGCTGATTTGCCTCCGGACAGCTGGTCCCAGTGTGGCTATTAACTGCACATACTCAAAGGACTTCCAAACCGCCCCTCCCCACTCAAACTCTCTCTCCCACTGCCTCATGGAAGGTAGCAGATGATCCACAGGGGCAGGGGAAACACAGGAAGCTACAGCTATACAACAATATCACTGCCTATACAAGACCTAAACAATGCCAATGCCAACAGACTTGCTAACAAGGAAGGGGGAGATCTCATGGCGATCCACACTCAGAGAAAGAATGAGGGGCAGCTAACAAGTGCCGAGGGAGAGAGAAGGGGGCTTCCCAGGGGAGGGGAGGGCCCTTTAATTGGTTATCCAACACCAAGTGGTCAGCCCTGAAATCATATGCATTCAAGTAGTACTAAACAGACACAGCAAATCTGTTGTATTAATATATTTATCTGTTTATATGGACAATTTAATAAAAAAAAAGAGAGAGACCGTAAAATTGAGAGGCACCAAGAGGGTAATATATGGGAGGGGATAGAGGGAGGGGAGAGATAACATAATTATTTTTTGATTCTTCAAAATCATAAAAAGTAAAAATAACTTGGATGAGAAAAAAATTAGTTCTAACCAGAGATATCAACACATTATGAAAAGTGGAAACAAGGCCAGTGCCCCTCAACAGGATGGGTGTGTGTTACCGCTAACAGCGCGATCAGGGCCATCCTGAGAGGAGAAGCTCTCGGATGACGGCTGCCTGGGAAGGCCTGATATGAAAGAAGGTAAAGAGAAAAGTTCAAACCCCAAACTCTGCTCGCTGTTTGCATCCTTGTAAAGGTCAGAAGGGAAATCGGTCTCCGTGCTGCTTAGCTTTTAATCTTCCTTGGCTCATTAAAAAAAAAAAAGAAAACACTAGAAATGAAATCTGTTGATAAAATCCCCCACGGGGGAAAACCCAACCAACCAAACAGGCAAAACTTCAAAAAGGAAGAGATGACTAAACACAGATTTTAATTGCAATGTACAAGAAGCTTATCACTGACTGGGGCCACGGTCATTCTGTTTTGTTTGGGTTTTTGTTTTTTTTTACTATTATTATCTAAAAACACCAAGTGCACCAAGGCCACAGTTGTTTAAGTAAAAGCCAGCAGCTCAAAGAAAAGCCGGGCATCGCTGCAGGAACACGTCATCCTGACCTCATGGCAGGCACGCGCTCCACCATACAACCTTCTTCCACCTCTTCACTCCTAGGCTAGCCTGGTCTCCGACATCACCCTTGACGCATGGTCCATGTCTACTATTGGTTTGTAGTTAGTGGGGTTGATTCAAGATTTGTATTGATTATACCTTGATCTCATTTTGGAGTAAAGATATAGTAGAAGAGAGAGAGAGAGAGAGAGAGAGAGAGAGAGAGAGAGAGAGAGAGAGAGAAGCAAGGCCAAGAATAACATGGAATAGAAGTAAGAACTATAAAGATTTGCTAAGGAGGCCAGGTCAAGGTAAGCTGGCAAGCTCAATCTGGCTGGAACTAGCTCATTCCAAAGCTGTTTCTGTGGGTTTCATGCCTCTGGGCTGCCACTGATTTTTTTTGAATGTAGGGAAAGACTGTATTTCTCCAGTGGTCCTTTCCTTGAGATGTATCCTTCCTAGGAGAATAGTCTGCCATGTAGTTGACTTGCAGTCAAGGAAGCTTGCCTTCCTTAGAGCTCAGTTCCCACACTTTAATCTACTTCTTGTATTTCCTGGGTTGAGTTTTAATTCATTGTCTCAACTTCCTCCCAAGTCTGTTGACATGCCACTCTTCCTTGAAATTCTATTTTCACTTTTCTTACAAAGTCATCTGCCATAAACTCAACTTTGAGAACATCTTTATATATTCAAACACAGAATCTCTTTGACACATGTTTAGGGTCTTTTTAAAATACCCATGTGACAGAAAACAATAATAATTTAGACTAAAACAGTTAATGTTGTCAATGTTATAATATTTCTGCATTTTCTTTTGCTGGAAAAAATAATGGAGACTGTAGCAGCTGCTAATTAAGACTACATCATCTGACTCCTAGCCAGTATGCTTAGGAGGTATAATGAGGCAGGTAAACTTTTTGTTTGTTTGTTTTTTGTTTTTGTTTGTTTGGTTGGTTTTTGGTTTTTGGTTTTTTGGATTTGGTTTTTTCGAGACAGGGTTTCTCTGTATAGCCCTGGCTGTCCTGGAACTCACTCTGTAGACCAGGCTGGTCTGGAACTCAGAAATCCACCTGCCTCTGCCTCCCAGAGTTCTGGGATTACAGGTATGTGCCACCACCACCCAGCTAACTTTTTTCTTTTAATAACAGTTTTTATTTCACAACACAGTAAAAAAGAGCACAGAATTAAGCTGTTGGAAATCTCATTAGTTATAAATTTAATGTCAGATATTTAAATAGAAACAAACATTAAGATGTAAGTGGTATAATTAATTCCTTAAAAACCTCAACATCTCCGAAGATGAGTGAGTCATTCATCAGCCATATTTTTATTGGATGCTCTTCAGGGTTTCCCTGGAGCCAGCTCCTCTGCACAAGTGACACTTCTTAGAACTATTCAACACTGACTCCTGATAAAAATGGCTGGAGACTCGAGGACTAACTCAAGGTATCACAGCAATCTTGAAATGACTGATAAAACAGATGGAGATTTGTACATGAGCATTGCATGGCACCATAAAGATTTTAAGTTTGTCTGATGTACGTTGTCACCTCAGGACAGCTGGCATTGGTCACTGTGTCATTATAGTATTCTCTCTCCATCAGGGAGATTAAACCCCTCAGACATCCAACAGCAAAGAAATTCACATCTGAGAAGCTAAGATAATTAAAATGGAAGTGGCCTAATGGAATTTTTCTGAGTGGGTTTTCAATTAATGAAGTATAATATTAAAGATCCATCAAAACAAAACATGTTAATGGCATTTCACACACCTTGGTTAATAAGTGGGCTCTGCATTGCTAATATGAATGTACTATTTCTCATTCACTAAAATCCTTTTTGATTACTCTTCCTGCAGTTTCAATGGAGTATTTATAAATGCATTTTTCTTTGTTGTAGAAATTTGCACAAAAATGGGTCTTATGACTCAGATTTTCTAATTCCTACTTTGAGGAAATTGCCATGCTCACGAAGGCCCAGAATAACCTGGATATTTAATAAGAACTGTTTGGGATAATTTCTATTCAATGCACAGATTGAGTATCTCTCAAAATGGATGCCCAGGCATCTACCACACTTCTCCTCCCCTATCCTCACAATCTTCAGCACCCCTCTCTTCCGATATCTGCTCCCCTCTGACCTCTTGCAGTTCTGAGATCTGTCTCTGTCTTCCTTGAGTCTCACATTGCTTCACTAAATAAATATGCAGTCCTTCTTGGTCATCTGCTTTTATTCTTCTAATGATCTCCAACAGGATAACACAGCTTGCCCCCTTCCCCTGCTATCTTCTGACATTTCCTGGATGCTTTCTTACATTTCTTAAGTAATTTGGCCCAACAGCCATTTTGTGGCCCAAGCAAGGCAGGAAACTCTGTAAAAAAAAACAAGTTGCTGTCATGGCTGACAGATATTGGGTCTAAAGAAAAAGAAGAATGATTTCTAATTTTTCTTGTTTGTTTTGAGATACATTCTCTCATTTTGTAGTCCTAACTTGCCTGAAACTCAAAGTGATAAGCCTCTCCATGCCTCCTGAGTGCTGGGATTAAAGATCTAGTCTACCACACCCAGCAGGTACTCATAGCAGGAGGGATTTTTGCACAGGCTAGCTGGGTTGGCATACCAGGACAAGAGCTTTAGAGCCTGAGGTGGGTCAGAAAGGAGATCATGTAGAGGGGAACAGACAGGATTGGGAGGACTGAAATATGAGAGTGGATCATATTTGCTGGCAGCATAAGAGGGAGAAAATGGCAGCTATGGAATACTGATTCTGTGTGGGAAGGGTTGGTCTAATAACTAAGTGTGTTCTAAGTGTTAAGGACAGGTGGAAGCAGATTTCTTGTTGTGAATAAGAGAGTTAGAAATGTGATGGCTTAGAACTGAAAGTATTAGTCTCAATATGGAGAGGTACAGGAATACATGTACGTGTGTGCATGGGTAGCAACAGACAGATCACAGATCTGCTTGGGGGCTGGAACAGGAAAAGTACAGTGAGGTTTTGAAGCATCCTATTATAGTGAATGAAGGAAGGTCCCTAAGGATGATGGTTATGTGTTCAAAGAGAAACAGAACCCAGCTTGAAGGGGTTCCACCAGCCAAATATGGGATTATGTTAGTAACACAATAATTATCTTTAAATTATAACCCATTGAACAAAACAAAAAATTACCAAACAAATATATGAAAAGAAGTTAGCCCTTATAATATAATGACAACTGATAAACAAATATAAAAGTAATTATGAGTTAGAAAGCCCCCTGTGACAATAATTGTAGTAATAATTAAATGAACTAATATAAGGGTACATGATTCACCCAAGAATGATACCCCTGACTCAAACAGTATGTAAATGCAAAGAGTGTTTTATTCTGCAGAAGTCCAGTGCTCTGGGGTCTCCCATTGCCAAGATAGAGAGACCCCAAAGTGAGCTTGCAGGCCTGATTTAAAGCACATTAGGGGGTTCTGGGGTAGGTGACCTTTATCTTGCTCTCCCTCTAGGGACATTCCAGAACCAATGCTAGGGCATGGGGGCTGAAAATTGTTACTGGGGAAGTCTAGAAACTGCTGCTGGGGAAGTCTGGAAACTGCTGCTGAGTCATTGTCTTTGCCTCAGGCCAGGTGGCAGGGCAGCTTCTGATGGCAGAGCACTTTCTGAGGAGTTACTTGAAGCCTGGGTTTTTTTTTTTTTCTAGTAACTGACTTGCCTGGGCCTGCCTGGACTTGCCCAGCTCTCAGGCCTAGTCTCCCGAACTGCCAATTTGAAGCCTGCCATGGAATCAGCCATTCTTCTCACTAGAAAGTATCAATGGATGATAAAACTGGAAAATGAAGGTTTAATAAGAAATGAAGCACACAATCTCAGCGTTGTCCTGTAATATTCCAGAATGTCGAGGTTGCAATGGTCAAGGAAAGCCGAAGTGAACCCAGACGGAAGGAGATTAGAGAAGAACAGGTAGGATCTTAGGGTGGATTCTGTACTTTGGAGGTAGAGAAGCTTGAGAAGGTCTGAAAATTAGACGGTATAACAAACTAACATTAATTTTCTGATTTTGATGGTTGCATCATGCCTTTGGGAAAGTATTATAGAACATAACAAATACATATTGCAGTATTCCAGAGCAATAATAAAACGTGTGTATTGAACTTTTTGAATGATTAGCAAACATTCAAAAAAAGATTTTGTGTTAATTTTACAAGATTGCTCTAAGTTTAAAAGTTATTTCAAAAATAAGAGAGAACATGGAGAAAGAAACATTGACTTGCGATCTTTAGTTAAAATGAGGAAAATGGCGAACAACTTGGAAAAATAACAGGATCTTACTGGAGAGTGAGCCAAGGAAGCCCTGCACAGGAACCAGCACCACTTCTGGGAGGCCCAGCGTCAGGGGCTCCTTCCCAGGAAGGAAGTCCTTCCCAGGCTGAGGACCGGCAGGTGTGGCCTCTTCCTAGAACAGGCTCTCCTAGCCTGCGGCTCTGGCTCTGGCTTCCAGCTCATCTTCAGGCTTGTCAGTTCTGTTGCTCTCTGCCCCTCTGGGTTCCCACTCATTCAGCCTGAGGCTTCACTACCACTTCTGCCCTGGTGTGGGAGGGAGTGGGGTGTGTGACTTTGGCTAAATAACACAACTGACCGTATTCTCCAAAGGAGAAAGCCCTCTTTTAGTCTCTTCACAGCCCGTACTACTTCTGGAAATGTTAACAGTTCCTGAAAGTTCTTCTTTGTGTTTACCTTCTCTCTCTCTCTCTCTCTCTCTCTCTCTCTCTCTCTCTCTCTCTCTCTCTCTCTCTCTCTCCCACCAGACGAACGCTCTGAACCTACAGAGTCGGGGTACCCCTCACATCCATGTCCTCTAGCATCAATCGTGGTCACAGAGCATCTGCCGCCAGACTCCACTAATCCCCCCAAGACTGGCTCTTGCTTTTCTGATGACCCCAGGATACTGGAAATACAAATGTCCTTCCACATGCCTCTGTCTGCCCTTACAGCGCAGCGCTCCTTCCAGACACTGTGTGCTCCACAGGGAACAGCTCCGGCTTTGGAAAACTCCATTGTCTTTTGCAATGCTGCCATAATCTGCCACACAAAGCTTCTTCCATCACCTCTAGCCAGAGCCCCATGGTATCTTCTAATACGACTAACACAGAAACCCTTGCCATAGTATACTGAAGTCTTTGCTCATTTTATGGTAATGTCAAAGCGCAGTACCTTCTCCCACCGAATGTCTAGCGCCATGCCTGGAGCGCATCATAAGCACTGTAAATGCTGACACCCTCTGTCCCCAGAGCAGCTCCACGCTCTCTGGCTAATCTCTGCAGTCCTTGTTATCCTGTTTCTTGGTCCCTTAACATTTCTTAATTCACTTTAGGAGGTCCAGAATCTACATTTTTAACAAACATCCCTATCAATTTGGAAACAAATTTTGAGAAGCATTATTCTTGACTATAGAGCCCTTCAGCATTTCAGCCCGCTTCATACTTACTCCATCCTGGGCTGGTCCCTTCTGGAGACTCTTTGGTCTCTAGGATGCTAGGCAGACGCCTGCTGCCCACTGGCTCTGTGGAGCTGGTGTTTTGCCTGCTCTCTTCCTAGTTGCATTTCCACGCAGACTCCAGGCCTCGCTTGTTTATATTGAACCCCACCTTGCTTGTTTTGTGACCTGTGTCTACTCATACTGACTTCAACATTTCATGCCCAGCCTTTACCCTGCCTTCTCTCACATCCCTGTCACCCTCAGCTCTCCCTTCTGCTCCTAACCACAGTTGTCTACAATAAGACCTCCACCCTCCAGAGCCAGGCCAGCCTTTGTCTAGCCAGAGCTTTCCCCCACGGCACAGTCCTTCCAAAACAGTGACAAGAAGCAACATGAACAGAAAGAGTGATAAGAAAAATGTCACTTCTTTTCCAATTATAAACTCAACTTTGATATTTCACTTGATATTGGTTTAAGGAACTGAAAGAGGAGAGCTCTCAGGCTCGGTTAACCAGAATCCCACTGAACTAGAAAATCGAGTGAAGAGAAATCCCTAGGCCCTTCCTCTTCCTGGGCTAGGGCACATTTTATTTCATCCCAACAAGCCCCACCAAGTTGTTTTCCTTATCTGCTTCCCTCCCAAACCTAAGCTAGAGCTAGCCTCCAGCATCGAGATAGCCTCAGCTATACCGTGTCCCTAACACTGATTGATTTATTCTAAGGTCCCAGGTTATTTTTACCATGTTCAGGCTCTGAGATGCTAAGCTTACCAACAATCAAAGGAAAGTTGAAAAATGTTTATACAGATTGTCTCCAAGACTCAAACGACCACAAAAGTCAGAAGAATAATATAAATTAGGAGTTGAGCAAATGTAAGAGAATGAGGCTTGCTGTGATTACTAGAAAACAAGAATGAAGTTCAGTAAAAGGTATTCAAATTATAGGGCGGACTACACTAACAGTTATTGTAATATAAGCTTCATCTGTATCCCAAAAAGATGCAGATTATTTTTTGGTTGATGAATATTGATTTTATAATTATTTTTATTAGATATATTCTTTACTTACATTTCATTTCCCTTTTCTTGGTTCCCCGCCCCCCAAAGGTCCCATATGCCCTTTTCACTCCCCTTGTTCCCTCATCCTCCCCTTCCCACTTCTGGTATTCCCCTACACTGATGCATTGGCCTTTCTAGATCCAGGGTCCACTCCTTCCTTCTTCTCAGACATCATTTGGTATGTGGATTGTGTCTTTGGTGTTCCAAGATTCTAGGCTAATATCCACTTATCAGTGACTGCATACCATGGGTATTCTTTTGAGACTGGGTTACCTCACTTAGTATGATGTTCTCCAGCTCCATCCATTTCTCTAAGAATTTCATGAATTCATTGTTTCTAATGGCTGAATAATACTCCATTGTGTATATATACCACATTTTTTTATCCATTCCTCTGTTGAGGGAGATTTGGGTTCTTTCCAGCTTCTGGCTATTATAAATAAGGCTGCTATGAACATAGTGGAGCATGTATCCTGATTACATGCTGGGGAATCTTCTAGGTATATGCCCAGGAGTGGTATGGCTGGGTCCTCCGAAAGTATTGTATCCAGTTTTCTGAGGGATCGCCAGACTTATTTCCAGAGTGGTTGTACCAGCTTGCAATCCCACCAGCAGTGGAGGAGTGTTCCTCTTTCTCTACATCCTCACCAACACCTGCTGTTTCCTGAGTTTTTAATCTTAGCCATTCTGACAGGTGTGAGGTGAAATCTCAGGGTTGTTTTTATTTGCATTTCCCTAATGACTAATGATATTGAACATTTCTTAAGGTGCTTATCAGCCATCCGAATTTCTTCAGGTAAAAAGTTTTGTTTAGCTCTGTACCCCATTTTTGGATAGAGTTATTTGGTTTTCTGGGGTCTAACTTCTTGAGTTCTTTGTATTCATTGGATATTAGCCTTCTGTCAGATGTGGGGTTGGTGAAGATCTTTTCCCAATTTGTTGGTTGCCGATTTGTCCTTTTGACAGTGTCTTTTGCCTTACAGAAACTTTGTAATTTTATGAGGTCCCATTTGTCTATTCTTGATCTTAGAGCAAAAGCTATTGGTGTTCTGTTCAGGAACTTTCCCCCTGAGCAAATGTTCTCAAGGGTATTCCCCAGTTTCTTTTCTATTAGTTTCAGGTGTCTGGTTTTATATGGAGGTCCTTGATCCACTTGGAGTTGAGCTTAGTACACGGAGATAAGAATGGATCAATTCGCATTCTTCTGCATGCTGACCTCCAGTTGAGCCAACACCATTTGTTGAAAAGGCTATCTTTTTTCCACTGGATGTTTTCAGCTCCTTTGTTAAAGATCAATTGGCCATAGATGTGTGGGTTCAATTCTGAGTCTTTAATCCTAATCCATTGATCCGCCTCCCTGTCACTGAACCAATACCATGCAGTTTTTAACACTACTGCTCTGTAGTATTGCTTGAGGTCCAGGATACTGATTCCCCAGAAGTTCTTTTACTGTTGATGATAGTTTTAGCTATCCTGGGTTTTTTTTGCTATACCAGATGAATTTGAGAATTGCTCTTTCTAACTCTATGAAGAACTGAGTTGGGATTTTGATGGAGATTGCATTGAATCTGTATATTGCTTTTGGCAAGATTGCCATTTTAACTATATTAACCCTGCCAACCCATGAGCATGGAAGATTTTTCCATTTTCTGAGGTCTTCTTCTATTTCCTTCTTCAGAAACCTGAAGTTCTTGTCATACAAATCTTTCACTTGTTTGGTTCGAAGCACCAAGATACTTTATATTGTTTGTGGCTATTGTGAAGGGTGTCATTTCCCTAATTTATTTTTTAGCCTGCTTATCCTTTGTGTATAGGAAGGCTACTGATTTGCTTGAGTTGATTTTATAACCAGCCACTTTGCTGAAGTTGTTTATCAGCTGTAGGAGTCCTCTGGTGGAGTTTTTTGGGTCACTTAAGCATACTATCATATCATCTGCGAATAGTGATAGTTTGATTTCTTCCTTTCCAATTTGCATACCTTTGACTTCCTTATGTTGTCGAATTGCTCTAGCTAGTACCTCAAGTACTATATTGAAAAGATATGGTGAGAGGGGGCAGCCTTGTCTAGTCCCTGATTTTAGTGGGATTGCTTCAAGTTTCTCTCCATTTACTTTGATGTTGGCTACCGGTCTGCTGTAAATTGCTTTTAGTATGTTTAGGTATGGGCCTGGAATTCCTGTTCTTTCTAGGATTTTTAGCATGAAAGGATGCTGAATTTTGTCAAATGCTTTTTCAGCATCCAATGAGATGACCATGTGGCTTTTTTCTTTGAGTTTGTTTATGTAGTGGATTACATTGATGGATTTCCGTATATTGAACCATCCCTGCATCCCTGGAATGAAGCCAACTTGATCATGGTGAATGATCATTTTGATGTGTTCTTGGATTTGGTTGGCAAGAAGTTTTGTTTTGTTTTGTTTTGTTTTGTTTTGTTTTGAGACAGGGCTTCTCTGTGTAGCCCTGGCTGTCCTGGAACTCACTCTGGAGACCAGGCTGGCCTGGAACTCAGAAATCTGCCTGCCTCTGCCTCCCAAGTGCTGGGATTACAGGCATGTGCCACCACTGCCTGGCCGCAAGAATTCTATTGAGTATTTTTGCATGGATGTTCATAAGGGAAATAGGTCTGAAGTTCTCTTTCTTAGTTGGATCTTTGTGTGGTTTTGGTATCAGGGTAATTGTGGCTTCGTAGAATGAGTTGGAAGATGCATATTTTATCTAGTCATATACTCAGTGGTGGTCTTAATTAAACCACTAACAAGAAGACTCACACATTCAATGGCTCAGATAAAAATACACATTATTTCCATGGCGCACAAGAATCAGGCAAATAGAAGGAGGAAGACACAGCCCTGCTCCCTGAATGCCGCCAGCTGAGGCAGAGCTCAGCCTCCTCCTACACACAAATCCAGCTCCATGGTGGGACCCGCCTAGCCACCCTTTCCCAACGCCAGACAAAGACACATCAAAGCATTAGATCCAGGACTTCCCGTCAGCTTCTCTACTGGAACACCCATGTGCACTGCTAACACCCATGTGGGCAACGGCAACACCAGAAGGCAGAGACAGACAAAACATCCCGGAGGGCAGCGGGCCTCTGCCACAGGAGACGCACGTGACTCCGTAAGCCTATGTCTCATCTTTGAAAGGGCCTTTATTGGTAAATCAGTTCTGAACCAATCAGTTTTTCTTCCTGTCTTTGACATTTAATTTCACACCAAATTCACTCTCCAGGAATGAGGAGGACTGCCCACACATTCACGTGAGCACCAGAGTTGTAGAGAAGACCAGAATAGTGCAGTGAAGCCAGGGTGGTAATGAGCTGTAAGGGATTCATTTAATAGGCTTAATGAAAGCAATCAACTACTCTTCCTGCTAATACATTACACACCATGGCAACAAAGGTGGAGCTGGGACAGATCAGAGGGAGTGCAAGGGCTCACTCATTCTTCAGAATCTTGTCTCTGCTGTTTTCCACTGTCTTTCTCCAAAAAAAAGAAAAGACAAAAAAGAAGGAAGGAAGGAAAGGAAGGAAGGAAGGAAGGAAGGAAGGAAGGAAGGAAGGAAGGAAGGAAGGAAGGAAACCTAATGGGCATTCATTAACTACAGAAGGCGAGTGAGCTAAAACAAAGGCTTTGCTTAAGAAGAGTTGAGGAGCCAGCTGGCACGGCTTTGATTACACAGTATGGTTGGTGGCGGGTGAGACCTCAGAAAAGATCGATGGGATAGAAATCCACAGCCTTCCTAAGAGCCTGTTCGCCTATCTCACACCCCCTAGCCTCATCTCCCTGCAGGCTCCCTTAGCTCCCCGACTGTCCCTGCTGTTGTCTCTGCCTGTCCTGCCTCTGATCCACCCCTCTCCACTCAGCTGGCCTCAGGCCAGGAAATGACTCCCTCCCTGGGGTCTTCCCACATTCCACCTTTCAGAGTTAGTGCCAGCCCCCTTACTCCCTCAGCCACAGCCCCCGTGACAGCGGCCATGTTGTGTATGGAGGCTGACTCACGGCCCATTTTGGGTTGGTATCTTTTTCAGTAAGTAGACACGCACTGAGGACAAGAACCACACTTCCTCTTTGGCTCACCTCAGCTTTTCCCTCTTCCTGTGAGAGTGTCATTCAGACAGGAAGTGCTCACTAAATGTTGCCTTGTCTCCAAACAGAACTCTGTGTTCGTAGCTGCTCACTGTAGTCATCTATGTGTCCCCATCACCCAACAACCCCCCGAGCCTGTCTCACAAGCCGTGTGCAAGGATGTTCTTGTAGGAGTGTTTAGGTCACAGCTATGAAAAAGCTAACACCCAGTTTGTCTATCAGAAAGGTCATATGGACGTAAACTGCTAATTCATATACCAATATGCTAGACAGCTGTAAGATGAGTTCATTGATCCACACCTAGAAATCAATTCTTAAAAGAACATTAAAGAATCACAGTATGTAAGTCACAATGTCATTCATGAAAACCATAGGTCATTGTTTTCTTTCTTTTTATATTTAATTAATTTATTTTTTTATGTGCACTGGTGTTTTGCCTGCATGCATGTCTGTGTGAGGATAACAGATCCCTTAGAACTGGAGTTACAGACACTTGTGAGCTGCCATGTGGGAGTTGGAAATTGAACCTGGTCCTCTTAACCAGTCCAGTTAAGAGCAACCAGTGCTCTTAACTGCTGAGCCATCTCTCCAGCCCCCATTGGTTTCTTTAATTTGCTTTTAAAAGCTCTCACTCTGTTGTTCAGGTGGGGGAATCTTACCTCAACTATCCTCTCCCAACTATCTGGGATTACAGGCAAGCACCACCAAGCCCAGCTTACATGTGTTTTCATTATATTTGTTTGTTTGTTGTGTATTTGAATCTGGCATATATTCAATGCCACAGCATGTGTGTGGAGGTCAGAGGACAACGTGTGGGTGTGGGTTCTTTCCTCTACTCCTGTAAATTCTAGAGATTGAACCCAGGTCATCAGGTTTCGTGGCAAGAGCCTTTACCCACAAGCCATGTTAGCCAGTATCTTATTATTTGTATTTTCTTGTCAATAAAAAAAAAAAAAAACAAAAAAAACAAAAAACAAAAAAACAAAACGTAAAACTTTTCAGTGTGTGCGTGTGCGTGTGTGTGAGTGTGAGTACACACATTAGGCCACAGCCTGTGGAAGCCAGAGAACAATCTCTCAGGAGTTGGCTTCCTCTTCTTCCTGCTGCCCCTCCCCCTCCCCCCTTTTTAGCTCCAGGGCTTCCAGGTGCTGTCTCTCTCCACCCAGAATGATGGGATTACAGACAGGGCAGGGCATCCACACCCGCTCTCTACACCTCTGGGACTTGAACCCAAGCTTGCTGGACTTTGCTTCTTAAACCCTCACATCAGCGCCCACGCTTACATTTTTTTTAATTAAAAATACAATTACGAGTAAGAATCCCCTCCTGGGGGTTCACTTGCCCTACAGATCTGTGTTTTGTTTTTATAACCTATTCTGTGACTGCATTCAACTCCGGTCCTTACAGTTATCAAGTTTCTTTCCTGGAGAAGAAGCTCAAATCTCACAATCTAGACTCCCCTGAAGACTCACTGAGTAATTCTTCTTTGGCAGGAGTGTGAGATGAAAAAGAAAAAGAGGAGGAAAAGTCTGGAGAAGGATGCTAATAGCCTTTAGCCTCTAAGGAACTATTTAGAGTGTTCAGAGGAAATGGAATTTAAATGTATGGATTTAAAACCCTAGGCAGTTAACTATGGATTCATCCATCACTGAGTAGGGAAGTATCAGGAAGAAAGGCTAAAAATCTCAGTTCCTGAGCGGGAGAGCTCGCCGCCGCCGCCTCCTCCATTTTACACAGAGCATTACATTGACCCACCTCCCTGGACCCAGAGACTGGGGACAAGTGACACAGGACGGATATTAACCGGGAAAGCACGAAGCCTGCGTTTCTAACAACCCCAGCTTGCTGCTCCTCGAGGCCCATGTTCTGACCCTGCCTGGCCACTTCCTAGTGGAGGGCAGCTGAGCTTCCTGGGCCGTGTGTCCGCCAGCATTAATTAGCCTTGCCTGTGGCTTCCAGCTGGCTTTGCTGGTGAGCGCCAGAGGGCGGGAGGAAGAGAAGCAGGTGTCTTTGTCTTCATTTCCTTCCAGATTTTTTGTCATAGTTCTGGCTGTCACTAAGCCCCTGCGTATCTAAGGGTCAGGTGGTGTCTGATGACTCTAGGCCTCCGTGGATTATTTTAAGACTGAAAGAGTTAACTCAGGCACTTTAAAAAGGTCAGAGGCTAAATTACATTCCTCAAACCACAAAGGGGGGGGGGGCATTCTTTTTTTTTCTTCTATATTCTATGTTTACATTCCAAAGGCTTTCCCCTTTCCCAGTTCCCCCCCACCATATGTCCCATAATTCCTCTCCCCCCCCGGGGGGGGCATTCTTACCTTGTCCCCTAGAGACCAATCTGTTTAAAGGTAACACTGTTCTGCCAATCACATTGTGCCTAACAGTGACTGCCCTGAGGACTGAATAAAAGGTCCTCTGCGCAGACTGCCTGGGTCATTCTCTCTCCGTGTGGAAGACCCCAGCATGCTGGATATTAAAATATTAAAATTCCTCTTGTGGTTTGCATCGATCTCAGTCTCCGCATGGTCCACTCAGGGGGTATCTCCCATAAGGTAAGACTCCCCAGGGTCTTACAAAACAAGCTATCCCCCTCACTGCTGAAGGCCTAGGGGAGCTGATGGCTTCCTGCTGTTGTGACCCTCAGAATCCTTTCTTAAGAGTTGCCAATGCTCCACTATGTTCATAGCAGCCCTATTTATAATAGCCAGAAGCTGGAAAGAACCCAGATGTCCCTCAACGGAGGAATGGATACAGAAAATGTGGTATATATACACAATGGAGTACTATTCAGCCATTAGAAACAATGAATTCATGAAATTCTTAGACAAATGGATGGAGCTGGAGAACATCATACTAAGTGAGGTAACCCAGTCCCAAAAGAACACTCATGGTATACACTCACTGATAAATGGATATTAGCCTAGAAGCTTGGAATACCCAAGACACAATTAACATATCAAATAATGCCCAAGAAGAAGGAAGGAGTGGACCCTGGTCCTGGAAAGGCTCAGTGCAGCAGTGTAGGGGAATACCAGGACAGGG
>OZ030006.1:75053631-75101131 GCA_964023405.1 Apodemus agrarius | reverse complement strand
AGTGGGCAACAGGGGGAGGGCTATGTTGGCAAGGGAGTCACAGGGTAAGGAAGAACTTAGCAGCCAGTGACCCTCCCTGCTGCAGATCAGAGACATGTCCACTCCATGCAACCCCCTCCTGGCAGTGCTGTCCTATGTCCCATCAGAATGTCCTGGAGTGACCTTTTTGTTCCTCTGTTCTCCTGGATTTCTTACAGCCTCCTCAGTGTCCTATTCCATGGGCTTCCAAGCTGTGTTCTGGCTGCCTCTGCTCCCACTCAGCAAGAATCACTGAATCCCCACTGCATGCACAACACCATCAGCTAGGAAAAGTAGGGTAAAGGGATCAGCGGCTTTCAGTCAAGCTATATATTATGTTGCTGGAGTGGCAACTCTCTCTCTCTCTCTCTCTCTCTCTCTCTCTCTCTCTCTCGTATGCTCAAGCAGTTGCACATATATGGCTTCCTAAGACCCACCATCACTTAGGTGGGAAAATACATCCACAGCTTCCATGAGGGAGACCCAGACATTCCAGACAGTAAAATGTTCAGTACCTCATTTGGCTTCCTTTGCCCTGAACATGGAGATCTTTTATGGTACACTAGAAAAACATGAATCCACCCCACAGCCACCCATCTGAGTATGTGGCCCATGCTCTCCACAGCTCTGAAAAGCAGAGCACGTGGTGGAAGCTGAGTGGTTTCCTGTCTACCCTAGTGTGGCTCTGTAGCTGCTAGACAGACTTGGGGCTGGACCCAGATTCATAGGTACCACTGAGGTTGGAAGAAGCAGGCATGAGGGAGACCTGTGCTCAAGGATCCAGTGTCTGATATGTCTGATACATCTGCATGTTTTTGAGTGATATAGAAGTTGAAAGGCTGGAGCAAGGAGTTTTTAGGCGAGGACAACCTTAGAAGGAAGCTGGTGCAAGGAGTTTACCATCCAGGTCAGCAAATCCTATGGGAGAGATAAAGAGCTTTGGTGGGTAAAGAACTGATGACTATGGTCCTACTGAGGACACGAATGTCTGGAGCGTTGTTAGTTACTATGTCACTAATGTCATTAATGTCTAGTACCTGGTCTTCAGTATTCTCATCATCCTGAAGAAAATCCTCAAAGACCACAGGGGGACCCTAGGGTGGTCCTGGTTGTAGATGTTAGTGCACGGAGTGGTGTGAACTTAGCTGGAGGTGTGTATTTTGATTATGACACTACTGGACAAGATAAAGTCCCAGACACAATGAAAATTGTGATGTAAGCTCTCATTTTTCCTCCTGGCCCCAAGCTCCTAGAATAATGACTCTGATACTTAAATAGATTTACAAATGCCTTGGCCAATGCTTCATATGTTATCTGGCTAGCTCACGATAACCCATTTATCCTATTCTATGTAAGCCACATGGCTGGTTGCCTTTGCTCAGGTTCTGTGTGCCTCTCCTCCTCAGGCAAATCCTCCTGTGCTTGATTCTCTCCCAGAATCTCCTACCCCCTTGGATGTCCCACCTACTAGTTCCTGCCTTAGCTCATTGGCCATAAGCTTTTTTTATTGACAGGTGATGTTTATAAGAGATTCTCTCTACAAAATTGTAGAGTGCTAAAGTTGTTTGTAGTATGAGCATGTGTCCATTCAGACAAATGAGCTGAATTTGCCTGGTGTTCAGGATGGGCTTAACAGGTACTTATGACCTTCTCAAAGATGAAGAGGGACCGTGGGTGATGGACAAAGCTATCAGTGTCATAGTAGTGGATGAACTCTGGGAAGGAGGCTATCTTTGGACAGTTGATGGCAGAGGAACTACTTCATGGGTGACAGTGCCCAAGCCCCAGCCCATATCTGTGGTCTTGGTCCTCTATCTTGTAGGCATGTCTTCACTATGCAAAGCCATAGCCTCTTCAACACTGACCCAAAGGGAACAACTCCAGCCTTTGGCATATTCCAGTGTTGTCTCCTAGACTGTATTAGGGACCATTGGCTTGTTCCACGTGGGGACAGACTTGCTACGGTGCCTGAGGAAATCTCCACTAAGCTGGCTAAAGATGCATGGCTTCTCTGAGCTCTTGGACAGTGGATCCTCGACAGTGAGTCTACCATGTCCACCCCCGACCTGTATATTTCTGAGCCAGTTCCTCTGGGGCATTCTAGAGCTTGTCATTATTCCAGATCTACTCCCCTCTCCAGTCCTGAACATCTGTGATCCCTCCCATGATCCACAAGTATCTCCAGACCAGTGGGCTGCAGCAGGTGGCCTTTTACAACGCAGTGTAAGAGAAGCCAGGTGGCCTGATGTCTTCCACACTATGGGGGTGGGGGCACATGGGCGAAGGTCAGACACAGGCCATTGCAGTCCTCTAATGAGAAGCTGGTGGTGTCAAGGAAAACCCCCTGTAAGGGTATGATTGCTGCTTTGATTCTGTGGTAGAGAAGGCTTTGCTCTACTTTGGATGTGGGTCTGCATGCTCAGGGTTGATGTTTCTCTGGCCTGGGGATATTTCTCTCATATAGATGGGATTTTGTAAGGCTCCCTCCCCCTCCCAGCAAACTCAATGACATTAGGGTGCTCCTGGGCACAGTGAATCTGACAACATGGACTTCTTGCACAGCACATCTTGTTCCTTATCCAGAAATTCTAGGACATACTTCTTGGGCAGCAGTATCTCAATGAGGAACACAGAGTTCTTGTCTAAAGCCTGTGTGCCTAATGGCTGCAGTTCCAGCTCCGTCCTCCGCATCAGGAAGCTGTGCACGGCCTCGATCTCCTGGGAGCTCAGATCCGTAAACACCTGGGCATTGATGTTGCTAGCCCAACATCCAGTTGGGGCACTCTGCCATGGTCACCTGTAGAACCAATACGATGGCCATGCAGCCCAGTGCCGAGCTCCTTTGTGCCAACCCCGTGGCTCTGGAACTCAGCAGAAGAGAGGAGAGAACTAATGTATTTCTGTCTGCAAGCCAGCACTCCAGAGCACCGTGTCTCTAAGCCCTGTCTTATCCCCTGACTGTGCTTCCTCCCTTACCCAGCTGGAGCCAGAGCCGGAGTCTCTGCGTCCCGACTCACAGTTCACAGTCCCGACTCACAGTTCACAGTGCTGTCTGACTCTCCAGATGAACCCACCCATTTCCTTCTTCATCTGAAAGTTTCTTATACTCTTTCTTATTTAGATATTCCCCACCATCTCGTCCTTTTTTAGTTTTCCAATAATCACAAAACATTCATAAGCTAGGGGCACCACACTCATAGGCAAGGCTATCCCAACAAGGGTTACAAGCTGCTTCTGTCCTGCTTCTGTTGGGGACTTTAATGAGAGCAGAGTTCTCTTTCCTGTGCAACAAATTGCCTTTTATGGGGATAAGAAGAACTAAGAAACACGAGAGTTCAAGTTATCGGTCAGGGTGGTTTAGGAAACTCCCAAAACAGCATGTTGAAATGTAGGCTAATGTTTAAAGTATGTGAAGGGAGAGTGATGCAGAGAGAACATAAGGATGTTCGAAGATACAAATATTATTTTATATGCTTACTAAAGCTCACATTTTATTTATTATATTACATATTTTATAGTATATAAATTAGTCTCTCTATAGTATATAAAATAAAGTGCAGCCATGCTACATGGGATGATGTTGTTTCACCAAAAGGTCATGAGCAAAAGTTCTGGAGACAGGTACAGAATGCTAGCAGTTTTTACTTTTGTCAACTTGACACAAACTTGAACTTGAACTTGAGTTAAGTGGGAAGAGGAGTCTCAATTGAGAAAAAAATGCTCCCATTAGATCGCCTATAGGCTAATCTATATTTCATTTTGTTGATTAATGATTGATGCCAGGTACAGCTTCCAGGCGGTGTAGCCTGCGGGCAGGCGGTGATGGACTGCCTGAGAGAGCGTCTGAGCGAGCCCGTAAGCAGCATTGTTCCACGGCCTGTTTCAGTTTCTGCCTCCGGGTTCCTGCCCTGACTTTCCTTCATGAGAAACTGTAAGCTGTAAAGTAAAAATAAATCCTTACCTGCCAAAGCTGGTTTGGGTTATGGTGTTTATCTCAGCTATCGAAACCAAACTAAGAAACATGAGAGTTCAAGTTATCGGTCAGGGTGGTTTAGGAGACTCCCAAAACAGTATAGGGACTACCATTGCTCTTGGGGGCTGTCTACAGCGTGAAGGTACAAACCTAAGGATGAATACACTCACTGGACACAGGACTTGGAAGAATCGTGCTGGGATGACCCAGAAGTCTCATCTCTGAGGACTAGCTCTCACATGTCAGAAGGTGTGATCCAAGCAACCAAGGGAGAAGAGCAATCTAACGTCCTGCCCAGCTGAAGAGCTTATGAGTCACAATGGCGACCAGCCTGGCAAGGCACCCCTGATGGTGCACCAGTGACGTTTTTATCTCAGGGTAAGCAATAGGTATCTAATTGGACTTAACGTCCCCTCAGTAGAAAGGAACTCATGCTTGGTTGTATACCCGGTGGATGGATGGTCTCCTAGAGGAGAACTTACTATTGCCATTTTCTAAAATCAATGTAGTTTCTAACTGTATTTTAAATCTTGCCCTTGCACCCATGGATAAGTGAAGCTCTCTCTCGTCCCTCCTCCAAGAAGCTTCTTGCTGTAACAGACAGTAACCGTTACAGGGAGCCATGACTGGTCATAATGCGGAGAAAATGTGACCTCGGCATGTCCATTCCTGGCTGGTACATCCGCAATGCAACTCCTAAGCCTTTGGGAGAGAAATCTGGCAACAGAGGCAGAGGGCGGAGCTCAGGGGTCTGTGTTACTGGGCTGGCCAGTTCCAGGGGACCAGGGGCCATCAGCAGTTCCCTTGAGGGTGAGAACTTGGGTGAATTTCAATTAAAATTCAGCTTTAGAGCAGGAAGTAGGGACATGTGTTCTTATGTCATATGTCCCACTCACAAGTATGGGGATCTCAGAAAAGGCTGAATTTTTCTGTTGGCTTCTTCTGTCCAGGAACTTTTCTCACTTGGATCTTTATACCAAGTTCAAATCCTGTTGCTCTGATCAAAGTTTGTTAGAATCTTCCTCTTCTAAGGGACTTTCTGCCTTGGTCCTGGACCTTGGTGGGGCAAGAGACTCTGCGCCCCCTCACTGTCCCTCAGCGCCTTGGCATTTAGTCTGCAGAGAATGAGATTTCCTGCCAGCAGCAGTGAAAAGTGTGTGCTGCCCCTCCCCACTTTCCCCCTTCCCCTCCGCCATCCTCTCCCCATCCCCCGTGAGCCACAGGACTGTGGGAGCCTCAGCATTTCTGTCCTATGTCTGCTGGCCCTGGTGATCACTGCCAAGGCTGGTCTGAGAGGCCCTCTCCGATGGATGTTCTAGCCTCCTCCCCTGTGGAGTCTCATGCCTGTGTGACTCTGAGGAAATGTCCCAGAGTTTCCCTCTGTTGGAAACTTGTGCCTTTCAGAGTTGGTGGCAGGGGCTGGCACTCACAATCATTATAAGTCCAGTCTGAAAGGAGCGGGTGGGACAGGATCTTTTATATAGTACAGACTGAGAAGGACACGAGCTCAGCTCTGAGTCTAGTGTTTAATTTTAAAATTTTATTTTTTTGCTCATTCATTCATTCACTGCACATCCTGACTCCTACCCTCTCCCAGTCCCCATCACACAGTCCTTTCCCCCTCTTACCTCCTTTTCCCCTGACAGGGTGGAGCTCCCCCCCCTGTATTCCCCTCACCCTGATACATCAAGTCTCTGCAGGGCAAGGTACAACCTCTCCCACTGAGGCTAGACAAGGAGCCCACTTAGGAGAACTGGATCCACAGGCAGCCAGCAGCTTTAGGGACAGCCTCCCTCCAATTGTTGGAGACTCACATGACGACTGAGCTGCACATCTGCTACATGTGTGCAGGGAGTTTAGGTCCGGCCCGTGTGTGCTCGTTGGTTGGTGGTGTCTCTGAGAGCCCCCAAGGGTCCAAGTGAGTTGGCTCTGTTGGTCTTTTTGTGGAGTTTCTATCCCATCCCGGGCCCTCAATCCTTCCCCAACTCCTCCCTAAGAGTCCCTGAGTTCCATCCTATATTTGGCTGTGGGTCTCTGCTTCAATCAGCTACTGGGTGGAACCTCTCAGAGGTCAGTTATGCTAGGCTCCTGTCTGCAAGCATAACAGAGCATCACTACTTTATTTACCAGTATATGTGTATGCCTGAGTGTGTATATGCACACCACATACATGAAGATTATCATGGAAATCTGAAGAGGGCATTTTATGCCTTGGAACTGGAATTAAAGATAGTTGTAAGCCTCAGTGTGGATGCTGGAAGCCAGATCCAGGTCCTCTGCAAGAGCACCAAATGCTATTAACATCTTAGTCATCTCTCCATTAAATAAGCAAAGTGGACTCCACGGTATGTGTTAGTGTGTATTTGCTAAGGCATGTTGCTTCTATGCACATGGGTGTGGATTTCAGAAGAAATCTAAGTGTGTCGTTCGTCAGGGGGCCATCTACCCTTCTGGTTCTCCTTCGATTCCTCTTTCTCTTCCTCTTCTTTTGTTTGAAACAGGCTCTAATTTAACCCAGGCTAGAATCAGATTGATTATGTTGTAGCTGATGGTGGCTTTGAATTTCTAATCCTTCTGCCTCTACCTCCCAGTTCTGGAATTACAGGTGTGGACCACAACACCTGAATTTTAGCTTTTTTTTTTTTTTTTTTTTGGTTGAGGTGACGTTCTTGGCCTAGAACCAGACAAGTAGGCCAGCGGGCTGCTCAAGATGCACCTCTTAGCTCTGGAATTCCAAGTATGTACTACCACACCGGCTTTTTTCCGTGGAGGTTCTGAGGGGTACCTGTTCTTCCCAGCTACCAGCATCAATCCACTGGTCCATGTTACCACAGAGGCTGAGTCACTGGGTTACTGCATTACCACCCAGAGCCCATATGGAACCCCAGGGCTCCTGTTTGCTGTGCATCCAAGAGATCGTGACAAGCATGTGTCACAGGCACCTGCCACTGCAGTGTCAGGGAGTGTTCCCCCATTTCCAAGTCCTCCAAACTCTCCCTGATCCTCCCTCCCTGCAGTCTTATCCAGGCCATCTACTGGGATTTTGTCCTTGGGGCATACCAGTAATCCTTCAGTAGGTGATACATATTTCTTGTGTCTCATGTCCTTCGTGACTGGTCTCCTACTTTAAAATCAAAGGATGAGGCACATAGGAGAGAGACTTAGGACACTCTGTGACATACTGGAAGCAGCAGGATGATGCTCAGAGGTAGCTGAGGGACAAATGACAGCAGAGACATGGAAGTCAGGGCAGAAGTTGGCAGATGACCCTCCCTGCTGCAGACAGGAGGCAGGTCCTCTCCTTGCAACCCACCTGAAAAGGACCTTCTCCATCCCCGAAGGGTGTCCTGAAGAGGCCACACGCCACCTCCTCCTGGCCTTTGCTCTTCCTAGCCCCCGTGTCTCCCTGTCTGCTCTCGCACACCATGCCTCTCGCCTTGCTGACTCCCTTGCCTTCCACGCTCTTTGGTGTCCCATCAGAGGCATCCGTGAGCTCCACTGTGTCCAATTATAAGTGCCACCAAGCCCCTAAGCATGGACAACATGATCAGAAAGCTAGAAAAAAGTGGAGAAGTGGGTAGCAGCTTTCAGTCCTTAAGCTAACTTAGCAGGGGCGTGTGCTGGCTGGTTCTATGTCAACTTGACACAAGCCAGAGTCTTCAGAGAGGAGGGAGCCCTAGTTGAGAAAATGTCTCCATAAGATCAGGCTGTGGGCAAGTCTGTAAGACATCATTTCCTTAATTAGTCATTGGTGGGGGAGGTCACAGCCCATCATGAGTGGTGCCGTCTCTGGGCTGGTAGTACTGGGATCTATAAGAAAGCAGGTTGTGTGTGCCACGATGAACAAGCCAGTCAGAGCATTCCTCTGTGTCAGCTCCTGCCTCCAGACTCCTGCCCTGCTTGAGTTCCTGTCCTGACTTCCTCTAGTGACAAACTGTGATGTGGAAGCTTAAGACAAATAAATTCTTTCCTTCCCAAGTTGGTTTGGTCATGGTGTTTCATGGCAGCAATAGAAACTCTAACCATGACAGGTGGCAACAGTCTGTCTCTCTTTGTCTGTCTGTCTGTCTGTCTGTCTGTCTGCCTGTCTCTCTCTCTCCATGTTCAGGGCAAAGAGAGCCAAAGGAGATACTACAGTTTTGTGTTAGATGAGCTTTTCACTGTCTGAGGTGTTCAGGTCCCTTTCATGGAGGCTATAGGTGAATTGTCTCACCTCAGTGAGCCTAAGGAAGATGTTATTTCTCTCTCTCTCTCTCTCTCTCTCTCTCTCTCTCTCTCTCTCTCTCTCTGTGTGTGTGTGTGTGTGAAAGAGAGAGAGATAGACAGACACAGTGTGAGTCTGTGTGTATGAGAAAGAGAGATACACAAACACACAGCAAATGGGTGTGTGTATGTGTGTGTATGAGAGACAAACATACAGACACACAAACACACAGAGAATCACAGTGGGTGTGTGCCAGAAAGAGAGAGGGGAGGGAGGGAGGGAGGGAGAGAGAGAGAGAGAGAGAGAGAGAGAGAGAGAGAGAGAGACTTGCTATCCTGTGTGAAAGCCACTGCTCTCTTCCCTCCATCTCCCCCTAGCTTTCTGATCCCACATCTTATTCGTTCTTCATTGTATTTATTGAGTTGGGATTTCTCTCCGAAGCTGGAGCTCAGTGATTCTTGGAGCTCAGTCTGTCAAAAAATCCCTGTGGTTTTCTACCAACCCCACACTACACTGTGCTCAGCTCCGCTGTGCTGGGAATCTGAGCTCAGGTCCTCATGTCTGGTGGCAAGAACCTTAGTGACGAAACCTTTGCCCACATCCATCCTAGAACTCTTTAAGGCTGTGGGTTTTGTTTGTTTGTTTGTTTGTTGTATTTAAGGCAGGGTTTCTCTGTGTAACCCTGACTGTCCTGGAACTCACTTTGTAGAACAGGCTGGCCTCGAACTCACAGAGATCTATAGAGCTGCCCTCCAGTCTACAGACTCACCACCCATACAGGCTTTCCATTACTTGGGACTGGGCTGCAGCTGTGCTCTAATGTACTGACCTGCTCCCCTTACAGATGGCAAGTCTATTGTTAGTAGACTTGCATTGGTGCAGACAGTACCACAGTGATTCAGCACACACACACACACACACACACACACACACACACACACACACATGCTTAGAGATCTTTGGGGTAAACTTTAGTTGCTGGAACAATGACCAGCCATAGGTATTAGTGCTTTTGCTAGACTTTCTATAGTGGCCCCCTTCTGCATGCTCATCTTTGAGGTGGGGCCATTCTCCTGCACAAAAGACAGCTGAAAGGCTCAGATATTGGAAAACCCATCTGATGGAGAAATCCAGTGTCTTGTGGGAAGCATCTAGGAATGTGGCTATAGTTCCATCAGTTCCAGGGAGCAAGTCACAGTGACACCACCCAGGATCATGTACTGGGTCTGAATGCACACAGTTGTGTGTGTCTTCTATAAAAGCCATGACCTCTTGCACACTGACCTTGTAGGTGGTACATTAAATGCAAGGTGTGTCACATAAAGGACCTGCAGCCCAGAAGAGGACCTCAGCAGGAAGGAGAGGCTCCACCGTCCGTGGAGCACACTGCAGGCCCCTAGGCTGTAGTGGGCAAAGTAAGGCTGTGCTGAGTTGGGGTCAGCCATGCTCGGGGCATGATGAAATGCCCATGGGGTTTGAAGGATGGTAAGATCGGAGGCCGCTCTGTGTTCTTGGGTAGTGGTTGTTGAGGACCACCATGTCCACTTCTCCGTCTGTGTTTTCCTGGGGCCAGTTCCTCCGGGTTGTTGTAGAACTTGCCATTATTACCAGAGCTACTCTACTCTCTAGTTCTGGATATCTGGGCTCCAGGATCTACTAGGATCTCTCACGCTGCGGGCTGCACAGTGACATCTTCCGCACCGTCACAGTGCTCTATGATGAACCTGCTATGGCTCTCGTGAACCTCCACCATGGGAGGGCCACACTGCTGAATGTCACACACTGGGTAGCACCAAGAAAAAAAATCAGCATAGGCTTGCTGGCCCTCTCAGGTTTTACAGAAGAGATCGTATTTTGCTTTAGAAATGGGTCTTGAAACTCAAAACTCATGGCTACTCCCCTGGCTCAGGGGAGCACACTCTAATGTAGATGGGTCACAGTAGGATTCCAGCGCAAAATTGGTGATGCTGAAGTGCCCCACTCCTGGTGACACTGAAGAGCTCCACTCCTGGTGACACTGAAGTGCTCCACTCCTGAGCATCAATGACGATGATAGGGTCTGCCGCCCCAGGAGATGTTGTTCTTTTATGGAGATATCTCAGCTTGTCTTTCTTCTTAGGCATTATCATCTCCACGAGGAACACGAAGTTCTTGACTGGAGTTCTGGTCCCAGATGGCTGCAGCTCCAGCTTCCTCCTGTTCACTGAGGAGGTTTGCATCAACCTCTGCTTGCCAGTGCTCAGGTCTCAGGATACCTGGGGTTTGAAATTCTGGGGGGCTGGAGAGGTAGCTCAGTGGTTGAGAGCACTGTCTGCTCTTCCAGAGGACCTGAGTCCAAGTCCCAGCAACCACATGATGGCTCACAACCATCTGTAATGGGATCCAATGCCCTCTTCTGGTGTGTCTGAAGACAGCTGTAGTGTACTTACATGCAATAAATGAATAAATTAAAAAAATATTCAGGCTCCACCTAGGACACTCAGCCATGGCCAGGTATAGTACCAAGACTGCATTCACCTAACCCAGTGCCAAGGGCCTTCATGTCAGCCCTGTGGCTCTGGAGCACAGGAAAGGAGAAGACACGGGCATTTCCATCTCCAAGCCAGTACCTCAGAGCTTAGTTCCTAGGCCTAGTCACTCTCCCATGTCTCGGCTTCTTCCTCTGAGGCTAGCTGCAGCTTGAGCAGAGTCTCTGGCTCTCCACTCTGTTCACAGCCCTGTCCAAGCCTAAGCACTGGTGTGCAGTTCTATCTATTTCCGCCTTCACCTGCGTATCTCCTGTGCAGGTAAACTCCCGTTTCCCCCCTTGTTTGGTGTTATCTTAGTGAGGGAACATACTGGGACACAGTTTGATACAAAACCTTGATCCCAAGGGGTACAAAGTGCTCTCTCTCGGTAGGACAGAAGGCTGTACTGTAAACAGAACTACCTTTTAATGTCACAAATTACCTTTTAGAGGGATGCATTTTGAAATTTATATAGTCATTCAATTTCAGACTCTAGAATCAGGTGGTCCTGTGTTGAAGTCCTGGCTAATCACAACAGGAAGGGCTATATTTGTGTAGGCTCTGAAACCTGTCGCGAGCTACATCTTTGCAAAGCACTGAAGTCATAGTGTGGAGGAAATGTGGGGTTCCCTATCTGTTTGCTCTCGTTTTCCTCTGTCAAGAGCTCCAGGTTGGAAAAGTCGACATCCATCTCTTCATTTCTTCTGGATGCTCTAAATGATGTCTTTGCTGCTCTAAACAATGTCCCTCTCCCCCACCTCGGGGAAAATCTTGGCTTAGGAATGATTCATTTTACACTCATGGACTCCTTCTCTCCCCCCTCTCTCTGTTTGAGACAGGGTTTCACTGTGCAGCCCTGGCTGGCCTGGAATTTGCTATGTAGACCAGGTTGGCCTCAAACTACCTTTAATTCTCTGCTGAAACTGATGGCATGTGCTACCACACCCACCTTCTTCCTCTCTCTTTTGTGTATGTCCATATGCTTGTGCATGTGTCCATGCTTCTGTGTGTGGTTTCTTGGTGAGCAAACTCTCTTCTTTCCACTTTTCATTTGGGGACAGGGTCTCTCATTGAACCCAGAGTTCACTGATTTAGCGAGAACCTTAAGTCAGGGACCCTAGGGACCTGTCTGTCTCCATGTGGGCCACTATGCCTCTCCCTTCTTATGAGGATGTTGGACACCTGACTGCAGCTTCTCATAGCTGCATAGCAAGGACTAAGCTATCAATCTAGCTCCAGATCTGGAGTTGTTAGCGACTGTGTTCCCAATAGATGCACTCTGGAAAACTGTTTCCTTGTCTCCTACTTTTTGAAGACACCTATATACTGTCCATCTTTAATTCCTATAATAAAAGATTCTTAGTTTCCTCCTTTTCATACACAAAAGTTAGCACAGTGTATGTGGTTGTCAGTCATCCTGTAAGCGGTTCCCTACAGTCCTGACTCATTCACTGTCTCCCTATCATGTGGCACCACAGTGGGGCTGTGCCTTCGTTGATTGATCTGTTCTTCCCCGCAGGTGCAGAGTCTGTTGTCTCCAGACTTTGCTTGTTGCAGACAGCTCTACTGTGAATCAGCACACACATGTGTTTTGTCGTTTGTTGATAAAAGGATCTTAGGGGAAAACTTTAGATGCTAAAACAACAAAAGGGAGAGATGCTGGTAATCTTTTAGAGTTCCCCTTAACAGCTTTCTTCTGCATGTCCAGCATTAAGATGTGACAGTTCCCATAAAGCTGCCCTAAGAGGCATGACAAAGTCTCAGAGATTGAAAAATCCATCTCACAGAGAATCTATAACCCTGGTTATGGAGGTCCTTTTGGCATGCAGTAGATAACTGTATATGAAGCCCATGGCCACATATTTGAGTATATGGTTTACACTCCCCACAGTTCTAGAAGCAACACAGAAGAGAAGAATGTCCTTGTTTATTGAATGTCCTTGTGGGGCTACGGGGCTGTTGGGCAGGGGCCAGGCCTGGACTCTTGGCACAGGGTTGTCGGTCCCATTGAAGTTGCATAGAGGAGGCATCAGGCAGACCCTGCCCCCAGGGATCCAGTGTCTGCTCCATCTGTGGCACTTGTACCCAGGTGTTTTTCAGTGATATAGAAGAAGTTGAAAGGTAGGAGCAAGAAGCCGACGAAGTTCCTAGATGAGGCCATATATGGGGCAGCTTCAGAGTGGGGCCCGTGAGAGAAGCCCACTGTCACCCAGGCCACCAAATCCTGTGGGAGAGACAAAGTATTTAGTGGGCCAGGAAGTACTGATTGTGAACCCTGGAAACTCTGGGCCATTTTAAGATGTGTCTATAAAACTTTCCCAGAGAGTCTTAGCCCCATTGAAAAGAGGTTGGCTCATCTTTCATGACCTCTGAACTTGCCCTTCACCAGAAAGCCACACTCCTAGGACCAGGGACAGGTGGAGTTAGAGGGTAGTGATAAGACCACAGGAGGGAAGGGAGAGACTGGTTTAGTACCTGGTCTTCAATATTCTCATTGTTCTGAAGGAAATCCTCAAAGACCACAGGGGGATCCCAGGGGTGATTCTGGTTGTAGATGCTGGTGCTGTACCGTTCAGAGTCTGAGTATTTGCTCACTGCCAGGGAGTACCTGCAGATTGAGAAGAAGCCAGGTGCCTCTGAGTGCTGGAGCCCCCGCTAGGGCTCAGAGCATCCTCAGTGCCACAGATGGGGAAGTTGGTGTTTCCTCACAATGAATGGTTATTTCTGGGGACTTTGCGAGAATGCTCAAAGCCATCTGAGGGCCGTGAGCCCCATGAGCACACCCCTTCCCTCCCCAAGTGCATGAGGATGCACACTCAGACCCACACATGCATTTAGAGCCTCAAAAGGTGAAGGCCAGAGAGACATTCACAGCCGGAGATGAACTCCCACCGCCTCCTCACCGGGCCCAGCTGAAAGCCAAGTCCTCTTGGGTTTCTGGGGTCAGCCTCTGCTCAGATGTGGAGTAGATCTTTAAGCGGTAGCTGCGCCGGTATCCCCAGATGTCCTTTCTGGGGCTGCTAAAGAGCAGGAACGAAGGCAGAGTCTGTCCAAAGAAGAAGGTGGCCTGGCGCTCCTGGGAATACTGTGTCTGCTCCATTACGTCCTGCACCAGGCGTCTTGGGCTGCTGGAGTTGGTGGTGTTTTTCTGCCTGGTCTGCAGTGTGTGGAAGCTGTTGTCGGTGCCTGGAAACATGAGGGAAGAAAAAGGTTCAGAATCAAGCTTAGGTTGGAAACTTTCTCCCTTCATCCTGGATCTCCAGCATAGACCACACACACAGCCAGCAGCCTGCAGGAAGCAGGGTGGTGGTGGTGGTGGTGGTGCAGAAGATGGGTCAACAGTGTGGGCTGGGAACTAAGTGAATCCCCACCCACAGGAGCTAGAGGACAGCTCATGCGTCAGTCCTGGAAACTGGGGCAGTTTCGGTGTGACCCAGGCTCTTTTCAAGAGAGCTGCGATACAGCCTGCTTGCTGTAGTTTTAAGCCTGGAGAAGGGGATAGCCTGTGTTGTTGAAGGTCTGAGTCTTCCTGAAGCAATATGTTCTGGGTCATAAAAACAAATGAGATTCATGGGTGACAGATATCCATCTGATCCTGATAGCCTTGTTCTGTTACTCACTTTGATATCAAATGTCAGAGCTTTGGCACTACACTGTGGTGATATGATATTATATATTTGATATAATATAATAAATACGATATATTATATTTATTATATTATATTATATTATATCATATCGTATTTATTATATTATATTTCAGACAGTAGAGACTGTCTGAAAGGGCTAGACAGTGACCTTTCTTCCCTCCTGCCCATTATACTTCTTCCTCCCCTCCTCTCTGTACCATTGAATTCAGACCCAAGGCTGCTCACCTAAAATTCTGGGTACCACTAGGGTATCATTCACAGCCACTATTTCTCGGATGGGGGCGGCGGGGGGCGGGGGGGGAGGGGACTCTGAATACTTCCAGTTAACATCAGGGAGTCTCAGCCCTATCTCTGTGGGGTAATGTGAATGGTGGGAAGCAGCTAAGTGACACGGAGAGTCTGATTCCAAGTCCTACCTGCCACGTCCAGGTCCACACGGTAGTGCACAAGGTGGGTGTGGCTGTGGCCAAGTTGGTGAGTCAGCAGGTGAGTCTCTCTCAATCCTTCACAGGTATAGACGGTGGTGTGGACGTACCCTGTGGCATGCATCTTGGCTGAGATCATGCCAGAGGTATAGAAGATGAAGTCCCAGATGTAATCAAAATTGTAGAGCGCTGAGGTTGCCCGTAGCACCAGCTTGTGTCCCATTACATCGGAAAAGAAGTTGATTTTGCCTGCGGAGTTGGTGTTAAAGGTGGGCCTAACAGGCACCCCTGTGGGTATTTCAAAGATGCAGAGGGCTCGTGGATAACGGACAGGCCCTTTAGTGTCATCGTAGTGGATGACGTCTAGGAAGGTGGCTGTCTCTGGACAGTTGATGCCAGGAGTTAACTCATGAGTTACACTGCCCAGGCTCCAGCCTAGATCCATAGTCTTGGTCAGCTCTCCTGCAGGGGTTTTTTCTCTATGCACAGCCATAGCTGCCTGCACGCCGATCTCATAGGCTATATACTCATTCCTGAAGTGCACATTCAGTATCTGCAGCCCAGAAGAAGGTCGAAACTGGAAGGAGAAACTCCAGTCTTTGTAGATCACAGTGTTACCCTCTAGGCGGTATCGGGAACCATTGCCTTGCTCCACATGGGGACCAGATTCTCCGAGGGGCATTGGGAACTTCCCCCCAGGCTTGTTAGAGAGTTGTGGCAGTTCTGTGTTCTTGGGCAGCAGGTCCTTGAGGACCACTGCGTCCACTTCTCCATCTGCATATTTCTGAGCCAGTTCCTCTGGGCTATTGTAACGCTTCCCCTTATACCAGACCTGCTCTACTCTCCAGTCCTGGACGTCTGTGCTCCCATGATCCACGAGGATCTCCAGACCTGTGGGTTGCAGCAGGTGATCTTTTACGATGCGCTGTAAGAGGAACCAGGTGGCCCGATGTCTAGACTCCACACTATGGGGGGCCACATGGGTGAAGGTCAGACACTGGCCATTGCAGTCCTCTAATGAGAAGCCAGTGGTGCCAAGGAAAAACCCCTGTAAGGGTGCAGTGGCCACCTTGATTTTGTGGTAGAGAAGGCTTTGCTCTGCTTTGGACATGGGTCTGGATGCCCAGGATCGATGTTTCTCTGGCCTGGGGAACAGTTCTCTCATGTAGATGGGCTGTGGCAGGGGCCCTACAGCAAACTCCGTGACATTGGGGTGCTCCTGGGCACTAAAGAAAATGATGACACGGGCTTCCCGCACAGGATGTTTGGTTCCTTTATTCAGAAACTCTAGGACATCCTTCTTTTTGGGCAGCAGAGTCTCAATGAGGAACACAGAGTTCTTGTCTAAAGCCTGCGTGCCTAATGGCTGCAGCCCCAGCTCCGGCCTGCACATCAGGAAGCTGTGCACGGCCTCGATCTCCTGGGCGCTCAGGTCCGCAAACACCTGGGCCTTGCCATTCAACATCCAGTTGGGGTACTCTGCCATGGTCACTTGTAGAACCAATACGATGGCCATGCAGCCCAGTGCCGAGCTCCTTTGTGCCAACCCCATGGCTCTGGAACTCAGCAGAAGAGAAGAGAGAACTTAGATATTTCTGTCTGCAAGCCAGCACTCCAGAGCACCGTGTCTCTAAGCCCTGTCTTATCCCCCTGACTGCTTCCTCCCTTACCCAGCTGGAGCCAGAGCTGGAGTCTCTGGGTCTTTACTCACAGTTCACAGTGCTGTTCGCCCCCGTGTGCATCCACCTATTTCCTCTGGGGTATGAAAACCTTTTATACATGTTCTTATCTAGAGATCTCCTACTGTTTCCCCGTTTTGGTGTTATAACGCTGAGGAACATTCTTTAGCAGGGTGCAGTGAGTCACAACAGCTCAAGGCTTGCTCCTCAAGGGCTACAAATGGCCTCAGCTCTGGTAGGCCAGAGGGCTGTAGTGATAGCAAAATTCCATTTGTGAGTCAGGGGATGGTTATTTAGAGGGTTGCATGCTGATATTTAGGTGAAATGTTGAAAGTGCAGGAAGGGAGGATGATATAAGAAAGTAAGAGGTGGGAGTGTGTTGGGTGGAGGGTCATATACGTGGAGGCAGGGGGAAGGAGGAGGGGGAGGGGTTGGGGGTCTTAGGGGAGGGGGATATCGGGAAAGGTTTCACCATTGGCAATGTAAATGAAGATGATATTCAATAAAAAAGAGAAAAAACCATATTGATTAGAAAAAAAAAAAAAAGAAAGTGAAGCCGGTGGGATGGAGAGATAATGTTTGAAAAAGCCACAGGAAACATTTTATAAGCTTACTGAGAAAACACTACACTACACAGAGACACAGACACAGACACAGAGACACAGAGACACAGACACAGACACAGACACAGACACAGAGACACAGAGACACAGACACAGACACAGAGACACAGACACAGACACAGAGACACAGACATAGACACAGACACAGATACAGACACAGACACAGACACAGACACAGACACAGAGACACAGACACAGACACAGACACAGACACAGAGACAGAGACACAGACACAGACACAGACACAGAGACAGAGACACAGACACAGACACAGACACAGATACAGACACAGACACAGACACAGAGACACAGAGACACAGACACAGACACAGACACAGAGACAGAGACACAGACACAGACACAGACACAGACACAGACACAGACACAGACACAGACACAGACACAGATACACTTAAATGGAATTACACCATCCAAGGTGATATTGACCCCTCTCCCCCAAAGAGCTGTTGACCCACAGCAAGCACAGTGCTAGGCACGGGAAGCTTCCCTTTGAGTTGCTGGTCAGGGGAATGTCCATGAGTCTCCCAGAGTCGTGTAGGGTATTGGCACCGCCACCGATTGCTTCTCACAGCTTGAAGGCAAGACTCAACTGCTGGAAACATTACATCCTTCAGATAAGACTTGTAGGAATTTAATCTTGTCTGACTTGGAAGCCTCCTACTTAAGGACTGGGTGGTAAGCTTTCACAGTGTCAGTTCAAACTTCCAAGAAAGAACCATCAATAGTCCTAATTTACCGTGAAGCCTCCATTGAACAGTGAATGGCCTAACAAAGGCATCTTGTATGGGGCAGTAGCGATACGTATGTCGTGGTGATGGACAGCCATCTAGATGTATCTAACGCCCACTTACAAGGTGGGAGTTCATACCTGACAATTGCAAACGTAGCCCACTCCGCCGGCTGGAAAGGCAGAGTTGCTTGTGGTACTGACAGACCTCAGCCCCTGCAGCCCTGTCCTTACTTGTACCTGCTAGTGAGGCTTCCTGCCAGGTCCTGCTGTATACAGAGTTCCTGGGACATGCTGGCTTTGCACACGAGCAGGCTGCTGTCACTGTCGTCAGGCCTGGTTTCTGCAGATCCTGACTGGGGTGCTCCTGGGCCCCAGATGAACGTTCTTGCCCAAGGCCTTGCACTCTGTCACTGATGTTGGAAGACCCTATCTGACCTTTGTTCTCCACTCAAGGCTCTGTCTGGGTCCCGAGCAGAAGTTTCACTCATGAGGACTTGACGAGGTCAAAGCTTAACTCATGGCCTGTGAGGAGGTGGAAGGCTCTGAGTGGTCCTTTTGATCATAGGTAATTCATTGCTGTAGTTCCCCCGATCTTTTTGTGGAGAAAGCCGGTGATAGATGCACTGTGAGGGGCTCAGGGGCCTGTGGTACTGGGCCAATTACAGGGGTCCTGGGTACAGACAGCAGTTCTGACGGGGATGAGGAGTTTCTTGTTTGTTTTTTGTTTTTTGTTTTTTTTAAAGACAGGGTTTCTCTATATAGTTCAGGTTGTCCTGGAACTCACTCTGTAGACCAGGCTGGCCTCAAACTCAGAGATCTGCCTGCCTCTGCCTCCTGAGTGCTGGGATTAAAGGTGTGTGCTTCCATGCCTGGCTTTAAAATTCAATCTTAGAAGAGGAATCTAGCGAAGGGAAGCCAGGGCAGTCCCCAGGCACATGGCGGGGAGCTGAGAGTAGAACCTGTGCACTGTCAACATGCTTCTGTCTGGAAATGTGGTTCCTTACGTCACATGTCCCACTCACAAGTGTGGGGAGCACCATTCAGGGCTAAATTTCCTGTTGGCTTCTTCCCTAAAGACAAGCTTGCACACTTGTCTCCGTATACTAAGTTCCTATTCTGTTCTTCTGGTCCAGGCTGCCTAGAACCCTGCCCACCAAGGGACTCTCAGTCTTGAGCCTGGGCTTAACTTCATTAAGGGGCACCCACTGTCCTTCCAGAAATCTGTCCTTTAGTCTGTAGAGGGAGCTGTTAACATTTCCATATGCCCTCTGCAACTTAGCTCTGGGCTATTTTCCTCTATTCTCTCTCTCTCTCTCTCTCTCTCTCTCTCTCTCTCTCTCTCTCTCTCTCTCCCCCCTCTTTCCTATTCTCCCTCTTTATGTATGTGTGTGTATGTGTATGTGTATGTGCATGTGCATGTGCATGTGCATGTGTATGTGTATGTGTATGTGTATGTGTATGTGTATGTGTATATTCTTATGTGCCTATGCATTGGTCTGGAGAACAGAGGTTGATACTGTCTTCTCACTCATTCTCCACAGTAGTTTTTGAGTCAGGATCTCTCATTTAACCTGGAATTCATTGATTGGAATTCATTTAGATGCTGAGAAGGTGTCAGGGACCTGCCTGTCTTTGTCCTTTAGCTCCAGTTCTGGGCTTCTGTCCTGCTACATAGTGTCCCATTTTACATGTTGGGGACGTGAACTCAGGTCTTCATGACTGGTGACAAGCGTTTTTCTGACTCTGTCTCTGTCCCACCTTCATTCCTGGAGTTCTTCAATGCTGTGTTTCTAAAAGGAGAAAAACTCTTTTCCTTAATCTAGCTGTTCAAGAGCACCTCAACACCTTCCGATGACTATAACCGGGAACTTTAGTATCCCCCGTTCTTTCCCCAAGGTTAGCACATGGTGTATGTTATTCTCCGCCATTTCCTTCTTCCACTCAATATACCCTGCAGGGTCTCCCTCCTGTCTACAGACTCACCACTCATAGTTTTTTCTCCCATTAGTGGGCACAGGGGTGCAGCTGTGCTCTAATATACTGACATGCTCCCCATTACAGATGGAAAGTCTATTGTTACCCGACTTGCATTGGTACAGACACACACACACACACACAAATTCAAGATTTAAATATGTTTATTTTTAGGTCACAAGGGGCATTCACTTTGAATTTCAGCCTACCTTTTGTAAGGGGCTTTTATATTTAAATAATTGTAATTCATATATGCCAGTCTCTACCTTCTAAGTGCTTGAATTAAAGATGTGAACCACCACCACTTTGTTCAGTTAAACTATAAAATTTTAGAAACTGACTAACTTTTAGGATCCTCCTGTCTGCTGGGACTAAAGGCAGGTGCTACCACCTCCCTGCTCAACTATTTTATCTTAGCCCCAAATCTCTCTAACTCCTAGAGATTTAGAAACAAGTGTGAACTGTAGTAACCCTTTGAATTTACTTAAAACACTTCAAATCTCTTGACTGTTTTAAAAAATACTAAACAAAAAAGCTTTCCTCTTTATATTTAAGAGGAAAACTGGAAGGCTGAGACCAAGGTGGAGTGGGCCACTTGCAATCTACATTCTAATATGGAATTAGGACAGGTGATTTAAGGAAACCCATTTTCCATTTCATGGAAGTAAGGCACGTGTGCCTTTGGTATTGAAGGTAGGGAGGCTGGTCACTGTGAAAGACCAGCTCCTGTTACATCCTGTTTATGGACAACCTGGACAGTCTATGACTGTTCTTGGTAATACCTTTTAATATTTTTCTCAGAAGCATTTTTCATTTTATGGTTTGTTTCTGAGATTGAGGAAATATTAATCTGTGTTTTCCATTGTTGCAACAAATCACATTTCAATAAATTCATGGCTATATTAACCACACATGGCTTTAATTTTCCTATTTGTCCTTCTGCCCTATATATTTGTCTCATCTTGTGCTTTGTTTTACATGAGATAAAGTTCCAATCCTTGGAAGCTGAATATTTACCTCCCGAGAAAGCCAATTTGCACACCAAGATTTTGGTGACATTATTGTTACATCTGCTCCTGTGTCTACTAACCCTTCACTTTCAATGCCATTGTGCTCCATCACAATTGTGTGGTGTCCTGGTAGGGTCTTGTCTAAATTTCTCTTTCTATGTCTATATATGAATACTTTTCTTATTCTCATTTATCAGTCTTTTAAAGGGTCATCTAAATTCCTCTTTCTATGTCTGAATATTTTGCTTATTTTCATTTATAGGTCTTTCTAAGGCCTGTCGAAGTTTCTTGGTCTGTATCTGAGTATTTTTCTCATTTTTATTTATAGGTCTCTCTAATTTTCCTTATAAGGTTTGTATCTTATCAATACACTTTTTTCATTTTTCTTTTTTCCTGTATCTCCAAAGATTGTTTTCTTTGAGCAGGTACAGAAAGCCACTATGACTGTTAAGGACAAGATATGAAATATCAAAATTATGATAGTCATAATCAGTATAGAGTCAATTTCAGTTAGCTTTTCATCTCCTGCTTCTATTTTCAAGCCATCTACAGTATCACTGTACAGGATCCTAAAGTCTTCTATTATGGTACTTCCCATCCTTAACTCTTTCCTTAAGAACTTCCTAGATGAGTTACCAAATCTGATGGTGTCTTAGTGTGTCTGCAGCTGGGGAGTGCTTTTCCTGTCTGTGGAGTCATGCCATGAATTCGTACACCAAAATGTTGGTTTTTTTTTTTTTTTTCGAGACAGGGTTTCTCTGTGTAGCCCTGGCTGTCCTGGAACTCACTTTGTAGACCAGGCTGGCCTCGAACTCAGAAATCCGCCTGCCTCTGCCTCCCAAGTGCTGGGATTACAGGCATGTGCCACCACCGCTCCGCATGTTGTTAATTTTTTTAAAAAAGAAACATTGGATTTAACAAATGAAGACTGAGGAGCCAGACACTTTGGTAGAAGTCTGCTAGCTCAGAGGTGCAGAGAAAGCACCTAGCTGATCTTCCCACTCCACCAACATCCCAGTAAGAGAAGGAAAAAGCTCCTTCTCTTTCTCCACAATATCTTAAATACCCTCCAACTCAAAGACCCTTCTTTCTTTTTCCTGGATTTTCTTATGTTCACTTCCTGTCAGTTGGTTGCTTGCTCTGTCTCTTGACTTATTGTTGCCTTTATTTAGCTCTTGTTTACAGAAAGCTTATGGGTTAAAGGTGTGTGTTAGGGTTGAGCCACACCACAACTGTTTGTTTACAGAAACAGAAAGCTCTTGGGGTTAAAGGTATGTCACACCACAACAAGAAACAGGGTTTTCCAGTTCACAATCTCAGGGTTATTAATGTGATCAAACATCGTGCAACACATCCTGGCCTCCATTACCCAGCTTGAATAGAAGATGAAGTTCTAGACTTGACTGTAGCTATATACACACACAAGCCCCTCTACTCCCTCCACTCCCAGAGTGCATAAAGATGCACAGCTAAATGCAGGCATAAACATGGAACCTCAAGGACAGCAGCGTAGATGGACTCACACAACCACCCCGATGAGTCCCTAGCTTCTTCTCCATACTCCCCGGGTCTCTTTACTTCCTGTACTGGCTCAGATGAGAAACATCCCTTACACTATTGGGCGCTTGATTAGTTAGTCCCTGGTTGGTAGTGTTATCTGGGGGAGGTTTAAAGGGCATGGCCTTGTTGGAGGAAGTCCATTCCTAAGGGTAGGCTTTGAGAACTTAAGTCTTACCCTACTTTCAGTTTGCTCTCTCTACTTGGGGCTTATAGCTTACGAAGTGTACCCTCAGAATCCTCTTCCTGTCATTTTGCCTGCCACTTGCCGCCATGTTTCCTTGCCACGATGGACTCTTAACCCTCTGGTTAAATGCTACTATAAGTTGCCTTGGTCATGGTGTTTTATCTTAGCAATAAAAAAGCTAATGGCCACTCTAGGCAACAAACCCAACTCTTGATGAGCTACTGGTGGCAGCAGCTTGATCTTGAGGTGGATCTGAGGCCATAGTTGTGTCCTGGGCTCCAGAGGTTATTCTGGGGACTTCTAAGGATGAAGTTCTTTGGAAGAGTCTTTGTTGGGTCTGCTCAGTTGTGAGCTGAGTTAGGTGGTATCTATGTCCTTTCAAGGGTGGGTGGAGTATTTTTCTGCTGATCTTCAGAGTCTAGAAGTTGTTTTTTATGCTTGAAGGAATGAGGGGAGAAGGATGGTGAGAATCTAAGCTACTGTTGGAACCTCTGCCTAGGGACCTCCAACATGGACCACATCCACAGCTACCCACCATTAAGTAGCAATGCTGAGTGCAGACACTGAGCTAGCAGTGCGGGTGGGGATGCTAAGCAAACCAACTATCAGAGAGACTAAAAGACAGACCAGCGTGGGTCAGTCATGGCAATTATGTCTCTCAGTGGTTGTAGGCTGCTCTTAGAGGGTTGCGATCCATTCTCCCCCGACTCCCATCTTTTACCTCTTAAGAATAGCCAGCCACATTTGAGACCTGCCATTGTGCAGTTCACTGAAAGCACGAGTGAGGATAAGCAGGGGAAGCCATCTACCTGGTCCTGGTGGCCTTGCTCTGCCACTAGGGATCACAGTCATGCTATTCCTCTGTGGTGAAATGTTTATCCAAGAAGCCCATGGAACACCCCCAGATGGCACTATAAGACAGCTCATAGTGCCAGGAAGTGGCCTTTCTCCCCTCTATGGCATATTCTGTCTTCACTTAGCAGCTGAACACCCCACATTCTGGGAAAGTCCAGGAGACCACTCACTGCCACCATTGTGGGGGTGCACATCGTCGGCCCTAGTTAGTCCTAATGAGTAGTCTTCAGTTGATACCAGAGCTTCCTAGCTTCATCTTCTACGGAGTAAAGTTATTGGTGGAAAACAGTGGCATGACAGGGAAGATATGTTCCTGAGTCCTAACTATCATGTCCAAATCAACATGATAATGTATAGGAAGGCATGGCTTTTGTCAAGTACATATATGTTCAGGTAAGTGCTGTGTGCCAGCCATTCTGGGTTGTAGAAGGCAGCATGTGCATAACTTGTGGTATGTGTTTTGGCCTTTATCATCCTGTTGGGATAGAAGATAAAATTCTAGATACAAGTGTAGACTGTTATGTTTGCCTGCAAAGCCAGTATGTGTGAATTTACCTCCACATAGAAGATGAAGGCCCCTCAAAAGCTGGAGGTAAAGAAGAACTGAAGGGACAGCCATGTTGGCATTCCAGAGGCATTGAGGGCTTATGGATAGCAGAGTGATCACTGTCATAGTGGTGGGCGGCATCTAGGAGGGTTACTGTGTCAATGCCAGGTGTTACTTCATGAGTGACACGACCAAGGCCCATGCTCAAACATACCCACCTTGCTTGAATGTCTACAGATGTGTCTTCCAGATGTTGCTACAATTAAAAGACCTTCTAGGCCTTATGCTAAACACCAAAATACACATTAATGAGACACTGTCAGAAGAAGAACACAGCTTTAAGGGGAACCCCTATTTCCCACAGAATGTACTGTTCGCTCCAAGATCCTAGTGTAGGCAGTGGGAGTGGTCTGTGAGGGCATCAGCCTTGTAGAGAAACTTGCCCTGGAGCTTGTAGTAAGAGATGAGTGTGGGCTGCTTTGTGCTCTTGAAAGATGGGTCCACAAGGACCATTGTGTTCACGTCTCCACACTCATAATTCTGAGCCAGTTCAGAAACAGCTGATAAACTACCTGACCACTGGCTGCACTTGATTCTGCGTTGGACCACATTGGCAAATACCAGGCACTTGCTGTTACAGATCTGGAGAAGCCAGTACCGTCAAGAGAAAACTGATATGGGGGCTTTGTGGGTTCCTTCAGCATATAATAGAGGAGGCCATACTCTGCTTTGGAGATGTGGAGATGAGTCTGGACACCCAGGATGGATGGTGCTCTGGTCTGGGTGATAATTCTTGCATATTGAAGGGCTATGACAAGAGCTCCACAGTAATCTCAGAGATGGTGGGATGCTCTTGGGTTCCAAAAAAATGATTAGGACATGGACTGTAACGCAGGAAGGATGTCTTGTTCCTTTATTCAGAAAATCCAAAGTTGCTTCTAGCTTGCCAGCATCTCATTAAGGAACTTGGAGTTCCCGGCCAAAGTCAGCGCACTGGATGGCTGCAGCTTCACCTGCATGTTGTTCATCAGGAAAGTGTGTGGGACATTTAGCTCATGGGCCCTGAGTTCAAAGAACACGTCTTTCTTGACATTTAGGGCCCACTTCCAATGGGGCTCTCTTCCGTGGTGGCTTGTGACACCAAGATGGTGGTAATTACCACAGCACCAAGCTTATCTGTGCTACCTCCATGACCTGGAGGAGGAGAGGCCTTGGGTATTCCCTCAGGGTCCCTTGTCCCTAAGACACATCCTGTTCCTACCCTCTGAGCTCTGCAGCTGAAGCTAGAGCTGAAGTCTGTTGTTACATGCTTCTCCATCATCCAGGCCCCATGAGCGTCTGCTTATTTCCTGCTTCATCCACTAACCTCTTATACTATTTTCTATCTAGGAAAACTTCTAAGTGTCTCAGTGAGTAACCATTTCCTAGGGCAGGCACACCTCGAGTCACAGAAGTCCAAGATTATGTTCTCAAGGGCAGTAATGTGGTTGTGAGGCACCAGGAGCTAGACAGATCCCTGGCAGACAGACAGACAGGCAGTCAGAGGAAAGGTCACAGATAGGTAACAAGAAATGCAAGCTTCTGACTCCGTCCTCACCTTCTGACCCTGGACAAAGGCTTGGAGGTATTTCCTTTCTCCAGCAGAACCCCAGTTTCCTGACCTATCCGGGGTGGTTGGATATGTCCAAGGCTGATCCTGAACATGTTTACCTGAAGCTTCAGGACTGACAGCTCCTCCTTCTTTGTTTAAACTGACCAACCCAAAATTGGGGGAAAGGGGACTTTCTTGGCCGCTAACACCACTTAAAACCTTCATGGAACAAGTTTCCACTATGGTTTTCAGAGTCTCTCTCTATCTTCCTGCCTCTCTGTCTCCGATTCTCTGTCTTTCTGCCTCTCTTTTGTCTTTCTCTCTCTGCCTCTCTCTTTCTTTGTCCCTGCTTTTGTTTGTCTGTTTCTCTGCCCACCTCTGTCTCTCTCCCTGTCTCTGTCTTTTTCTGTGTCTCTCTCCATTTCTCTTTTGCCTCGCTGTCTTCATCTCTTTCTCTGTCGTCTTTGTCGTTCTCTCTCTCACTTTTAACAGTTTGTACATGTTGCTGCCTGGTGCATCTGGAACTTGCTCTACCTTCTAATTCCTTAATCCTCAGAGAAAATGTCCCCAATCAAGATCCATAGATAGTAGCACTTACTTCCTGGTGAGACAGAAAGCTGAACTAAGAGCGAAATCAGTTTTTGCCATGGCTACTAACCTTTCTGATGAGTGTGCTTTGGAATTCAGTTTAGTCATTCAAGTGCTGATCCGAGTCAAGCTTCCTGGGTTCAAGATCTGGGACAGCACAACGCTGAAGACATTCTTGTGACCTTGGCCATATGGTTTAAACTCTGGCTACTGAAGAGGCCAGGGTTTCTGCACAGGATGTGTTTTTCCATTATTCAGACAATTCAGCATCATTACTGAGCGTCAGCGTTTCCAAGGCACACGGAGTTACTACCTAGAGAACGTGTCTTGGGAGGCTCGAGTTCCAGGCCCTCTATGTTAATTGGAAAGGTGTCCATGGACTCTAGCCCATGACAGCTCAAGTCCTGCAGTGCCTGTGCCTGCCATTCAGGGTCCACCCGGGGTCACTTATAGAATCAAGGCGGTGCTCACCCATCTCAGGGCCACCAGCCCTTCAGCATCCCCACAGCTCTGGAGCACAGCAGAGGAGAGAGGGATTTTCCTTTCCTGCCTAGCGTCTCAGAAGGCCTTGTCCCAAGGTCATATCTTTCCCCCACACCCCACCCAAGCCTCCTTGTTCCAGCTAAAGCCAGAGTTGTAGCCCCTGGGTCCTTACTCAAGATTTTTAGGGCTGTCTGGGCCCCTGTGTGTGTCATTTGTCATTTCCTCTTTCCTTGAAAATCTCTTAGAGTCTTCCTTACTCAGATGAAAGTATACATTCTCCTCTATTTTGGGTGTTATCTAAGTAGGGAAACATCCTTTAGCCCCAGGTGTATCCTGAGTCACAGTGACCCAAGGCTTGGTCAGTAAGTGCTAAAATGTGCTCCTCTCCTGGCGAGGCAGAGGACGATGCTCACAGCAGAACTACCTTTACATTTTAAAAATTAGTTCTTTGAGAATTTCAGAGTATTGAACGTATTCACCCCTCTTAGTGATACAAATGGTGTGGAAATAACCAATTGTTTTTTTGTTTTTCTTTTCTTTAAAAATTTTTTATTAGATATGTTCTTTATTTACATTTCAAATGTTGTCCCCTTTCCTGGTTCCCCCTCCCCTCAAAATCCCATAAGCCATCTCCCCATCCCAAATCAACCCTCTCCTGCTTCCTGTCTTGGTATTTCTCTACACTATGGTATCAAGTGTTTCCAGGACCAAGGGCCTCTTCTCCCTTTGGTGTCTATCAAGAACATCCTCTGCTGCCTATGTGTCTGGAGCCATGGGTAACTCCATGTGTACTCTTTGTGATGGTTTTGTCCCTGAGAGTTCTGGGAGTACTGGGTGACTCATATTGTTATTCTTCCTATGGTGCTGCAAACCCCTTCAGCTCCTTGGGTCCTTTCTCTAGCTCCTCCATTGGGGACCCTGTGCTCAGTTCAATGGCTGGCTGAGAGTGTCCCCTCTGTATTTATCATGCACTAGCAGAACCTCCCAGGTGACAGCTATATCCGGCTCCAGTCAGCAAGCACTTGTGGGCATCGATAATAGTGTCTGGGTTTTGTAACTGTATATGGGATGGATCCCTGAGTGGGGTAGTCTCTGGATGGTCTTTCCCTCAGATTCTGCTCCACCTGTTGTCTCTGTGTCTCCTTCTGTGGGTATTTTTTTCCAAGCATTTTCTCATTGGATTGAAAGTCTGCCCCACTGACATGGAAACCATACCTACCGCCATTAAAGGGCCAACGGCGTGTGGCTAGAAAGGTCAGAGGTCCTAGGGGAGAACCCCATGCTATCTATCACTCAGCTACACTCCCAATGACTCACCATTACACCCACAGACCAGAATGTGTCTCACTGCTTGGCAGAGAAGCTTCTTCTCGCAGGAGATGGTAATTAACAGAGACCCACATCTGGTCAACATGGAGAGGGGAAAAAGCCCACAGAGTTCTCAGAACTCATGTTTGGTGCAATAATTGCCTTTTTTGGGGACCATGTTTTGAAATTTCTTCTGAACTTTCCGAGTCATCCTCCTGGATTGAGGTGTATGGGTGTGGGTCCTGAGAAACCACAACCTGAAACTTTCTTAGTGTTGGGTTTGATAGTTGTCATGGGTGAGAGCTCTGTACAATCTGAGAGTCACGGTGTTGGAGGAAAGTTCAGGGTCTTCCTGTTTCTTTGCTTTTCTGCTTTCCTCTGTTCACAGCACCTGGGTAGGGATGTCCACATTCACCTATTTAGTTCTCAAAGTTGCCTCACGTGCCTTGGGTAATGCCTTTCCAGTTTGGGCTCTCTCTCTCTCTCTCTCTCTCTCTCTCTCTCTCTCTCTCTCTCCTGTCTTGGTCTCTCTCTGGTGTCTGGTGAATGTTTGGGCATGTGTTCTTGTGTGTGTGTGTGTGTGTGTGTGTGTGTGTACATGTAGGTGTGATGAGTACCCATAAATGTATGTGCATCCTGTCTGGGGAGGTCAGAAGCAGGTATTGGGTGTGCTCCTTGTTGTCTCTCTACCTCATTTGTTTGAGACAAGCACTTTCACTGAACCTGCAGCTCCCTGACTCTACTGTGGCTTGACAGTGAGGCCGTGGCACCTGCCTCTCTCCTCTAAGCCCACTTCAGTGAGGGGGTTACAGACAAACACCACTGTGCCAAATTGTATGAAGGTTTGGGATCTGAACCTAGGCCTTCATGGGTGACAAGCATGCTATGACTGGGTCATTGTCCAGCTCTGGGTTCTTCAGGGCTGTGTTTCAGATAGTGCCATGGTGGAGGAGTCTGTTTCCTTTTCCCTTTGCTTTTTCAGGGAGAGAGAGAGAGAGAGAGAGAGAGAGAGAGAGAGAGAGCCCAAACTGGAAAGGCGTTACCCAAGGCACGTGAGGCAATCTTGAGAACTAAATAGGTGAATGTGGACATCCCTAACCTACCTTCATGGAAAGATGGCTCATTCTTCCTTCCTTCCTTCCTTCCTTCCTTCCTTCCTTCCTTCCTTCCTTCCTTCCTCCCTCCCTCCCTCTGTCTTTCTTCCTTCATTCCTTCCTTTTCTTCCTTTTCTTTCTTTCTTTCTTTCTTTCTTTCTTTCTTCCTTCCTTCCTTCCTTCCTTCCTTCCTTCCTTCCTTCCTTCTTTCTTTCTTTTCTTTTCTTTCTTTCTTCCTCACACTACCTAAAGTCAGCTTACTATCATGGAATCTGTCATTTTTCTTCCTCCCACTTAATACTCACCTCTGGGTTTTCCATAACATCCATAGACTTTCCTGACTCCAATTTTCCCCATCACCTGGCATCAAGAGCAACCATATCCACGCTCATTGAAATGCTTATCCTCACAGAAGGAAGGTTGGTTATAGATAATAGTGCAATGAACCAGTAAACACACCACACACACACACACACACACACACACACACACACACATCTTTTGTGTACTTTTATTGGTCTTAGGGACATCTCCGAGGTGCTGGACTATTAGCTAATGCATAAAGGTACTGGTATTTTTTGTTAATTTCCCTACAGCAGCTTCCATCAGCATGTGAATTCCTCCTATCATACGGCTCCCCTGCAGCCTCCATGAGAGGGAGCCAAAGGCCTGAAAACCCAACTGATGCAGGAGTCTACTATCCCAGTGGATTGTCTATGCCTTGATTGTTGTGGTCTTCCAGGACATTTCTGTACACAAACAAGAGTGAAGCCCAAGGTCACCAATCTCTGTGTGTGTATGTGTGGCCCATGTCCTCCCACTGATCCTAAGATGCAGTGTGCTAGGGTGGACACTGGAAGGACTTTTGTTTGACTCTGTGGGCCTCTGGGGTATTAGCCAGGACCCGAGGCTGGGCTTTCCACACAGGATTGTAGGTTCTTCCTTCATAGTTAAAAGGAGGGGGCATCAGGCAGTCCCTGCTTTTGGCTGTCCACTGTCTGACAGAGTTGTGGCCATTGTTTGTGGGTTTCTCTAGGAAAAGTTGAAGGCCTGGCACAAAAGACTATGGAGTTTCCAGATATAGCCATGTTGGGGACATCTTCATAATCAGTGCTGTACAGAAAGGCCACTGTGACCCAGGCCACCAGATCTCATGGGACAGACACAGGCTTCAGTAGGCAGAGCAATATAAAGCATTGGCCCCCTGAAGGTACTCTGGCTGGGGAAGTTTTAGATGTGTCTATAAACTTCCCGAGACATCCCTAGTCCCACTAAAAGAGATTGGTTTATATGTCATGACTTCTGAACTTGCCCTCCATCCTGCAAAACATACTCTAAGGACCAGGACCAGGTCCACATAGAGACTAGTGACAGGGCCAGAGGTGGGTGGACTGGCTGGCTTTGTGTCAACTTCACATAAGCTGGAGTTATCACAGAGAAAGGAAATTCAGGTGGGGAAATGCCTTCATGAGATTCAACTGTGGGGCATTTTCTCAGTTGGTGATCAAGGTGTGGAGGGCTCATTGTGGGTGGTGCCATCTCTGGGCTAGTAGCCTTGGGTTCTATAAAAAAGCAAGCTGAACAAGCCAGGGGAAGCAAGCCAGTAAGTAACATCTCTCCATGGCTTCTGCATCAGCTCCTGCTTCCTGACCTGCTTGAGTTCCAGTCCTGACTTCCTTTGGTGATGAACAGCTGTGTGGAAGTGTAAGCGGAATAAACCCTTTCCTCCCCAACTTGCTTCTTGGTCATGATGTTTGTGCAGGAATAGAAACCCTGACTAAGACAGTGGGCAAAGGGGACTGGGCCAGTACCTCATCTTCAATGTTGTTATTGTTCTCAAGGAACAAGCTCTCCAAGACCCAAGGCTTCCTGATGGTTCTGGTTGGATAGGTCAGTGCTGGTCTGTTCAGGCTCCTGATACTTGGTCACTGCCAGGTAGAACCTGCAGGCGGAGAAGAAACCAGGAAGATGTTGCTTCCTTGGAAAGAAAGTTATTTTCTCAAGTCTTAAGACTCACCATCCAAGGTTCAACGGTTGTGAGTCCCTCCACTCCTCCCTGAAGTACACACAGGCGGAGACCTCCAGGAGTGAAGCACGAACACACAGTCAGTCTGTGAGGGGATCTTTCTCCTGAGAGTCCCCGGGACTCCTTATTTGGCCCAGGTGACAGCCCACTTGTCCCATTCTCTTGGTAACATCTTCTGAACCCCGGGCAGATTTGTAGGCGGCAGCTGTGCCTGTGACCCTCTAGGACCTATTTGGGGCTAATAAGGAACAGATACTGAGGCAGAGTCTGTCCAAATCAGAAGGTAACCTGACATCCCTGGAAGTACGGCATCTGCTCAGGTGCAGGGATTGGATCTGGTGATGTCTTGTGTTCCTGGTGTTAGTGATGCTCTCCTGTCTGGTCTGCAGTGTATGGAACTGCTTTGGGAGCCTAGAAGCATAAGGAGAAAAGGTGTTTAATCTATTAATCTGTCTTTGGAGCAGAACTTTTTTTTTTTTTGCTCTGTGCAGGGTCCTCAACACCAACCAAATCAACAGTTAGCTGCTGGAAAGGCCCACAGCAAACTTTGTGTGGTGGCTGCCTTGACTCTGTGTAGAGAATGCTTTGCTCTGCTTTGGACATGGGTCTGGATACCCAGGATCGATTTTTCTCTGGCCTGGGAGACAGTTCTCTCATGTGGATGGACTGTGTCAGGGGCTTTACAGCAAACTTGGTGACACTGGGGTGTTCCTGGGCACTAAAGAAAATGATGACACGGGCTTCCCGCACAGGATGTTTGGTTCCTTTATTCAGAAACTCTAGGACATCCTCCTTTTTGGGCAGCAGAGTCTCAATGAGGAACACAGAGTTCTTGTCTAAAGCCGGTGTGCCTAATGGCTGCAGCCCCAGCTCCAGCCTGTGCATCAGGAAGCTGTGCACGGCCTCGATCTCCTGGGTGCTCAGGCCCGCAAACACCTGGGCCTTGCCATTCAACATCCAGCTGGGGTACTCTGCCATGGTCACCTGCAGAACTAACACGATGGCCATGCAGCCCAGTGCTGAGCTCCTTTGTGCCAACCCCATGGCTCTGGAACTCAGCAGAAGAGAGGAGAGAACTTAGGTATTTCTGTCTGCAAGCCAGCCCTCCAGAGCACCTTGTCTCTAAGCCCTGTCTTATCCCCGCCCCCCACTGTGCCTTACTCAGCTGAAGCCAGAGCTGTGGTCTCTGGGTCATGACTCACAGTTCACAGTGCTGTTCAGGCCCCCGTATACATACATCTATTTCCTCCAGGGTATGAAAACCTCTTATAGTCTTTCCTATCTAGATGGCTCACTTTTGCAAATTCTCTTGGTGTTTTCTCACTGGGGGAAGTTTCCTAGCATGGCTGTCCTGAGTCACAGCAGCCCAAGGCTTGATCATCCTCGGCAACAAGGGGCTTATGTCCTGGTGGGACAGATGGTTGTACTGACAACAAAATTACCATTTTATACTGCAAACTATCTTTTAGGGGCATGCATTTTGGAATTTCAGGTGTATGTTCAAGGTGCAGTTTTAGCTGCCTGAGTTCAATTCCTGCTAGATCACAACACCAAGGACTACTTGTGTGACCTTGCACGTGCTGTTTAAAGGCTCTTTAGGGTTCCCTCATCAACTGTAGAATGGAAATGACAGGAGCCGCATGCAATTTTCTAAGGTTACAGAGAGAAACCAGGTGAGAAGTTTGGGGACACAATTGTGGCCTTCCAAAAGTGCGTGTCACTTACATGTCTCTTCAGAGTGACTCTGATGATAGTTTGGACCACAGCACTTTAGAGATTCTGAGTAATACAGACTGCCCAGACCTAGACTACACTGTGAATCCAGGATGGGGCAAACTTCAGCCCCACTTAGCCTTTCTTGGACTCCAGTTGGGTACCAAAGCTGTCTCATGACCACCAATGATGTCAGATGGGACTGGGCTGCATCAGAGAAAGCCTCTGTGCTAGGATGGGGAATTCCCCTAGGACCGGCAGGAGGATAAGGGTGGTGGTTGCTCTTTGCTCTTGGGAAGTGGGTCCCTGAGGACTGGTATTCATGTTTCCATCCTTGCATTTCTAAGCCAGCTCCTCTGTTCTGTTGTTCTGTAGAAATCACGTTTAGTTTACAGGAGGGCAGTTCTACTCTCCAGGGCAGAGTAGAGCTCTCCTGGCCTCTTCAGTCCAGTAGGGGGCAGTAAGTGTCCTTCTCTACAGTTCTCCAAGATGAGCCTGCTATGTACTTTCCTGGCTCTGATACAGAGGCTACACACTCGAAGGCCTGACACCGGATGACATGGTCCTAGGGGGGAAATGTGGGGCTGCCAGGCAAAGCCTCCTCCAGTGGCCTGATGCCTCCTCCAGCATGTCACAGAGGAGGCTATACTCTGCCTTGGAGAGTCTAGAAGCCCAGGACTAGAGCCATCCTGTGACAGGGACAGTGCTGTCATGTGTAGGGGTCGTGGCACAAGCCATCCGACATTCTAGTGGTCCTGGCCAGCAAAGGTGAGAATATTGAGTTCCTTGCTTAGAATGTGCTTTTTCTTTATCCAGAAAATCCAGCACATCTTTCTTCCTGGGCACCAGCATCTCTATAAGTTACTCAGAGTTCTTGGCTGAAGTTGGTGTCACGATGGCCGCGGTTCCAGCTCCTTCATGTTTTCCAGTAAGCTGTGGTCAACCTAACCTTTAGCCCACAAAATCCAGGACTCAGAACACTCAGGCATTGTCAGTAAGAGTCCACCTGGGGCATTGTCATGAACATCTGTAACATCAAGGTGTCAGTCACTTAACCCCGTGTCCGGTTCCTTCAAGACCAGCCCCAGGGCTCCCGAGTTCCGGACAGAGCTGAGCAGAAGACTTAAGTATTTCCATGTCCAGGCTAATACCCCAGACTAGCTCATCCCCAAGTGTTGTCTGGTTTTTCTACTGACTTTGCTTTCATGCCTACCCCAGTGGAGACCAGAGCTGGAGTGGCTGCGTTGCCATGGTTCCCAAGGCTGGGCATGTGCTTGCTTATTTCCGCTCATCTGTGAATCTCGGCTTTTCTGATTTACATAAACTCTTCCATTTCCCCACATCTGGTGTCATCTCAGTGGGGAACAGTCTTCTGCCATCTGCAGTCACAGCGGCCCAAGGCTTAGTTATCTAAAGCTAGGAAGTGGCCCTGTCCTGGTGGGACAGAGGGCCGGACCAACAGAAAAAAAAGTACCTTTATGATACAACAAATTACATTTTAAGGGGAAGCATTTTGAATGTTAGTGTATTTGCTCAAATTCAGGCCCTGGGGTTAAGCTGCTTGGTTCCAAGTCCTGGGAAGTCACATCACTAAGGACAACCTGATTATCTTGGTTGTGTTAAACTCTCTGGGCCTCTATGATACTCGACAGAAAAACATAATGACAGCAGCAGCGTGCATATCCTGTGAGTGTGGAGAGAAGCAAGGTGACAGAAATACAACATGTTCAGGCAAGGCTGGTCTTCCGGGAGCAGCACAGTGGCAATGCTAGACCAGGCTGGCCTCAAACTCATAGAGATCCACCTGCCTCTGCCTTCTGAGTGCTGGAATTAAAGGCATGCACCACCACCACCCAGCTACATGTTTTCTTAAAGTGAACCGCAATGATACTGTCTGGACCACAGCACATCAGAGATTTTGAGTACTGTAGACTTATGAGCTTTGTCCAGACTTGAAGCAAGGATATGGAGAGTCCTGCCCTGACAGCCTTCTCTGGCCAAGCAATGGCGAATTCAAGTTTGGGGTCTCTTTCCTACCAAGGCCAGACGAGTTCATGTCAGGTTTGACCTTCTGCTTTCCCAGATTGAGGGAAAGCTTGGGCAAGGTTTTCACCCTCCAGACCTCTCCTCAAGCTATCAGCCATGCACTGTGTGTGTGCATACAAGCCTGGTGGGGCTGAGTGGTGCTCAGAGTCCCTGATGGCTGCTTCTTTACGCAGCCATGTGGCTGTTGTTGGAATGTGGTGTGGTGGACCCTGCAGTGTGCAGAGTCACCGAGAGGCCTCAGCCCATGCGCACATGCTGACTGCTGTCACTGTCACCAGTCCCGGCTTCTCCAGATCCCCACTGAACCAGATGGTTCTAGACCACATAGGGGAGCCTCACACTGTGTCATTCCTGAACAAAGGAGTTGCCTTTTTCTCATGGCTGATATTAGAGGATTCTATTGGACTTTGGAATTTCACTCAAATATCTCTCTATGTCTCCAGCTCAACTCCTCACATATGAAGAGGGGGTGGGGTCCTGAGGCCTTGCTTAAGTCCTGGCTTGTGAGTAGGTGGATGGAGTCTGAGGGGCTTTCACTGTCATAGGGAATCAATTGCCTTTGGCTCCTTGAATGTAGTCATTAGGAGAAATGTGGAGAACACTCTCTGGTTGAGACAGACACAGAGATGGCTCAGAGATCTGTCTGGTGTGTGTCTTTCACCTCCCAGCACTGGGGACAAGACTAGATACTTGTGTGCATGTCACTCAACAATGGCTTTCAGTGTGAGGGTTAAGTAAAAGGAGGCAAAGGTGTGTGCCAGAGATTCCAGCGAGGAACCGGCCCACAGCACCTGAGCCGTGGGGTGCCTCGTGCTTGGTCTGTCTATAAATACATTTTTATATCACATACCTCACACTCAATGTACACATAAGACCATTTTCCTTCTGGATTCTTCTCTCTAGAGAAGTTTTCCCACTTGGCTCTCTATGTCAAGTTCACATCCGCTGTCCCTGTTCAAAATCAAGACCTGGCCTCAGCAAGGGCCTTCCCTCTTATAAAAATTACCTACACTAAGTTTTGGTGATGTTCACCCCTCTCTCAGAACAAAATAATACATATGGGTAATATACATATATACATATGCACACATGTGTATGCATCGTGTATATATATCAAGGCTGACTACTTTGCATTGGACAACCAAAGGGGGCTTGTCCTTGGGAGAGGCGCTAATTCTCCTTCTCTCAGCATTTATTAGTGCCTATAGTTCTTTGTCTCTTTGTCTTGAGGTGGGATCCCCCCACCCCCTGCAAATTTTCCCTCTTCCAAGTTAACACATCCACTGACGTTGCCATTGTTCTGGTCTTCCAGCAGACTTCCTGGGAGTTTGGGTCTTAAGATAGTTCTGCCTCTTCTCAGTCATGTTCTCTGAGCTGTACATGCAGTAGCTGTGACATGGCCGTATCTGTTGGGGTTGGGCTTCCCATGAGCCGTTGAGCTCTGCATTGTGTTAGCTGTGGTTTTCTGTGATGGTCCCCATTGGCTGTAAAAAGAAGCCTCTTTGATGAGGGGTGGTAGCTACAGTCATCTGTGGGGATACTGATAAGATTTAGAATGTAGTAAGGGATCAATGGTGGCCTCCTGGAGTGGCGGTAATGGACTCTTGGCTAACATCTATGATCTCACTGACCCGGGGAAGCTGCCTAGGCTTTCAATACCAGGCGTGATTTCCCTCCTGGTGAGTGCGCCTTTAGCCCTGCTTGACCTAAACATGGCAATGCTTGGTTGCCACTGACATGCAACATGAGTATTAAAAAAATAAACAAAACCTCCCTCCCCGGGGCTATCAGTTCCCAATCGTTCCTCAGCTAGGAGCAGGATTTCTTGCTTACCTCTCCTCTCCATGCTGGCATTTGGTCTGATGTGAACGTGCACAGGGCTTGTGCACACTATCACAACTCTGAGTTTGTCTATGCAGCTGCCCTGCTGCGTCCAGAAGACACTGTGTCCTTGTATTCATTCACTGGCTCTTATAGGTTTTTTTTAAACCCTCTCATCCATAATGAGCCCCGAGCCCTTGGTGTGCCTGCCCCATCCCCATCGCCTGGTGAGCTGGTGGACTGCTGAGAGCCTCGCTCTTCTTTCTGCGTATCTCCTGGCTCTGGTCATCACAGTCAAGGATGGACAGGGAAGCATCCCAGGAACTGGGTTGGGTTGTAGGTGCTGTTGCTGAACCAGTTGAATTCCTAGTATTTGGCCAATGCCAGTGGTATCTGCTTGGAAGAGAAGAACCCAAGTGGCTCTGGGCATGGGATTGCCTGTTAGCACTTCTCAGGAAAAATACTGTGGGCCAAGAATGTGAAAGTTGCCTTCTGCTCAGGAGTGATGAACTGCCAGGAATCTGGAGGGCTTCTCATCATAATCAGAGGGCCGGAATATCCATAAGTGATTCCAGTCCATCCTGAGTGCATGGTGACATACATCCAGATGTACACACACACACACACACACACACACGCACGCACGCACGCACGCACGCACGCACGCACGCACACACACACACACACACACACACACGCACACACACACACGCACATGCACGCACGCAAGACTGGAGGATGGAGGGACATATAGACACGTACAACAACAGGAGAACCTTCAGGCATTCTCTCCTTCCTCTCAGGCCTTCGCACCTGGTCCAGGTGACACTCACGCCTTCCAGCCCTTGGGCAGCATCTGCCTGGTGACGGAACTAAATCTTCAGGCGGCAGCTGCTTCAGTGGCTCCAGGGCTCTCCTCGGAGCTGCTAAAGAGCAGGCGCTAGGGCGGAATCTGAAGTAGAGAACCACCCAGGCTTCCGGAGTGTGCGTTGCATGATTTGATATCTCAGGCTCCTGGGGTTGGTGGTGGGCTGCCTCTTCTTCAGTATCTGGAAGCTGCAGAGACATGAGGGGAGATGGAGGGTGGGAGTCAAGTGTTGAGGCAGAAGCCTTTTCTCTGTTCCAGGTCTCTCCAAAGCATGCCACATCATGGCCAGCTGGCAGCAAGAAGCACTGCTTGGGCAGGAATTGCATTCGCAGTGTGGATAGGAGGTGCAGCAGATGCCAAAGCAGACAGCTAGGGGACAGTGTATGGGTCACTCCTGCCAACTGTGGATGTTTTAGGGTGAACTTTGGCTGTTTGCTAGAGAGCTGTACTCTAGCCTGTTTGTTGTATTTGACCTTGGAGAAGAGGCAGCCATGTTTGCCACAGGCCTGAGGACTGTTTGGCTAGAGGGCAAAATGGAGTTGATTAGATGGAAACCATCCACGTGGTCTTGTATCCTTGTTCTACCCGTGGGTCTGATTTCAGAATCACCCCCTGCCATTCCTTGATGCTGACATCATTTATCCGAGCAACACGCCAAGCATCGTAGATGTTACTGGAAAGTATCTTATTGGACTAGGCAGCAGGATCTTATCCTCACAGGCACTGACCGTGTCTCTATCACATACCTACCAAGCCGCAGGCCATGGGACACTCACTCCCCACATACAGGGTTACCCTAGGGCTAAGTTTGCTGCCAACAATCCTCAGGGGCACATGTTTTGTGTTGCCAGGTAGCAGGTTGAAAGAGTAACCCTGGTCTCCCCTGTCCCTCTGGTCTCTGTGTGCAGTGAAGCAGACAATGAGCAGCAGCTGAAGGCCCGGAGAAGTCTGTGTTGGGCCTCGGCTGCCCCATCCCATCCAGGCCGGTGCGGTAATGCATTAGGTGCATTTGTGTGCTGCCATGCAGTTTTGTGTACAGAAACGTGCCTCAGGGAAGCCATGCGAAGGCTGCACATCATTAGGTTATGAATTCAGAACCTCACCAGCCTTTTGATGCAGGCACTTACTGTTATAAACGTCCCTCAGGATTGCTGTCATCATGCATTGTAGAGTTTGTTAAATTTTCATTTTCATTCTAGGAATTTGAAAAATTCCTCTTGCTTTTTCCCCTTGTCCCGGTTTTCACTCAGCAGTGTGCTGTTTAGTTTCAGCAGTCTGCGTACTCTCTGCTGTTGGTGTTCTTGTTGATATCCAGTCTTAATCCTTTGTGGTCAGATAGAATGCCTGGTTTTATTTCAGCCTTCCTGTACTTGTTGAGGCTTGATTTGTGTCCCAATATATGGTTTATTTTCGAGAAAGATCCATGTCTGCTGGGAAGAATGTGTGTTCTTTGGTGTTTGGATGGGGTTTTCTGTAGGTGTCATTTAGGTCCATTTGATTTATGATGCCATCTAACCCCAGAGGTTCCTTATTTCTTTTATTGTCAGGATGTCTTTTTGGCAAGGGTAGTTGGGTCCTGAAGCCACCCACTCTCGTGTGGCAGGGCCTGCGGTTTTAGATACAGCAGCACCTCTTTCATGAGCGTGGTGCCCTTGTATTTGGTTCACAAATGTTTAGAATTATAACATCCTCTCAGTGAGTTTTTTTTCCTTCAGTGAGTGTGAAATGTTTTTCCTTAGCTCTTCTGACCACTTATGGTTTGAGACAGATTTTGAAAGATATTAGAATAATTATATCTGCTTGTTCTTTGTTGTATTTGCTTGAAATACCCTTTTCTTCCTATCCCTTTATCCTAAGACAATCTGCCACTGATGTGAGCTGTGTTTCTTGGAGACAACGATGGTTCTGTACCAGTCTGAGGACTAAAGATGGATCAGTCTGAGGACTAAAGATGGATCAGTCTGAGGATTCTTACTCATCATCCAGCTCTGCTGCCTAGCTTCCATTACTTTAGGGTTGAAGTTGATGCATCTTTTATGAAATATGTATGAGCTTATAAGCCACATATAAATAAAAGCTATACCACAACTTGAAAATCAAAGATAGTAGACTCAAAAAAAAAAAAAAAGAAGAAAGAAGAAAGAAAAAAGAATCCTATTTTCTGATTCAATCTGCCAGTCTATATTTTGAAGGGTTTGAGACCATTAATATTGAGAGTTACTATTGAACACTGTTTCTTAACTCCTACTGTTTTGCTGTTAGGGTGGTATTTTCTTAGATTTCTTTTGGTTTACTGTTCTGGGGTTATTTATTCCTTGTGTCCTCTTGGGTGTGTTTAATCTTTTCTTCAGACCAAAGTAGTCATTCTAATGACTCCCATAAAGCTGGCTTAGACGACATAAGTTCCCTAAATCTGTTTTCATCATGACATGTTTTTCTTTGTCCTTCTAATTGTGACTGATAGTTTTGCTGACATCTGTGGTCTTTTATAACTTGTACAGCATCAGTCCAGGTCCTCCTGGCTTTCAGAATCCCCACTGACGTGTCAGGTGCTATTGTTATGAATCTGACTTTATGTGTAACTTGTTCTTTCTCTCTTGAAGCTTTCAATATCCATTCTTTGTTTTGCTCAGTGTTCTGATTATTCACTGTGGGAAGTTTCTCTTATGGTCCCGTCTACTTGATGCTCTATATGCCTCTTGCATATCAGTTTAGCATTTCTTTCCTTGGATTTGAGTAAATTTCTTCTATGATTTTGTTGAAACATACTTCCAATGCTTTTGACATGAGTTTCTTCTTCTTCTATGCCAATCTCTAACTGTTAGCGTTCTGTCTCAGAACCCATGGGGTCTTGGAGCGGAGTGATGATTGGGGTGGCTAATAGGCAGGTGACAAGGAGATGGGCTCAGGGGCTTCTGACTCGGATCGCCCTCAGTCCATGTTGGCATGCTGGATTCGGGAGAGGACTGACTTGAGAAGTCTATTGTGTGATTCCATGTCAGACACGGGGGGTGGGGTGGGGTGGGGGGTGGGGTGGGTGGGTGGGTGGGTGGTGGGGGGGGTGGGTGGTGGGTGGGGGTGGTGGGTGGGGGTGGGGGGGGTGGGGGGGTGGGGCGCGCAGTGTCTCAAGCTGAATGGTGGTTTGTTTGGGTGGCTGATAGGCTCAGCAATGCTTCTTTTTGGGAAGCAGCCTCTTGATGAGGAACACGGTGTCTGGTCAAAGACGGTGTCGTGGATGGCTGCAGCTTCAACTACTCCATGTTCATCAGGAAGAAGTGCACAGTTTTCAGCTTCCAGGTGTTCAGTCTAAAACATCTATTTCTTGCTATTCAGGGTCCATTTGGGGCACTCTGTCATGGATGTCTGTAGTTTTTCCAGCCCAACGGCTCTAGTATATAGCAGTGGGGAGGAGAAGAGAGGGGAGGAGAGGAGAGGAGGACTTGGGTGTTTCCCCTTTCAAGCTAGCACCAAGGAGTGTTTTGCTCTGTGTCTCACCATTTTCCTATTTCATAAACTTCCTATGTTTCCTTCAGCAGAAGACAGAACTGGGGTCCCTGAGTCCCCATATCTGGTCCCCAAACTGTCCAGGCTGCTATGAATGTACCCACTGATAATCTCCTTTATCTTTCAGTCTTAGGTCTCTCTTACAAACACATCCTCCTTTTGCCCTTTGATTGGGTTTTCTTAATTGGGAATTTCTCCTTTTAGCCAAGGGCACCATGAGCCATGGCAGCCCAAAGCTAGGACTTTGAGCTGAAAGCACAGTTATGTCCTGGCACAGCAGAGGGGTGTGCTGAGACCAGAGCTACATCTTCTGATGGAATAAATTACCTTTTCAGGGGACACATTTTAGAGTTTAGAGTAGACTTTCAAAATTCAGTTCCTGGGTTCATGTCCTGATAAACCACAAAATAAATTGCCCCCTCAGTGTCCCCCTCAAGACCCTCTGGTACTTGTCACAGGATTCGGCTCTATATAATTGGGGAGTCACAGTGTTAGAAGGAAATGTGGGGGTTCCCATTTCTGCTTTCTTCTGCCTAAAGGCCCAGGGTAGAAAAGCCCACGTCCACATCTGCTTTTTCAGGTTGCGCAGAACAATTTCTACATATCTTGGCTAAAATCTCCTCAGTTCAAGAGCTCTTTAGTGTTTTTACTTTATTTTCCTCTTTAGTGTATGCAAAGGATGTGTGTGTGTGTGTATGTGTATGTATGTACATGTATGTGCATGAATGTGCCTGTGTGAGTGTGCATGCATGTATGTGTGTGTGTAAGTAAGCATATGTATGTGTATGTGAGAGTGCATGTGTGCATTGCATTCTGTGTGCATGCATGTGTGTGTGCGTGTGCGTGTGCGTGTGCGTGCGTGCGTGCGTGCGTGCGTGCGTGTGTGTGTGTGTGTGTGTGTGTATTCCTGTGGTGTTTGGAGGTGGATATTGGGTGTGTTCCTTATCCCTTACCTTTTTTTGAGACAAGCTCTCTCACAGTACCTGGGTCTCACTGAGTCTGACAAATGGGATGGCCACTGAGCTTCTGGGATCCACCTGTTTGTGCTCTCCCCCAGTAGAGCAGTTACAAACATTGGTTGCAGCACACAATTTCTCATGAGTATTCAATGGGTTTGTGACCTCAGGTCCTCACACTTGCATGGCAAACGCATCACTGACAGTATCACTGAGGCAGTATCTTGACCCTAACTGCAGTCTTCAGGGTTATGTCCAAGACAAATGTGTTTCCTTTTCCTGTCAGCCCTGGAGGACACATACCTTCTCTTCTCAGAAAAATGGCTTTTAATTCCAATCTCACGTAAAAGTTAGTTTACTGTATATATTATTCTCAGTCATCTTTTCTCCTACTTAACATACCTTACAGGGTTCCACAGAGCGATCTAATCCGTGCTTTCTTTATCACCTGGCATCATAGTATAGCCGGGTCCTAACTTGTAGAACTATTCCTCTATATAGATAAAAAGTCAGTTGTCTATAAACTATTGCTGTTACAGATAGTAATAGTGTAACAAATGAGATAGCATAGTCTTTCCTGTGTTTCTGGAGAGCTCTTGGGGTGAACCCTGGACATTGGGCTAGTAGTCAAAGTGTGAAGATGTCGGTACTTTGTTAGATTTCCCTGCAGCAGCTCCCTTAGGTAGAGTCATCATTCAAGTGGGACAGTTCCCCAACAGCCATGTTGAGAGGAAGCTGAAAGCCTCAGGTATTTAAGAGATCTGATATGGAAATCTATGTTGCCGGGGGCTTTCTTTGTCTTGGTCATGGAGGTCATTTTTGGGTGCAGTAGACAAATATGGGTGGAACCCATGGAAACCCATCTGAGCCTGTGGCCCACATCCTCCCTTGCTGCTAAGAAACTGCATACTTGTGTGGATGCTGAAGGATTTATTGTGTTCTCTTGTGGGGTTCTGGGGTTAGATAGTAGCTGGGCCAGACTCTTCACATAGGATTGTAGGTCCCATGTTGCCTAAAGGAGGAGCATAAGACAGAACCTGTCTTCAGGGATCCATTGACTGACAAAGTTGTGGCCATTGTATGTGGGTATTATGGGATGCCATAAAAGTTTAAGGATGGTTCAGAGCTGATCCTATGCCACAGCACTCCATACCTGAATACCACCAGGAGAGAGCTGGTCTCTCAGGAGTGCTGGCACACCTGTGAGCACAGGTAACACCACCACTTCTGCTCAAATTCCAGGCCCAAGAGGGACCAGCCCAGAGTCAACAGGACACAGAAGCCAAGGAATAGCCAGGGACAGGATCCTTAAGGTTTCTGTCTGCATCCTGGAGCTGACCCTGTGTCACAGCTCTCCATATCCAAATTCCTCCCAGAGAGAACTTGTCTCCCAGGAGTACTGACACACAGGCTTGCAGGAGGGACAATCAATAGTCAGAGATAGTAAGATCAGCTAACACCAGAGATATCCATATGGCGAGAGGCAAGGGCAAGAACATAAGCAACAGAAACCAAGGCTACTTGGCATCATCAGAATCCAGTTCTCTCACCACAGTGAACTCTGCATACCCCAAAACACCAGAAAAGCAAGACTCTGATTTAAAATTACATCTTATGATGATGATAGAGGACTTTAAGAAGGATATAAATAACCCCCTTAAGGAAATACAGGAGAACAGGTAAACAGATAGAAACACAAAAGTCTTTTAAAGAATTACAGCAAAACACAACCAAACAGGTGAAGGAATTGAACAAAGCCATCCAGGATCTATAAATGGAAATAGAATCAATAAATAAATCCCAAAGGGAGACAACCCTGGAGACAAAAATCCTAGGAAAGAGATCAGGAGATAGTCTGTCTCCTCAGCTCTGGGATTAAAAGTGTGGAGCAACACCTTTAATTCCAGCACCTGGGAGGCAGAGGCAGGTGGATTTCTGAGTTTGAGGCCAGCCTGGTCTACAGAGTGAATTCCAGGACAGCCAGGGCTACACAGAGAAACCCTATCTCAAAACAAACAAACAAACAAAAAAAGTGTGGAACAATTAACTTTCCCCCTTGTGAATTCTGGGATCAAATTAATGTCGTGTTTCCAAGGCCAGCATTTAAATGACTGAACAATCTTCCCAGGCCCTAGGTTTCAGTTTTTTATAAGTTTTAAAAAACTTTTTATTGGTTCTTTGTGAGTTTCACATCATGCACCCCAATCCCACTCTTCTCCCCTCCCCACTACCCTTGCAACCTCCTCCTCAACAAACAAGAAAAAAATCTTGTTGTGGAAGCTGTAGCAAGTCACAGTGTATTCCATACCTTTCTGCTTGCAAATGTTCATTGCAAGTGACTCACTTGTCTGGTACAAGGCCTCTGCTTCTGCCAGGCTCCAGCCCCAGCATGGCCTTCTTTTTTGTGGAGGGTTCCGCTTGAGGCAGTGGAGGATGAAGAGGGTTGGTGGAGGGTAAGACTTTTGTCCTACTGTATACTTAGGATTGATGTATAATAATAAAAAGTTTACTTATCTAAGTCTAAGTTACTTTGCTGCTGTAGCTGACCTGCCTTCTGTTTTTCTCTGAGGCCAGAAACTGCAGTCTCTGGCACTTAATACCTCATCCTAAAACAGCAAGGGATTTGTTCTGTCTCAGCAGGGACTGCGCTGATCTTACTTTCAGCCTGCTACTTAGTCACAGGAATGAAAAGTGAATTTAGTATTTATTTCTAAGTTGTAAAAGTTTCCTGTGAAAGCTCTCTAAGAAAAGGGGGAAAAGCAGAAAGTTCCTAAGTGGAGCAAGGGAAATTTGCACTCCTCTCTGTGTCCTCAGCACTTATACGCCTTCCAGAATACATGATCACACGGTAAAAAGTTCATCACAAGTTTACACATAGGTTCAAATCATAAATCGAATAAGAAGTTTATAACAGAGAATGTTTACCATGCATCTCCATTAGGAGTAATTATCTTGCTGAACATTCATCCCCTGTCTCAGCTCCACAGGTTCATGAAGAGTTAAAAAAGCATAACTAAGTTATTAGTGAAGTTTTGTACAGATAAACCCAGTCAATATTTTATCTTCTGCTCTAGCACCTATAATAAATTGTAGTTACCGTTTTATGTCCTTTGGCTAATGGCTTTACAACCTTTCGGAATGTGCTCTGAGCAGGAGAAGCAGTTAGCTGGGGACAGAGACTGGAAGAGTTTTCATTGCTTTTGACTGTCAGAAAGGATTTAATAGCAGTGCCACCATAAAAGAGCCTAATGAATACTGATATAATTTTAGGAATTCTTATAGGATTATTATTAAGAATTAAGAAGTCATCTATTTGTCTATATAGCATCACTAAGTACATCTTTGTAGTTCTGCAAAGATCTGCTTAAAAGGGTGGGCTAATACTTGGTGATTGTCATATATGTTTATTAATAACAGTAAAAGCAAATTAATAGCAGGAATCTTTTCTAAAATGATTTTCTCCTGAGTCTTGCCTATGAATTATTGTGGATTATTTATTAATCCAAAATCTGTTGTGGATCATTTATTAATCCAAAACAGACTCATCTCAGGAAGATCACCTGCTAGTTATTAGCTTGTCCTATGATGGCTCCTGACAGGCTTCTGCTGCTCTGTGAACACTGGAACCTCACTGGGACTCCTCTCAGAAATCCTGCTGTTGCCCTGTGTCATGGAGATCCTGTAGTTTTGGATCTGTAGGATCGGCTCCTCCAAGCACTCCAGCAGTTCACCAATGGGGTGGGCTAGTTCAAAGCCCAGGACATGGACCTAAGAGGTATCTGAGATGGCCAGCCCACCAGCTCTCAGGCACCCACACCACAGGGGTGAACTCTCCTGCCCATCCCTGTCCAATGCTGCAGCCAGCAAGGGCAGCGCCAGCTCTCCTGTTCTCATACACTTAAGGATGGCTCATCCATGAGGGTCATCCATGCCCACAACATCAGGGTCAGCTTTACTGTGCTGTTCAAGCAAGGTGCATCGACTCCTCCCACTCCCTAGTGCTGTAGAAGGCAAGAGGCAGGGTCAGCTCTCCTGTTCTCACATCCTTGGGGGCTAGCTCATCTTCCTACCTTAGGTGGCAAGGGGTGAGATGGGGGGGGGGAGGGAATCTTTCCCTGTACCGTATAGCAGGTAAGTTTCAAGACCAGTTCTCCCATCCTCACAACTTCAGGCCAGCTCACTCTTGCCCCTGCCATCAGGGTCAGTTCCACTATGATGCCCAGACCCGCTTTCCTGCTCTCATGGTCCTTGTGGAGCCAGCTTTCCTGGCCACCACAGGTGGCAAGGCCAAAAAACAAGGGGGGAGGATCTCTCCTTCGCCCATGCCACTGTACAGCAGGCAAAAGGCAAAGCTGGCTCTCTCATACTCAACCTTCAGGGAAGACTCACACCCTTGGAGTGGACTCAGGGGGGGAAGCTCTACCATGCTGCCCAGGTGAGGGGTAGGGCATGGGGGAGGGGCCGGCAGCACAGGCCAGGACCTCACCACGGTCCCAGTGGCCATCACTGGTTCTGCATGGCAGGCTCTTCCTCATCACCCTCTAGCCTCCTCTTCCGCCTTTAGTCTCCAGTTCTAGTGTCCACATCCTTCTGCTTCTCTTTCTCCCCCACTTCTTTACCACTTACTGACCCCTCTTAGTGGCACCTAGTGTGTCTAAGTGTCTGGGGTCATCTCAGGAGTGGTCTCAGGAGTGCTATGTTCTGCCTGTGCGTTATGGCATGGTCTGTCCTCTGGCCTGCGTGGCACTGGGCTGGTGGTCATCTCAGGCTAGCTCCCTGTCAGGGCCGCGTCTTGGGCTTGCTCCTTGCCTGAACCACCCACGTGGCCCCATTTAGGAATGCTTCTAGTCTCTGACTGGCTCTATTCCTCTTGTTTCTGGCTTGCTCCCGTTCCTGGGAGCCCATCTGGGCCTGCCACGCGCTGGCCTGGTGGTCATCTCACTAATTTCAAGGAGTGTTAGGCTACTAATCATTCAGATGGTCACAGGCCAGAACACTGAGCATAGACAAAACCTCTCTCCTCTCTGTCGCCTCTTCAGGCTCCTTTCTACTTTCCTGTGCACTGGGTATTCAGCGAGTTTCATTACAGTTGCTTGCAGGAGCATGGTGAGAGTTTGCATCCCTGAATATGGGCAACTTGCCACTGAAGGACACATTTTTCCATCCCTCATCAACCATTAATCAGGTATGGACCCTCAGGGAAAGAGACACCAGCATGAACCCTCTTTTTCTATGATAGGAAATGGATGGACCTAGAACCTAGAATCCTGCATTTTTGCCTGTTCCCACATCCGTCTCCCGCCCCCGACAGGGTTTCTCTGTGTGGTCCTTGGCTGTCTGTAAACTAGGCTGGTCTCAAACTCAGAGATCTGCCTGCCTCTGCCTCCTAAGTGCTGGGATTAAAGGCATGCACCGTCACTGCCCAGCTCAGGATTTGTTTTTTAGTGTCATAACATGTAATATTTTTGTTGGTTCTTTGAGAATTTCATACAACATATTTTATATCATTTTTATCCTTCCCCAACTCTACCAGGTCCATTCC
>OZ030006.1:74983631-75051131 GCA_964023405.1 Apodemus agrarius | reverse complement strand
ATCCATGCACATACGTACACACATCCCTGTGGAGGGCGTGGCTGTCCCTCACTCTCCGCAGGGTCCCCCACTGGCCCTCCAGCTCACTGACTCTGCTATGATGGATGAACCAGCAGGCTCAAGGGATCTGCCCCTCTCCAAGCATCCTTGCTGGGATTATAGACATCCAGCCCCATGTGCGTCTCTGTGTAGGTGCCAGGGATCCGAACTCAGGAGCCCAGGCTTGCCTCATTCCAGTCCCAGCCCTGGAGTGGTTAGTGCTGCGTCTCTAACTGAGTCATGAAGGGAAATCCCTCTCCCTGTCCCTCAGCTTTCAGTGGCACCGGAGGTCTTCTACCTTTCATTCCTGGGGAAAGTGGAGCTTTAGTTCCTCATATTCTTAAAGAGACAGTGCACATGCATGGTATTATCTGCCATCTTAGCCTCCGACTTAATCTGTGGTTTTCCCGTAGTCTGCAGACTGGCCTCGCTCATATACTATTCTATCACCTGGCCCTGAGCATGGCTGAGCCCTATTCTTCCTTATAGATGGGAGGCTGGTCTTCTCCACGCTTTTGCTATCACAGATAACAACACCACATGCAATATGTTTTACCTATGTTTCTAGAGGGCTGATGGGGGTAAACCTTAGGTGTAGAACGATGGCCACAGGATGAGATGGTGATAATCTTTTCAGGTTTCCCTACAGTAGCTTCCTCTGCATGGCTGTCATTGAGGTGGGACATTTTCCCACACCCTTCCTGACAGACAGCTGGAAACCACAAATGCTGAAAAACCTACCTGAGATTTCTAGTATCCTAGGGGGGTTTCTCTGCTTTTGTCATTAATGTCTTTCTGGGATCAGTAGACAAGTTTGAATGTAACCATGGCCACCCATGAGGGTGTGGTCCATTCCCTCCCTTACACCGGATCATTAAAAAGCAACATTTGAGGGTTGAGGTAGAAGGATTTATTGTCTACTTTTGCGCTGATCTGGGGCTGTTAAGGAGGGGCTGGAGCAGGTTTCTTTGCACAGGCTTGCAGGTCCTATTGTGGTTGAAAGGAGGGGAGCACCGGGCAAGCTCTGTCTCCGGGGATGCAGTGCCTGCTGTCGTTGTAGTTGAAGCTAGAAGCCATGGAGGTCGATGGGCCGGAGCGCAAAGCCCACAGAGCTCTCAGGTGTGGTCATGTTGGTGCTGTCCTCAGAATGGGGCATGTTGCGGAAGCCCAATGTGACCCAGGCCACCAAGTCCTATGGGAGAGACAAAGGCTTCAGTGAACAGGACAGTGGTGAGCACGAGCCATCTGACGTCACTCTGGCTTGCTGTGCCTGCGGGCCTCATTGGATGCCCTCAGTTCCACATCTGCTATGACCCCTGAACGTGCCTACCACTCAGTAAGTACCACTGCTGGGACCAGCGACAGGTTTAGGCTGACAGGCCTGAGGTGGGCAGTGGGTACTGGGACATTACCTTATCTTCAATGCTTGTATCATTCTGAATAAAATCCTCGAAGACCACTGGGGGATTCCAAGGATTATTTTGGCTGTAGATGCTGCTGCTGCACTTCTCAGAGTCCTGGTACTCAGTCACAGCCAAGGGGTACCTACAGGTAGAGAAGAAGCCAATGGCTCTGGGCACTAGCGTTGCATCTGATCTCTTTCCAGGTAACACCCCCAGTGTCAAGGATGGAGAATCTAGTCCTTCTCCATAATGAATGCCTATACCCTAGGGGTCTGGAAAATTGCCCATCACCATCTTAAGGACAGGGTCTCTGTAAGCATTTCTACCCCATCCTGGACTGCACAAGGGTACATATCCAGATCCAAACACAGACATGAACCTTCCAGGACAAAAAGTCCAAACAGAACACATAATCACTGTGGGGAACCCATGGCCGTGGTTCCCAAACTCACCTGGTCCAAGAGACACCTCCCTTCTTTTGCCAGTCTGGCAGTTGCACCTGATGGATTTTGGAGTAGATCTGCAGGCGGTACCTGCTCCCGTGGCCCAAATGGGTCGTGTGGAGGTTGCTAAAGATCAGGTAATTGGGAAGCGGCTCTCCAAAGTGGAAGGCTGCTTGGCGCTCCTGGGTGTAATTTGTTTGCTTTAGGGTATTTCCGAGTCCATGAGGGCTCAGGTTCTTAGAGTTGGTGATGTTTTCCGGAACCATCTTCAGTGTCTGGAAACTGTTCTCGGTGCCTGGAGGCAGGAAGGGGGAAAGGGTAAGAATCCGTTGTTGAAACAGAATCTGGCTTCCTCTACCCCAGGGTCTCCAACTAGACAATAACCATAGACACCTGCCAAGAAGCCAGGCTAGGGCCAGACACTGGGCTGGCAGCATGGGCTAGAAGACCAAGCAAACTAGAAACCAGAGAACCAGAGGACAGCTGAGGGTCGTTCATGACAACTGTGCCGTTTTCATTGTGATCCCACTATTCTCTGGAGAGCCTGCTCCAGTGTGTCTATTTTTAACCAGGTAAAACAGGAAGCCCATGTTTCTGCAGGCTTGAGAACAGCCTGTATTCCTGACCAGAGGACCCAGTGAGAATGAGCATATGGAAACCACCTATCTGGTTCTGGTGGCCTCGCTCATTTATGGGACGTGATGCCAAACATCATTTCTCTTCTTATGATGACAATTATAAGAAACACACTGAGCACTCCCAGATGGTACTAGAACCCACCACCAAGTGCTAGGCCAAAGCATTGTTTAATTTCCATGGAATTCCCTGTGCAACATTCTACCCTAGAGTCAATAAGATACACACTCCACACTCAGGGTAACCCTAGGGTACTATTCACTACCACCGCTTTCCAGGAGTGTGTGTTTCTTTTTGCACAGAACATGGCTAAGACAATCTCCTGACATTGTGCCAAGAACTCTTTAGCTCCAACCTATGGAGTGAAGTTATATGTGGGTAGTATTTGAGTATCTTAGTTGGCATGGTCCTGAATCCTACCTGCTACATCCAGGTCAATTCGATAATGTACTAGGTGGGTGTGGATGTTGCTGAATACATGGGTCTGTGATTGAGAGATGTAGCGCATCTCTTCGGGCAGGTAGAAGGTTGCATGGACCAAGGCAGCTTGCATCTTTGCCTCCATTGACCCATTAGGGTAGAAAACGAAGTCCCAAATATAATCATAGTGGTGGACTGTTGAGATTGTCCGTAGCACCAGCATGTGTCCATCTGTCCCCACACTAGAGTCAAAGTCTTCTCTAAAGTTGGAGTTAAAGGGGTGTCTAATTGGCATTTCTGCTGGCATCTCGAAGAGACAGAGAGCTTGTGGATAGGAGACTGGTTTGTCGGTGTCATAGTGATGAATGACTTCCAGGAAGGTGGCTGTGTCTGGACAATCAATGCCAGCGGCTAATTGGCGAGTAGCACTGCCAGGGCCCCAGCCCACATCCATGTACTTGGCCTGAGTGCCTGCAGATGTATGTCCTCCGAATTGTGCCACGGCCTCTTGTACACTGACTTCATATGCAATACGCACACCCTGGAAATGCACGTTCAGGATCTGCAGGCCAGAGGAGGGTCTTAGCCGGAAGGAGAAGATCCAATCTCCGTAGAATACCGTGTTGTCCTCCACGTTATAGCCAGGAACACGGGGCTCAGACACTCTGCGCCTAGCCATGCTGGTGGTAGTGGGGGATTCCTCTGGGATATCGGAGGAAGAGAAGACTAGGGGCTTCTCCGTGTCCTTGCCCACCGACTCCATGAGGACCAGGGCACTCACCTCTCCATTCGCGTACTTCTGCGCCAGCTCCTCTGGGCTGCTGTAGAGCTTCCCATTATACCAGAGCTGCTTCACTTCCCAGTGCTGCACGTCTGTGCTCCCGTGATCCAGAAGGATCTCCAGGCCTGTGGGCTGCAGGGAGTGGCTCTCCGTATAGCGTTGCAATATGAACCAGCTACAGCGCTCGTCAGACTTTGAGCCATGGGGGGCCATATACGTGAAGGTCAGACCATCCTCAGCGTGGTCTTCTAGTGAGTAGTCAGTGATGTCGAGGAAGAACTGATGCAGGGGCTTGGTGGCCTCTGTCAGGATACGGTGGATGAGGCTGTACTCTGCTTTGGAAATGGGTCTAGATGCCCAGGATGGATTGTGCCCAGGCCCGGGAGATATTTCTCGCATGTAGATTGGTGTTGGCATGGGCCCAACAGCAAACTCAGTGACTTTAGGGTGCTCCTGAGCACCAAAGAAGATGACTACGCGGGCTTCCCGCACAGGATTCCTTTTTCCTTTGTCCAGAAAATCCAGCACATCCTCCTTATCCGGCAGCAGCATTTCTATGAGGTACACTGAGTTCTTGCCCAAAGCTGGGGTCTCGGACGGCTGCAGCTGCAGCTCCTTTCTGTTCATCAGGAAGTCCTGCACAATCCTGATCTCATAAACGCTCAGGTCTGAGAATACCCGGGGCCTGCCATTCAGGGTCCACCTGGGGCGCTCTGCAATGGCCATCTGTAGCAGCAAGATGGCAGCCGCCCAGCCCAGTGTCAGGGTCTTTTGTGCCAGCCCCATGGCTCAGGAACAAAGCACAGGAGAGAGGACTTAAGGAGCTCCTTCTCCAAGCTTGCTCCTCACGGAGCCTGGCCCTTCAGCCTGGTCTGTTTCCCACCGGCCGGACTTCTTCCCTCTTCCCAGCGAAGTCGGCCGAAGCCTCTGGGTCCCACTCACAGACCTCAGCACTGTCTAGGTCCTGGTGTGTGCATCTTCCTAGTTTCTCCCTCTGAAAATCTCTTATAGTCTTTCTTATCTAGATCAGCTTCTCCGTTTTCCACTTTTGGTGTGATCTCGGGGAGGGGGGCGGAAGCACTCATAAGCTAGGAGGAATGTGAGTCACAGCAGCACGAGACTCAGTCCTCGCGGGCTACAAGGAACTCCTGCCCTTCTGGGTCAGAGGGCTATCCTGACAGCAAGACTCCTCTTAGAGAGACATACTTTGAAGTGTAGATTTCAAAGGCAGGCTCTGCACTCAGGCTGATGGGATCTGAGTCCTGGGATGTGTATGTGTGTGTGTGTGTGTATGTGTGTGTGTGTGTGTGTGTGTGTGTGTGTGGTGTGTGTGTGTTGCTGTCTGGCAGGCCCTGTTGTACAGTCACAGGGAGACCTCTGCTCTCGCACACATGCTAGACATTGCCACTGTCACAAGGTCTGATTTCTCTAGAACCTAACTTGGAGTCACTGCTGCTGGTCCCTGGCAGGAGGCACTTTCCTGGTGGCACCTCACTACAATCTGCCTTGTACCCGACACTGAGGCTAGGCGGCTGCATCTGACTGTGGAGTGTACCCAGGTACCCCATTGGTTTTCCATCCGCACCCCTCCATCGGTGACTGCACATTACCACCTCAAAACCAATATGTGGGTCAGAGTTCAGTGAAGAATGTGTAATGACGGACATTAGCCACCTCAGTGTTAGGGACATTCTCACCGCCCCAACCTCCAAAGCTTCCTCTTCACCCCCTCTTCACTTCAACCTCTGCCAACAGCTGAACTGTCACCCTGTTCCTAGAATAGAGCTGGAGACACTGCATCCTGGTGCTTCCTGTCCTCCATGTCCGGTTCCCCACAAGTCTTTCTGGTTTGTCCCAAGGGAGAAGATGTTAAAGAAAGGATGGAGAACTTTGTCTTCTGAAACAATTAGGCAGCAGAGGTGGCAGGGGTCACAACTCCATCAGAGCCATGAAGGCCAAGGAAGAACTCAGCAACCAGTGGGTGTACTTGTACCCAACAGGAAGTAGGTTTGTTCTCAGAACCCACCTCTCAAGGTCCTCTTCTGTCATCCAAGAATGGCTTTGAGATGACTTCTGTGACTTGCCCTGGAGTCTCACACTTGCTGGCCTCCCGCTCTATGGCCTGTCTTCTTGGTCAGACCCTCCCATGACAGCCTCGCCGATGTCCTATAGGAACACACCTATGACGGTCTGTTCTTACTACGCTGGTAAAACTGACCCCCAGCTTCCTGTACAGCTAGGGAAGATAGAAAGGAAAGTCAGGGGGCAGCTTTCAGTCCTAAGACTACTCACAGTGTTGTAGGGGTGGCAATAGTTACAGACACACACACACACACACACACACACACACACACCCGCGCCCTCATGCACACACCTGTGCCCTGCAGAAGCTGCTTGCGCTCTGATTTCCAACCCACTCTCCTCTTAGCTACTCTAAATGCCTTTCTACACCAATCATGGCCCTCCTTTATTTGTGGAGGAAGAGGATTGGGTCAGTTTTACTGAACCTTGGGCTTGGCTGCCTTTCAGCTTTCATGACTCGTTTCTTCTGCTCCTGGTTCCTTGCTGGACATACTGGTTCTCAGAGTCACCATGAGTGACAGTTCTGTGCAGTTTAGGAGGCAGTGTTAAGGGGCAGTGTGGGCTCCCCACGCGCCTGCTTTTCTGTCTTCCTCTATCTGCAAGGCTCGAGGTAGGAAATTCAACACATACCTTGTTAGTTTCCTCGTAACCTTTTTCTTTGTATTAGTTTGTTGAGAATTTCTACAATGGGTTTTGGCCATATCCACTCCTATCCCTAGCTCCCCCCAGATCCGTATCCTCTTCCTACTCACATAATGTTGTGGCCTTTGTTTTTTCCCCATCAAGTGTAATTTGTGCTGCCTGTATATTTGTTCATGCGTGTGTGGCCTTCCACTGGAGTGTGGTTGGTTTGCCAGTGGAAATACTCTTTAAGGAAAGTATTTCTCATGGACCTTATTAGTTGCCACTATCTCCCCAGTTAGGGTGGGACTTCACACCACCTCCATGTTGGAATTTAGTCTGGCTTGAGGTTTCCTCAAGGTTTCAAGCTTTTGCTTGCTGTGCTAACCACTGTGAGTTCCTAACTGCAGCTGCCTTGATGTGTCTGGACGGCACTGTTTCCTTTGTTCACTGCCTCTGGCTCCAACGGTGTTTCTACCTCCTGCTCTGCAACACTCTCTCAGCCTCCAGGGAAGGAGACGCAATCTCGCTCCACAGGATACAACCCAAACTTGGTATCATCGTTGGTTTGATAACCTGTGGCTAGACGTGTCACAGGCCCTAGGTGAGAACCTATTATCATTATTATGTTAAATAGTCATAGCATTAAGTGGACTCCTAATGATTTATTGTTGTATACACAAATTATAGTGTCTCTCAATGCTTGTCAGAAAAGCTTCTGCAACTGCAGTAGACAGCGAGTAACACAGAGACCCACAACTGGCCAAGGTGCAGAGAATAAGAGTCTGAGGAGTGCTCCACCTTGTTAGTTCATGTTGCTCTCAACAATTTCCACATACTTTGGGTAACCTCTCCTCAGGTACGGACCTCTTTTTAAATTTTTTTTTACTGGATATTTTCTTTATTTACATTTCAAATGTTATCCCCTTTCCCAGGTTCTCCCCCCTCCCAGAAACCCCTTATTACATCCTCCCTTCCCCTGCTTCTATGAGGGTATTCCTCCACCCACCCCACTCCTACCTTCTTGCCCTCGATTCTTTACACTGGGACATCTATAGAGCCCTCATGGGACCAAGGACCTCTCCTCTGCTACATATGCAGCTGGAGCCATGTGTACTCCTTGGTTGATGGCTTAGTCCCTGGGAGCTCTGGGGGGGTCTGGTTGGTTGATGTTGTTGTTTTTCCTATGAGGTTGCAAATTCCTTCAGCTCCTTCAGTCCTTTCTCTAACTCCTCCATTGGGGACCCCACGCTCAGTCCAATGGTTGGCTGCGAGCATCTGCCTCTGTATTTGTAAGGCTCAGGCAGAGCCTCTCAAGAGGCAGCTATATCAGGCTCCTTTCAGCAAGCATTTCTTGGCATTGACAATAGTGTCAGGGTTTCAAGCCTCTTTTTAAACTTTTCTTTTGACTTTTCTTTTTGTGGTAGTGGGGGATGTGATGTATGCTTGTGTGTGTGTATGTGTGTGTGTGTGTGTGTGTGTGTGTGTATGCAGAGGCATGTGTAGATGCCCTTATTATGTGGACATTAGAGGTGAACACGGTATGTTATTCTCCACCTTACTGTGTTGAGGCAGGATTGTTGTCTCAGATCCTGGGGTTCACTGAGCTCTTCTGTGTCAGTTGCCCAGGGAACCCCAGGGATCTGAGGGTCTGTACCCCCTGACTCCAGTGCTGTGTTCACAGACGTGTCCTGCCGTGACTGACTTTCCCTGGACTCAAGTCCTCACGCTCGCCTGGAAAGCATGTTACTGACTGAGCTGCATGTGGAGCTCTTCAGGCATGTGCTCTGGAGGGAGCCGTGAAGGGAAAGTCTGCTTCCCTGTTCTTCTCAGCCTTTTGAGACCTGCATATGCCTTACACGGTCCATTCTTGTAAAACTGGACCTTTAGTCTCCCTGTTCTAAGCTAAAAGTTGCACACTGCCCACTTTTCTGTCATTTTCTTCTGCTCTTAAATTTAAGATTGCTCTTTAAATTAAGTTTGCAGGGCTTTCCCCACAGTCCACAGATGGCCCTTGCTCGTCCCCTTCTCCATCCGCTGGGACTACAGTGTCGCCATGCCCTAGTTTATGGAACCAGAGCTCCTTACAGATGGAAAGCTGTCTCCAGAATTCAGCTGTTACAGACAGTACTGCAGCAAGTCAGCACACCCGTATATTTTTCTGGTGTTTGAAGAAGGATCGTGGGGATAAACCTTAGACACTAGAACGATGGCCTCAGGGTGAAGGTGTTGGTAATTTTTTAGATTCCCCCTCAGTAGCTTCCTTGCACATGACAATCACTGAAGTAGGATAATTGACCTGCAGTCTCCCTGAGAAGGAACCAAAAGCCTCAGATATAGAAAACGCCATCTTCTACAGAGATCAAGCATCTTCTTGGGATTTCTCAATGGGCTTCCTTTACTATGGTCACAGAAGTCTTATTGGGGTTCAGTAGACAAATAGAAGTAGAGCCCACGGGTGCCCATCTGTGTTTGTGGCCTATGCCCACACAGCTCCAGGAAGCTGCATACAATGGTGGAAGTTGAAAGAGTTGTTGTCTGTCTGTGGTGCTCTGGGGCTGTTAGGCAGGAGTCTAATACTCTTCATACAGGACTTTAGGACTCATTATAGTGGAAAGATGGAGGTGTCAGGCGGGTTCTGTCTTTAGAGATCCAGTGTCTGTTATAATTGTGGTCTCTGTATATGTAGTACAGGATTGCTTGTCTCTGGAGACAGTAGACAGATTCTCTGGAAAACTTGAACGTCAGAGCAATAAACCAACAGAGCTTCCGGGTGTAACCACGTTGAGGATATGTTCAGAGAGGGGGATGAACAGGAATCCTACTGTCACCCAGACCACCAAATGCTGTGAGAGAGGCACAGGCTTCAATGCGTAGGTCAGTGTTAACTACTGGCCATCACAGTCACTGTGATTTAGGATGTTTTTAAGTGTGCCTCTAAACTTTCCCATATGTCCTCAGCCTCTACTGGAAAGAGATAGGTCCATCTGTCATGGCCACTGAATCTCCATTCAGTCAAAAGTCACAATCTTGGGATCAGGGACCAGTCTAGGTATGGGCTCCTGGGGATGTTGGAAATGGGCAGAGAGGACTGGATGGGCTGGTACTTTATTTTTCAATGCTTTTGTTCTGAGAGAAGGCCTTGAAGACCACGGGGGTTCTCAGGATTGATCCATGGATGTAGCTGTCCACTCAGCTTCATAATGCTTAGTCACTGCCAAGGGTTGAGCAGAAGCCAGGTGGCTTCTCTGGACAATGGATACCCAGGATTAACTTCTGAGTGACACTGACCAGTCCCCAGACCATGCCCATGTTTGTGATCCTCATGTCCACAGGTGTGTCCCCTTGAGACAGTGCCACAGACATCTTTTACACTGACCTCCTATGAGATTTACTCATGCCCAAAGCACGGGCTCAGCAAATGCAATCAGGAAGGAAACAACTAGTAGAAGTTCGAGCCTCTATAGAGAAATGTGCTGTCCCTAGGCTGTCACATGGAAAGCGGGAATGGACTACACTGAAGACATCCACATGGCGGGCATAGATCGTCCCACAGGGCATGTAGGAGAGGAACGGTGGCACCTCTGTGCTCTTGAGCAGTGGGTCCTGGAGAGTCATTGTATTCATTTGTCTATCCTCATATCTGTGAGCCAGTTCATCTGCACTATGTCAGAGCTTCTTCATTCTACGGTGCTCCCGAGGGTCTCCAGATCCATGAGGTGCAGGAACTTCTATCTCATGCTATAAGATAAACCAGATGCAGAGCTGGCTGGATTCCAGACCAGGGGCAGCCACATGGTGAAGATTAGGCCTAGGCAGCCACAGAGCTAAGAAGCTAGAAGTGTTGAGGAAAATCTAATGGAGAGATTTGGTGGCCTCCTTCCATGCCTCATAGAGGAAGCCACACTCTCTTAGAGATGGGTCTGTACAGCTGTGCACAGCATTTAGCTTATGTGCAGTAAGCCCCACAACATGAAGGCCTTGCCAGTCAGGATCCCAAGTGAGGTCCTGTGGGCACTCTGCCATCGCTCTCTACAGCACAAGGATGCTGTCATCCAGGCCAGAGCCAAGTCCTGCCCATGCTCAACCTCTCTGGAAGCAGCAGGGGAAAGAACCAGGAAACAAGCTCTAGCACTGTCCCCAAGCCCCAGCATTTTGTTGCTGACATCTTCCTCGGCTCCAGTCAGCTAAAGACAGAGCTTGGGTCCCGGTATCTTCACCCATGATTCCCAACACCTTCCTGGTTGCTATGGGAGTGTCCTCTACTGATCCCTCAGGTTATGATCTAGAGAAACCAAAGCTGATGTCAATATCAGCAGCCGACACATGGGCAAGATCTGAGACCTCTCAAGAGCTCTGCACACAGTTGGGCTTGGCAGACAGCCCCATGCCTGGAGACAAGGGTGGAAACACTGGCTGTGACCAAGGTCTGAACATAACTCTGCCTTCATGCATTCAGTGTGTTACTGTTTGCTTGGGGACAAAATGAAGAGATGAAGAGCTCAACTAACCTGACTTCAGTGTTGTTGGGTCCCCCTTGGGAAGCTCCTCCCACACAGAATTTCTCTACTGAGGACCTGTCTTGTGCCTGTCGCTGACAACAGAAGTTTTGACCTACTGAGGTCCCACTCACTGGCCACCTTGTCTCTGTCACGCTGCTATGAGTCCAGAGTCTTGATTTATGATTCGGGTCTGCGACTGAGTGGAAGGACTTCCTCTGACATGCTTTGTTTGCTCTGGTGAGAAGCCCCAGGGAGATCTCCGGAGGTTTTTTTTTTTTCCCCTCCTGTTTAGATGGAGAGGGGTGCAGAGATCTTGTTGGTTGAGTGTTCTTCACCAGCAGGGGCACAGAGTGCACTTAAATTTACTTCAATTAAAAGTGGCTGTCAGGATAGGAACTAGCAGAGGGAAGCAGAGGACTTCATCAGGGATGAGAGAGGAATTAGACCTCAGAACCCAGGCGTTATCGATGCCCCATGGCTTTGCGCTTCAAGGCCAGGATCTCAATGACTCAACTCTCCAGCCCTTAGACTTCAGTTAAAAGTATTTTTATTAATATATATTAATTAAATGTAACAGTGGGCTCATATGATTTCTGTTCGTCTACTAATGCTCTTGATCATACTTATTCACTGGTAACTTCTCTTGCCCCCTCCCCACAGCCACTGATCCCCTCCTTGCCTAAATACCCCCTCTCTACTTTCATCCCTTCTTTGTGTGTGTGACTCAATGAGCTTCATTATAGTTGCTTACAAGAGAGTGGATGGGTTGTATGTATGGGCACGGGCAACTTGCAAGACGTCACATCACTGAATCAAACGTCTCTCCTTCCACCATCAAACATGAATGGATATAAATCCTCAAATGGATTGGTGCTACATGAGCCTCTCACACTTTTACATGACAGGCTACTGACAGACCCAGACTTGTGTCGATGCAGAATACATGAAAACATTTTAATATACATAGTCCTTCACAGCCCCTTATCTCTGTATAAAATATGATCTTCCCCAGCCAACACCTTCTTCTCCCACTTCCATGTATTCTTTATGTATTTGTTTATTTATAGTTTTAACATACTACATTTAATTTATTTCACAAATATGGTGAGAGCATTTACTGGATAGGGTAACTTACTACTGCCTACACTGCTGAGAAATGACTTTCCTCTCCAGTAACTGTTAGCCACAGTTTCTGTCCTGGGGAGGGGAGCTGTCTTATGAGCCCTTCTCTTGACCAATGTTCATGAGCCTGTGCGTGAACTTCATTTTTCAGAGAGGTTTTAGATTCGTAGCAAAACTGAGTAGGAGTGGCCCCTCCTCAATCCCAGACCATCTTCCTTCCATCAGTACCAACCAGCCAGCCCAGTGCGCCCGAAGTGCCAAGCCACAGGGACACCTCATTGCCTACCACCCAGAGCATGTAGCCCAGGAGTCACTCTGTGCCACTGGATCATGACAAGTGTGTGAGGAGGGGCACTGGCCATAGCAGCGTTGGGGAGTGTTCTCACTGTCCGCAAACCCCCCATCATGTCATGTTCCTCCCCCACTGTAGGACAACCTGTCTTTCCAGAAGCGGGGCTGGAATTCTCTACTCAGGGTGTTTCTGGTGGGTCTGTCCTGACCTCCTACTGTCCAATCACCTATCCTCAGATAAAACTTTTTGCTTTGCCCAGAAGGAGGGAGATGTGGAAGAGTTTAGAGCCCTCTCTTCTGACATAATGTGAGAGCCGGGGAAGGACACTGTGGCAGCAGGTGTCAAAGAAGGCAGGCGAGCTTGTCAGCAGGCCGCAGGCGGGCGGCATGCCCCTGCCCGCAGTCTCTCTCGGAGGGGCCCTACACCGTCCGTCTGCCTTCTGCCCCTCTTACCATGTCCTTTCCCTTGTTTTGGCCTTCCCCATCCAGCTCTTTGGTTTTGCATCTGAACTTCGGGAGGTCTGCTCTGGTACATCTCAAAAAGGACCACTGAGTGCCCCAAGAACACAGCCCACCGTCAGCCATGGAAGCAAAGGGAAGAGGCGGCTTTCTGTCCTTAAGCTCTGCAGAGTAGTCAGAGTGACAAAAGTCCTCTCCCCTGCACCACAGCCATACCTGTGCATGCACACCTGTGCACAGGGAGGTGTTCCCCGCAGCTGCATGCCCCCAGGGGCTCCAACTTCCTCTCCTCTGAGCGCAGGTATGTCCTGATCTCAGAATTACAGCTTTCCTGTCATCGTGCAGGGTGAATGGGGTTGGCTTTAGTGACCCTTGAGCTTAGCCTCCCCTGGCCTTCCATGGCTGGCTGTCTTGCTCCCTGGTGCTCTGGCCTCTGAGATGGACGACAACTTTGCCCCTTTTTGGAGTCAGTGCTGAAGGCTCAGTGCGGAGCTGCCTGCCTGCTTGCTTCTCCACTTCCCTTGTCAAAAGGCCCTGGGGAGAAACTTCCACACCCAGCCCGGAGTTCGTCAGGTGTTGTAGCCCACTTCCATACAACTTGGGTAACTTCTCGCTTCTGGAGTTCTTTCATGATTTTCTTTCTTTTGTATGTTTCTTTTTCTTGGTACCGAATATGCCTGGACTTGTAACTTTTTTGTGTATTCACAAAAATTCACAAAAAATATTTGGAAAACTCATGTATGCTGGTTAGTTTTTGTCCACTTGATATAAACTAGAGATGCCTGGGAAGAGATCCTTAACTGAGGAACTGTTTCCTCCAGATAGACTTGAGGGGTCACCTCCTCTTTCCCTTCCCCCTTCCTTTCTCTCTGTCTCTCTGTCTGTCTTCCCATCCTTCCCCCCTTCTTTTCTTTGTTAAGACAGGATATCACTGTAGATTTTGCTGGTCTCGAATTCACTGTGCAGACCAGATTGACCTGGAACTCACAGAGATCTGCCACCCTCTACCCACCCCACCTCTGTCTCTGCTCTCTAAGTGCTGGGATTAGAGATGTGACCACCCAGCAGCCTAGCCCCAGGGCATTTTCCTGATTGCTAATTGATGGAAGAGGGCATAGCTCACTGTGGGCGGTGCCATCCTTGGGCAGACGGTTATGGATTGTATATGAAAGCTATCCGAACGTGCACCTGGAAGCAAACCAGCGATCTGTGTTCCCCCATGGTTTCTGCCCCAGATTCCTGGTTGAAAGTTCATGTTCTGACTTTCCTAGGGGAAAGACTGTTACTTGGAATTGCGAGATGGATAAACCCCTTTAGGTTATGGTATTTATCACAGCAACAGAGAAGCCAAGTAGGACATGTTTGTGTATTCGTGTGAAGGGCAAAGGTCTAAATTGTGTACCTTACACACCTGTTTCTCTTTTGTCGACTTGGTCTCTCAAGGAATCAGGATAGCTAACTGATTCAATTAGACTTGCTGACCAGTGAGTTCCAGACAGTCTGGCTGTAGGGAAAATCTGTCTGTCTCAACAGCCCTGTGATTACAGATGGAACTATGCTCAACTTTAGGTGGATATTGAGGATCTGATCTCAAAGACCACATGCTTATTACGCAAGTGCATTGCTGATAGACCCACTGTCCCAGCCCCAACTCTCCAGCTCCTTGGGGCTGTGTTTCTAATGGAGGTGCCATAGAAAACCCGTCTTTTCCTGAGTCATGGAGGCACCCATACATCTTCCAACTCTAAATTCTGGAAAGACAGATCTCAAGACCCTTCTCTTGCTTCATAGAAGCTGGCACCGTATCCATGCTTCTCTGTGCTATTTTCTTTTGCTCCTGGGTAGCTCCTGCAGGGCTTCCCCTACAGCCAGTCTGGTCGGGATTATGTCCTTTATCCAGCACCAGGTATCACAGTACAGTTGTCCCCTACTTTATTGAACTGTTCTTCCCCACAGATAGAAAGCCTGTTGTTTCCAGGCTTCTGTAGTCATAGACAATACTGCAATGAGTCAGTATACACTTTCACACATACTGGTAAAGTAGCAGTTCTCAACCTGTGGATTGTTACCTATTTGGCAAACCTCAATGTCCAAAAGTATTTATGTTATGATTCATGATAATAGCAAAATCACAGTTATGAGGTAGCAATGAAAATAACTTTATGGTTGGCAGTTACCCCAACATGAAAAACTGAATTAAGAGGTTGCAGAACTGTAAGAATGAGAGCCATTATTATAAAGAGCTTTGGGGAGGATAGCACAGATTCTGGAGCCGTGGTCAAAGAAGGAAGGTGTTGGCGATCATTGGCAGTTCGCCATAGCAGCTCCTGGTGTATGCCCATTACTGACAAGGGGCAATTCCAATTCTTCTGCCCTAGATGTGGAGTGCTTTGGAGAGTAAACTAGAAACCATGAAAGAAGCCCTTAGCTGCCTAACTGAACATGCAGCACCGTCTCCCTCAGCTCTAAGAAGCATCGTAAAGTGCTGGGAACTAAAGTGTTGGTCTGTCTCTGTGGGGCTCTCATGCTGGCCCCCAGCAGCTAGCGCTGAGTCCATCATCTAGGGTTGTAGGTAAAATTGTAGCTGAAATGGGGAGGCATCATGCAGGTCTTGACCCCGGGGATCCAACACTGGACATGGTTGTGATTTTTGCCCTGAGGCTACAACCTCAGGTCTCTGGAAGCCATCAACTCTCCAGCATTCTCACCCCCCAACCTCCAAAGCTTCCTCTTCACCCCCTCTTCACTTCAACCTCTGCCAACAGCTGAATTGTCACCCTGTTCCTAGAATAGAGCTGGAGACACTGCATCCTGGTGCTTCCTGTCCTCCATGTCTGGTCCCCCCCTATTTTGTCGATTATACCCACAAGTCTTTCTGGTTTGTCCCAAGGGAGAAGATGTTAAAGAAAGGATGGAGAACTTTGTCTTCTGAAACAATTAGGCAGCAGAGATGGCAGGGGTCACAACTCCATCAGAGCCATGAAAGCCAAGGAAGAACTCAGCAACCTGTGGGCGTACTTGTACCCAACAGGAAGTAGGTTTGTTCTCAGAACCCACCTCTCAAGGTCCTCTTCTGTCATCCAAGAATGGCTTTGAGATGACTTCTGTGACTTGCCCTGGATTCTCACACTTGCTGGCCTCCCGCTCTATGGCCTGTCTTCTTGGTCAGACCCCTCCCATGCCAGCCTCGCCGATGTCCTATAGGAACACACCTATGACGGTCTGTTCTTACTAAGCTGGTAAAACTGACCCCCAGCTTCATGTACAGCTAGGGAAGATAGAAAGGAAAGTCAGGGGCAGCTTTCAGTCCTAAGACTACTCACAGTGTGGCAATAGTTACAGACAGACACACACACACACACACACAGACACACACAGACACACAGACACACACATACACACACACACACACACACACACACACACACACACACATGCCCGCGCCCTCATGCACACACCTGTGCCCTGCAGAAGCTGCTTGCGCTCTGATTTCCAACCCACTCTCCTCTTAGCTACTCTAAATGCTTATCTACACCAATCATGGCCCTCCTTTATTTGTGGAGGAAGAAGATTGGATCAGTTTTATTGAACCTTGGGCTTGGCTGCCTTTCAGCTTTCATGACTCGTTTCGTCTGCTCCTGGTTCCTTGCTGGACATACTGGTTCTCAGAGTCACCATGAGTGACAGTTCTGTGCAGTTTAGGAGGCAGTGTTAAGGGGCAGTGTGGGCTCCCCACGCGTCTGCTTTTCTGTCTTCCTCTATCTGCAAGGCTCGAGGTAGGAAATTCAGCACATACCTTGTTAGTTTCCTCTTAACCTTTTTCTTTGTATTAGTTTGTTTAGAATTTCTACAATGGGTTTTGGCCATATCCACTCCTATCCCTAGCTCCCCCCAGATCCGTATCCTCTTCCTACTCACATAATGTTGTGGCCTTTGTTTTTTCCCCATCAAGTGTAATTTGTGCTGCCTGTATATTTGTTCATGCGTGTGTGGCCTTCCACTGGAGTGTGGTTGGTTTGCCAGTGGAAATACTCTTTAAGGAAAGTATTTCTCATGGACCTTATCAGTTGCCACTATCTCCTCAGTTAGGGTGGGACTTCACACCGCCTCCATGTTGGAATTTAGTCTGGCTTGAGGTTTCCTCAAGGTTTCAAGCTTTTGCTTTGCTGTCCTAACCACTGTGAGTTCCTGACTGCAGCTGCCTTGATGTGTCTGGACGGCACTCTTTCCTTTGTTCACTGCCTCTGGCTCCAACGGTGTTTCTACCTCCTGCTCTGCAACACTCTCTCAGCCTCCAGGGAAGGAGACGCAGTCTCGCTTCACAGGATACAACCCAAACTTGGTATCATCGTTGGTTTGATAACCTGTGGCTAGATGTGTCACAGGCCCTAGGGGAGAACCTATTATCATTATTCTGCTAAATAGTCATAGCATTAAGTGGACTCCTAAAGATTTATTGTTGTATACACAAATTATAGTGTCTCTCAATGCTTGTCAGAAAAGCTTCTGCAACTGCAGTAGACAGCGAGTAACACAGAGACCCACAACTGGCCAAGGTGCAGAGAATGAGTCTGAGGAGTGCTCCACCTTGTTAGTTCATGTTGCTCTCAACAATTTCCACATACTTTGGGTAACCTCTCCTCAGGTACGGACCTCTTTTTTATTTTTATTTTTTTAACTGGATATTTTCATTTATTTACATTTCAAATGTTATCCCCTTTCCCAGGTTCTCCCCCCTCCCAGAAACCCTTTTTTACATCCTCCCTTCCCCTGCTTCTATGAAGGTATTCCTCCACCCACCCCACTCCTACCTCCCCGCCCTCGATTCCTTACACTGGGACATCTATAGAGCCCTCATGGGACCAAGGACCTCTCCTCTGCTACATATGCAGCTGGAGCCATGTGTACTCCTTGGTTGATGGCTTAGTCCCTGGGAGCTCTGGGGGGTCTGGTTGGTTGATGTTGTTGTTTTTCCTATGAGGTTGCAAATTCCTTCAGCTCCTTCAGTCCTTTCTCTAACTCCTCCATTGGGGACCCCACGCTCAGTCCAATGGTTGGCTGTGATCATCTGCCTCTGTATTTGTAAGGCTCAGGCAGAGCCTCTCAAGAGGCAGCTATATCAGGCTCCTTTCAGCAAGCATTTCTTAGCATTGACAATAGTGTCAGGGTTTCAAGCCTCTTTTTAAACTTTTCTTTTGACTTTTCTTTTTGTGGTAGTGGGTGATGTGATGTATGCTTGTGTGTGTGTGTATGTGTGTGTGTGTGTGTGTGTGTGTGTGTATGTATGCAGAGGCATGTGTAGATGCCCTTATTATGTGGTCATTAGAGGTGAACACGGTATGTTATTCTCCACCTTACTGTGTTGAGGCAGGATTGTTGTCTCAGATCCTGGGGTTCACTGAGCTCTTCTGTGTCAGTTGCCCAGGGAGCCCCAGGGATCTGAGGGTCTCTACCCCCTGACTCCAGTGCTGTGTTCACAGACGTGTCCTGCTGTGACTGACTTTCCCTGGACTCAAGTCCTCACGCTTGCCTGGAAAGCATGTTACTGACTGAGCTGCATGTGGAGCTCTTCAGGCATGTGCTCTGGAGGGAGCCGTGAAGGGAAAGTCTGCTTCCTTGTTCTTCTCAGCCTTTTGAGACCTGCATATGCCTTACACGGTCCATTCTTGTAAAACTGGACCTTTAGTCTCCCTGTTCTAAGCTAAAAGTCGCACACTGCCCACATTTCTGTCATTTTCTTCTGCTCTTAAATTTAAGATTGCTCTTTAAATTAAGTTTGCAGGGCTTTCCCCACAGTCCACAGATGGCCCTTGCTCGTCCCCTTCTCCATCTGCTGGCACTGCAGTGTCGCCATGCCCTAGTTTATGGAACCAGAGCTCCTTACAGATGGAAAGCTGTCTCCAGAATTCTGCTGTTACAGACAGTACTGCAGCAAATCAGCACACCCGTATATTTTTCTGGTGTTTGAAGAAGGATCTTGGGGATAAACCTTAGACACTAGAACGATGGCCTCAGGGTGAAGGTGTTGGTAATTTTTTAGATTCCCCCTCAGTAGCTTCCTTGCACATGACAATCACTGAAGTAGGATAATTGACCTGCAGTCTCCCTGAGAAGGAACCGAAAGCCTCAGATATAGAAAACTCCATCTTCTACAGAGATCAAGCATCTTCTTGGGATTTCTCAATGGGCGTCCTTTACTATGGTCACAGAAGTCTTATTGGGGTTCAGTAGACAAATAGAAGTAGAGCCCACGGGTGCCCATCTGTGTTTGTGTCATGTGCCCACCCATCTCTAGGAAGCTGCATACAATGGTGGAAGTTTAAAGAGTTGTCTGTCTGTGGTGCTCTGGGGCTGTTAGGCAGGAGTCTAATACTCTTCATACAGGACTTTAGGACTCATTATAGTGGAAAGAAGGAGGTGTCAGGCGGGTTCTGTCTTTAGAGATCCAGTGTCTGTTATAATTGTGGTCTCTGTATATGTAGTACAGGATTGCTTGTCTCTGGAGACAGTAGACAGATTCTCTAGAAAACTTGAACGTCAGAGCAATAAACCAACAGAGCTTCTGGGTGTAACCACGTTGAGGATATGTTCAGAGAGGGGGATGAACAGGAATCCTACTGTCACCCAGACCACCAAATGCTGTGAGAGAGGCACAGGCTTCAATGCGTAGGTCAGTGTTAAGTACTGGCCATCAAAGTTACTGTGATTTAGGATGTTTTTAAGTGTGCCTCTAAACTTTCCGATATGTCTTCAGCCTCTAGTGGAAAGAGAAAGGTCCATCTGTCATGGCCACTGAATCTCCATTCAGTCAAAAGTCACAATCTTGGGATCAGGGACCAGTCTAGGTATGGGCTCCTGGGGATGTTGGAAATGGGCAGAGAGGACTGGATGGGCTGGTACTTTATTTTTCAATGCTCTTGTTCTGAGAGAAGGCCTCGAAGACCACGGGGGTTCTCAGGATTGATCCATGGATGTAGCTGTCCACTCAGCTTCATAATGCTTAGTCACTGCCAAGGGTCACCTGCTGGTTGAGCAGAAGCCAGGTAGCTCTGGATATAGCATGGCTTTCTCTGGACAATGGATACCCAGGATTAACTTCTGAGTGACACTGACCAGTCCCCAGACCATGTCCATGTTTGTGATCCTCATGTCCACAGGTGTGTCCCCTTGAGACAGTGCCACAGACATCTTGTACACTGATCTTGTAGATTGTACATCTTGTACATCTTGTAGATTGATTGTAAATGCAATCAGGAAGGAATCAACTAGTAGAAGTTCCAGCCTCTGTAGAGAAATGTGCTGTCCCTAGGCTGTCACATGGAAAGCGGGAATGGACTACACTGAAGACATCCACATGGTGGGCATAGAATGTCCCACAGGGCATGTAAGAGAGGAACAGTGGCACCTCTGTGCTCTTGAGCAGTGGGTCCTGGAGATTCATTGTATTCATTTGTCTATCCTCATATCTGTGAGCCAATGCATCTGCACTATGTCAGAGCTTCTTCATTCTACGGTGCTCCCGAGGGTCTCCAGATCCATGAGGTGCAGGAACTTCTATCTCATGCTATAAGATAAACCAGATGCAAAGCTGGCTGGATTCCAGACCAGGGGCAGCCACAGAGCTAAGAAGCTAGAAGTGTTGAGGAAAATCTAATGGAGAGATTGGGTGGCCTCCTTCCATGCCTCATAGAGGAAGCCACACTCTCTTAGAGATGGGTCTGTACAGCTGTGCACAGCATTTAGCTTATGTGCATTAAGCCCCACAACATGAAAGCCTTGACAGTCAGGATCCCAAGTGAGGTCCTGTGGGCACTCTGCCATCGCTCTCTACAGCACAAGGATGCTGTCATCCAGGCCAGAGCCAAGTCCTGCCCATGCTCAACCTCTCTGGAAGCAGCAGGGGAAAGAACCAGGAAAGAAGCTCTAGCACTGTCCCCAAGCCCCAGAATTTTGTTGCTGACATCTTCCTCGGCTCCAGTCAGCTAAAGACAGAGCTTGGGTCCCAGTATCTTCACCCATGATTCCCAACACCTTCCTTGTTGCTATGGGAGTGTCCTCTGATGATCCCTCAGGTTATGATCTAGAGAAACCAAAGCTGATGCCAATATCAGCAGCTGACACATGGGCAAGATCTGAGACCTCTCAAGAGCTCTGCACACAGTTGGGCTTGGCAGACAGCCCCATGCCTGGAGACAAGGGTGGAAACACTGGCTGTGACCAAGGTCTGAACATAACTCTGCCTTCATGCATTCAGTGTGTTACTGTTTGCTTGGGGACAAAATGAAGAGATGAAGAGCTCGACTAACCTGACTTCAGTGTTGCTGGGTCCCCCTTGGGAAGCTCCTCCCACACAGAATTTCTCTACTGAGGACCTGTCTTGTGCCTGTTGCTGACAACAGAAGTTTTGACCTACTGAGGTCCCACTCACTGGCCACCTTGTCTCTGTCACGCTGCTATGAGTCCAGAGTCTTGATTTATGGCTCGGGTCTGGGACTGAGTAGAAGGACTTCCTCTGACATGCTTTGTTTGCTCTGGTGAGAAGCCCCCGGGAGATCTCCGGAGGTTTTTTTCCCCTCCTGTTTAGATGGAGAGGGGTGCAGAGATCTTGTTGGTTGCCTGTTCTTCACCAGCAGGGGCACAGAGTGCACTTAAATTTACTTCAATCAAAAGTGGCTGTCAGGATAGGAACTAGCAGAGGGAAGCAGAGGACTTCATCAGGGACGAGAGAGGAATTAGACCTCAGAACCCTGGCGTTATCGATGCCCCATGGCTTTGCGCTTCAAGGCCAGGATCTCAATGACTCAACTCTCCAGCCCTTAGACTTCAGTTAAAAGTATTTTTATTAATATATATTAATTAAATGTAACAGTGGGCTCATATGATTTCTGTTCGTCTACTAATGCTCTTGATCATACTTATTCACTGGTAACTTCTCTTGCCCCCTCCCCACAGCCACTGATCCCCTCCTTGCCTAAATACCCCCCTCTACTTTCATCCCTTCTTTGTGTGTGTGACTCAATGAGCTTCATTATAGTTGCTTACAAGAGAGTGGATGGGGTTGTATGTATGAGCACAGGCAACTTGCAAGACGTCACATCACTGACTCAAACGTCTCTCCTTCCACCATCAAACATGAATGGATATAAATCCTCAAATGGATTGGTGCTACATGAGCCTCTCACACTTTTACACGACAGGCTACTGACAGACCCAGACTTGTGTCGATGCAGAATACATGAAAACATTTTAATATACATAGTCCTTCACAGCCCCTTATCTCTGTATAAAATATGATCTTCCCCAGCCAACACCTTCTTCTCCCACTTCCATGTATTCTTTATGTATTTGTTTATTTATATTTGTAACATACTACATTTAATTTATTTCACAAATGTGGTGAGAGCATTTACTGGATAGGGTAACTTACTACTGCCTACACTGCTGAGAAATGACTTTCCTCTCCAGTAACTGTTAGCCACAGTTTCTGTCCTGGGGAGGGGAGCTGTCTTATGAGCCCTTCTCTTGACCAATGTTCATGAGCCTGTGCGTGAACTTCATTTTTCAGAGAGGTTTTAGATTCATAGCAAAACTGAGTAGGAGCGGCCCCTCCTCAATCCCAGACCATCTTCCTTCCGTCAGTACCAACCAGCCAGCCCGGTATGCCCGAAGTGCCAAGGCACAGGGACACCTCATTGCCTACCATCCAGAGCATGTAGCCCAGGAGTCACTCTGTGCCACTGGACCATGACAAGTGTGTGAGGAGGGGCACTGGCCATAGCAGCATTGGGGAGTGTTCTCACTGTCCGCAAACCCCCCCATTGTGTTATGTTCCTCCCCCACTGCAGGTCAACCTGTCTTTCCAGAAGCGGGGCTGGAATTCTCTACTCAGGGTGTTTCTGGTGGGTCTGTCCTGACCTCCTACTGTCCAATCACTTATCCTCAGATAAAACTTTTTGCTTTGCCCAGAAGGAGGGAGATGTGGAAGAGTTTAGAGCCCTCTCTTCTGACATAATGTGAGAGCTGGGGAAGGACACTGTGGCAGCAGGTGTCAAAGAAGGCAGGCGAGCTTGTCAGCAGGCCGCAGGCGGGCGGCATGCCCCTGCCCGCAGTCTCTCTCGGAGGGGCCCTGCACCGTCTGTCTGCCTTCTGCCCCTCTTACCATGTCCTTTCCCTTGTTTTGGCCTTCCCCATCCAGCTCTTTGGTTTTGCATCTGAACTTCGTGAGGTCTGCTCTGGTACATCTCAAAAAGGACCACTGAGTGCCCCAAGAACACAGCCCACGGTCAGCCATGGAAACAAAGGGAAGAGGCGGCTTTCTGTCCTTAAGCTCTGCAGAGTAGTCAGAGTGACAAAAGTCCTCTCCCCTGCACCACAGCCACACCTGTGCATGCACACCTGTGCACAGGGAGGTGTTCCCAGCAGCTGCATGCCCCCAGGGGCTCCAACTTCCTCTCCTCTGAGCGCAGGTATGTCCTGATCTCAGAATTACAGCTTTCCTGTCATTGTGCAGGGTGAATGGGGTTGGCTTTAGTGACCCTTGAGCTTAGCCTCCCCTGGCCTTCCATGGCTGGCTGTCTTGCTCCCTGGTGGTCTGGCCTCTGAGATGGACGACAACTTTGCCCCTTTTTGGAGTCAGTGCTGAAGGCTCAGTGCGGAGCTGCATGTCTGCTTGCTTCTCCACTTCCCTTGTCAAAAGGCCCTGGGGAGAAACTTCCACACCCAGCCCGGAGTTCGTCAGGTGTTGTAGCCCACTTCCATACAGCTTGGGTAACTTCTCGCCTCTGGAGTTCTTTCATGCTTTTCTTTCTTTTGTATGTTTCTTTTTCTGTGTACAGAATATGCCTGGACTTGTAACTTTTTTGTGTATTCACAAAAATTCACAAAAAATATTTGGAGAACTCATGTATGCTGGTTAGTTTTTGTCCACTTGATATAAACTAGAGATGCCTGGGAAGAAATCCTTTACTGAGGAAATGCTTCCTCCAGATTGACTTGAGGGGTCACCTCCTCTTTCCCTTCCCCCTTTCTTTCTCTCTGTCTCTCTGTCTGTCTTCCCATCCTTCCCCCCTTCTTTTATTTGTTAAGACAGGATATCACTGTAGATTTTGCTGGTCTCGAATTCACTGTGCAGACCAGATTGACCTGGAACTCACAGAGATCTGCCACCCTCTACCCGCCCCACCTCTGTCTCTGCTCTCTAAGTGCTGGGATTAGAGATGCGACCACCCAGCAGCCTAGGCCCAGGGCATTTTCCTGATTGCTAATTGATGGAAGAGGGCATAGGTCACTGTGGGCGGTGCCATCCTTGGGCAGACGGTTATGGATTGTATATGAAAGTTTTCAGAACGTGCACCTGGAAGCAAACCAGCGATCTGTGGTCCCCCATGGTTTCTGCCCCAGATTCCTGGTTGAAAGTTCATGTTCTGACTTTCCTAGGGGAAAGACTGTTACTTGGAATTGCGAGATGGATAAACCCCTTTAGGTTATGGTATTTATCACAGCAACAGAGAAGCCAAGTAGGACATGTTTGTGTATTCGTGTGAAGGGCAAAGGTCTAAATTGTGTACCTTACACAGCTGTTTCTCTTTTGTCGACTTGGTCTCTCAAGGAATCAGGATATCTAACTGATTCAGTTAGACTTGCTGACCAGTGAGTTCCAGACAGTCTGGCTGTAGGGAAAATCTGTCTGTCTCAACAGCCCTGTGATTACAGATGGAACTATGCTCAACTTTAGGTGGATATTGAGGATCTGATCTCAAAGACCACATGCTTATTACGCAAGTGCATTGCTGATAGACCCACTGTCCCAGCCCCAACTCTCCAGCTCCTTGGGGCTGTGTTTCTAATGGAGGTGCCATAGAAAACCCGTCTTTTCCTGAGTCATGGAGGCACCCATACATCTTCCAACTCTAAATTCTGGAAAGACAGATCTCAAGACCCTTCTCTTGCTTCATAGAAGCTGGCACCGTATCCATGCTTCTCTGTGCTATTTTCTTTTGCTCCTGAGTAGCTCCTGCAGGGCTTCCCCTACAGCCAGTCTGGTCGGAATTATGCCCTTTATCCAGTACCAGGTACCACAGTACAGTTGTTCCCTACTTTATTGTTCTATCTGTTCTTCCCCACAGATAGAAAGCCTGTTGTTTCCAGGCTTCTGTAGTTATAGACAATACTGCAATGAGTCAGTATACACTTACACACATACTGGTAAAGTAGCAGTTCTCAACCTGTGGATTGTTACCTATTTGGCAAACCTCAATGTCCAAAAGTATTTATGTTATGATTCATGATAATAGCAAAATCACAGTTATGAGGTAGCAATGAAAATAATTTTATGGTTGGCAGTTACCCCAACATGAAAAACTGAATTAAGAGGTTGCAGAACTGTAAGAATGAGAGCCATTATTATAAAGAGCTTTGGGGAGGATAGCACAGATTCTGGAGCCGTGGTCAAAGAAGGAAGGTGTTGGCGATTTCATTGGCAGTTCCCCATAGCAGCTCCTGGTGTATGCCCATTACTGACAAGGGGCAATTCCAATTCTTCTGCCCTAGATGTGGAGTGCTTTGGAGAGTAAACTAGAAACCATGAAAGAAGCCCTTAGCTGCCCAACTGAACAGGCAGCACCGTCTCCCTCAGCTCTAAGAAGCATCGTAAAGTGGTGGGAACTAAAGTGTTGGTCTGTCTCTGTGGGGCTCTCATGCTGGCCCCCAGCAGCTAGTGCTGAGTTCATCATCTAGTGTCGTAGGTAAAATTGTAGCTGAAATGGGGAGGCATCATGCAGGTCTTGTCCCCGGGGATCCAACACTGGACATGGTTGTGATTTTTGCCCTGAGGCTACAACCTCAGGTCTCTGGAAGCCATCAAGGGGCCCTCTGAGGAAACTTGAATAGATGAAGCAAGAATCCCATGGAGATCTAGGTGAGGCTCTGCTTGGGACATCCTTAAAGTCAGGGACGTGCAGGAAGCCACTGCATTCTGTGGAAGAATCGCAGGCTTCAGCGGGCAGGAACGCGCTGAGTATCAGCTGAGTGTCAACCACCGGAGGGGACTCTGGCCTCCGGTATTTATAGACGTGCCTCCAATCTTCCAGACAAGTCCTCAGACATATTTTAACAATGTGGGAACATCTATCATTGCTGGGGCCCCTCCTGGAGGACTTCCCCAAGATGGAGAGGATGCTTCCTAACAGGGCAGCCCACGGAGGACATAAAGAGTTAATGCAGGGAGGGGGAGGGAGGGAGCCAGGCGCCATGGTCAGGGGACTCTCTCAGCCTACTTGCTAGCAATTAGGCCGCTTCTGTGGCCGTGACTAGTTAGCAATCAGGCCATTTTTGTGGCTCTGACTAACTAGAAACCAGATGCTTATTTATTTATACGGATTTCATAGAACAAATGTAGAATAATAGTTATCTAAGTGGTACAGAATGTAAGTTCAACTTGTCATCACATCTCCAGGGTTACAAGTTCAGTCACAATTAGAAAATACAAACAGAATTTATTATTATTATTATTATTATTATTATTATTATTATCCCTATAACTCCAATTTAAAAAAACAAAAAAATGTGTTCTCCAAAGCAACCACATTTATTACATGACAGCCTGCTTTTATGCTGGCAGTGTTTGCTATTTGGAATCAGACAAATGAAATATCTGAAGCAGTCTTTTTATGAATAGAAATATTTTTTATTTATAGCAAATAGTATTGCCTAACTTCTTTTACAAACTGTTTCATCATCTACACTATGAAGTAGAAAAAGTTTATTTACTAAGTTTTATTTCTCCAGGAGTGTACCCTGTACGACCCCCCTATTGTTAAACTACATTTTCAGAGCTCTCTAAGCCTATCATAAAAAGAGACCTTGACTCTGTAACCTGTTCTCCTGGCCAGTCAGAGTTTGTCAGCTGTCTCTGTTTACCCTGCACCAATTACACTGTTTACTCAGGGGTGGACACCCCAAGAAGGTTCCTGGAGTAATGGCCTCGTCTAGCTACGTGCTTGTCTGGGCTTAATGATGTCTAGAGCATGCAGAAGACTTCCAAATAGTGGCCAGACAGAGTTACTTTTAGGACTTTCCTTTAAAAGGTTCAGACATAATTTTTCTCAGGAAAAGACATAAATTGAATCATAATGCAGACAGCTCCCAAGAATGCGATGCACAGAGACCAAACCCCAAAGTGGAAGATAGAAGAACAGTGATTGTAGCTTCACTGAACTGTGTCAAGGAGCTGTGCTGGTGTCGAGACTCTCACCATTTCTAGTGGATATGGCTGTGCCATATCATGAACCCTAGCCCTCATCATACACCAAGCAACACTGTGGGTTTCAGGGACTGGTCCTGGTAGTACTAAGGCCAGAAGAAGACAGGGCAGATTGCTTTGGTACCTCTTCTTCAGTGTGTCCATTGTTCTGAAATAACAATGTTGGGCAAAGTTGGGGTTGGGGTGTGTATCCTGTGCACAGGATGTGCAGAAAATATAGCACACCCTTCTTGGAAGCAGCACTACAATGTGACACACTAAGTCTTTGGCCAATGTTGTTGTCTAGTTTCTTCTGGTTCATCAGAAAGGTGTACACTGACCCCAGCTTGTGGACACCCATGGATGGGAATACCTTGACATTGTCATCTGGGTCTACATGGGCACTCTGCACTGCTGTCTGCATCATCAGGATGCCAGTAGCCCAATCCAGTCCCAGGCTCCTGCATGCCAACCCCACAGCTCTGGATTGCAGCAGAGGAGAGAGAACTTAGGCACTTTCTGCTCCAAGCTAACCTATCAGGCTACTTTCCTCCTTTAAGCCAGAGCTGCGATCTCTCGGTTTCCACTTACCTCTACTGCTCAGGCCCCTGTGTGTATCTCTTTCCTTCCTCACCTACAAATGCCTTATGGTATGACTCATGTAGACAAATTCTCATGATTTCCCATTTTCTTGGTGTATCATTTGCAGAAGATTCATTAGCAGATCAGCCACAAGTTAAAGCATCCCAAGGCTTGGTGCTAAAGGAATCAAAGTGTTTATGTCCTGGAGAGGCAGAGAGATATGATGACAGAAAAACTACCTTTAGTATAACAAATTACCATTTGGGGAATGCATTTTGAACTTTAGTGTAAATATTAAAAAATGTGGGCTCTGGAGTTGAGCTGCCTGGGTTGAAGTCCTGCGGAATCACACGACTAAGGATGAGCTATGTAATCCTGGACATGTTTAAATTCTCTAGGCTTCAACTGGAATAACTTCGAAATGGAGATGAAAGCAGCAGGCTGCACATCCTGGAGGCTGTGGAGGTTAGAAAGGTCCCAGTGAGTGTAAAGCGTATGAGACAGTGTCCGCTTGCCAGGAACACAAGGAATGCTGGGCATGTCTCTTTAAAGTGAATGTTTCTTTTTTTAAAATTTTATTTTCTATATTCTTTGTTTACATTCCAAAGGCTTTCCCCTTTCCCAGTTCCCCCCTCACCATGTGTACCATAAGTCCTCCCCCCCCACCCCCACGCATTCCCCAATCACTCCCCAGCCCTTTCTCTGTTCTGGTACTCTCCTGCAAGACTGGAACCAGTCTATTCTGGACCAGTGTCTTCTCATTCCTTCTTCTTGGGAATCTTTTGATTTGCTAATTGTGCCTTGAGTATTCAGAGCTTCTGGGCTCATTAATATCCACTTATCAGTGATTGCATGTCATGTGTATTCTTTTGTGATTGGGTTAACTCACTTAGGATGATATTTTCCAGATCCAACCATTTGCCTACAAATGGCATGAATTCATTATTTTTAATTGCTGAGTAGTATTCCATTGTATAAATATACCACATTTTCTATATCCATTCCTCCATTGAGGGACATCTGGGCTCCTTCCAGCTTCTGGCTATTATAAATAAAGCTGCTATGAACATAGTGGAGCATGTGTCTTTATTGCATGCAGGGAAATCCTCTGGGTATATTCCCAGGAGTGGTATGGCAGGGTCCTCTGAAAGCATCATGCCCAATTTTCTGAGGAACCGCCAGACTGATTTCCAGAGTGGTTGTACCATCTTGCACTCCCACCAACAGTGGAGGAGTGTTCCTCTTTCTCCACATCCTCGCCAGCACTTGTTGTCTCTTGAGTTTTTAATCTTAGCCATTCTGACTGGTGTGAGGTGGAATCTCAGGGTTGTTTTGATTTGCATTTCCCTGATGACTAATGATGTTGAACATCTCTTAAGGTGCTTCTCAGCCATCCAAATCAAATTTCTTCTGATGAAAATTCCTTGTTTAGCTCTGTACCACATTTTTTGATAGGGTTATTTGGTTCTTTGGGGTCTCATGTCTTGAGTTCTTTGTATATATTAGATATCAGCCCTCTAAACAACAACCAACAAATTGGGAAAAGTGGATGTTGTTGATGCAGCCTAGACCCGGGTTTATCAGAGGTCCTGACCACTGCTCAGAAATCAGTGTTGCTGCATGTCCTCTACCAGCAGGGGGCACTGGACTTGGATGATTATCAACTAAAAACGGCTTGCAAAGAATTAGAAAGAGCAAGCTACAACAAAACTGGCCCACTGGTGCAATACTGGCACAAATACCATGGGAGGGACCAATCACTTCCGATTGGATTCAAGACCCATTCTGCAAGTTGGAATTCACACCGGACACTATTATCAAGACTGAGAGTCTATGATTAGACAGGTCATAGGACCCAGAAGAGAAACTACTAGTACTAGTCTGCTAAATGTGGATAGTATTAACTGACTTCTTGTTTCCATACATAGATAGGGTCATAGACAGATAGATGATAGATAGATAGATAGATAGATAGATAGATAGATAGAGGTAAAAATATACATGGGGATCCCCTGTAATATATAGAAAATAGAACAAGAAAGGACTGGATGTAGGTAATAAATTAAGTAATAAAAGATGATAAAGCTAATTGCTTTTGTGGTTCTAGCTCTGTAGTGTAACTTTTGCTCTGTGGTAGTGGATAAGTTCATAAAATGTGTTTGATAGTGAAAGCACAAAATCTAATGTGAAGCCCCACAGCTTCTGTTCTGAACGGTACTGTGATGGTACAGAAACTCGCTGCATTGTATGGTGTTTGGATCTGGTTAATTTTGGTGTGTGATTTTTTTCACAACATTTTTAAATAATAAAGGTTAAATTAAACACACACATTAAGTAGAGTTATGCCATACAGAGTGATAATATTTGCCATAAGGATCATAGTTTCTTATTTACCAGAAAACTTCAGCGACAGGCATGGGAAATGTTCTTTTCAGTTTTGGAGGAGAGGAGTCCAAGCGACTGCTAAAGCAATGTCAGCAATTGTCACTGCGGTTTGTCGCTTCCCACAACTTGAAGGTGATGTTTGTTAAAGACAGCATCCCCTTTGGACACAGGACTGGGAAGGCTTGAGCTAGAACTGGCCTGGAAATCTCATCTCTACGGTCCAGCTTTCATAGGATTGAAAGGTCCTGTGCAGGCTGCCAAGGAAGAAAAGCAATGACAGGAAGAAAAGCAATGACAGGCCTACCTAGCGGAGATGCCTGTGACCCACAACAATAAGAAGCCATGGCAAGACATGCCCAACACTGTAATAGTGACACTCTTACCTTGGGGCAGTCAACGCCTGTCCAGTTAGACCGCATGCCCACTCAAATAGGAGGGAATCTGCACCTGGCACTGTAAACCTAGCCAACTACCACTCCTGGAGAGGGCACAGGCCCTAGAGGAGAGGTCACAGGCCCTAGGGGAGAGGGCACAGGCCCTAGAGGAGAGGGCACAGGCCCTAGGGGAGAGGTCACAGGCCCTAGAGGAGAGGGCACAGGCCCTAGAGGAGAGGGCACAGGCCCTAGAGGAGAGGGTGTGCCTCTTCTTTCCTAAATCAATAGAATTCTAATTGACTTCTAAACCAGCAATTCTCAACTGTGAGTTGCAATCATCAGAAAACACACATTTCTGATGGTCTTAGGAGTCCCAAACCATAAATTTCTTTTTGTTGCTACTTCATAGCTGTAATTTTACCACTGAGCAGAGTCTCAGTTCCTAAGACCACTGGAACTATGTTTTCTGATGGCCACTAACCACAGGTCGAGAACCACTGTTTATCCTTAAACCCATGGAGAAGTGTGGCTCTCAGCCCTCACTAGGTAAGCTTCTCTTTGAAATGGAAGGGGTCTATCCCAGAGATTCAGAACTGATCTGCAGAGAATGAGTGGCTGTAGCCTTCCCAATCGCAGCTGGTCCATCGGCAGTACAGACTAAAGACCCAGGGAAAACGACAGGGGTGGCCATAAGAGTCGGAGGGCAGGGAATGTCCGCTGTGAAACAGTCTCTAGTCATGACAAGGAAACTGACCCTTGATATCTTAGCAATAAGGCCTACATACGACCTGCATGGGGGAGGAGCCCAGTGCCGCATGGGCGTGGCCAAGAAAACCGATAAGACCCTGTCAGTCGATGCAGCCCTACAGGGAATTATCGGCTGCCAAGAGAGAAAGAGTCAGTTTTCTTCAGAAAAAAAATCTGACAGGTTATTCAATCCCAAATGGTCAGTCCTAACACATGTATATATGAACAACACAAAATGGTCTTAGCAGGTGTGTGTGTGTCTTTGTGACAATAATAATAAGAGGAGGCCATAACTTTGGGAGCAAGTGGGGGAGGGGACATGAAAGGGCTGGGAAGGGGGAGGAGGAATGGAGGAAATGATGTAAATACTTCACTCATAAAATGTTAAAAGTGTTGGGGGGCTGGAGAGATGGCTCAGTGGTTAAGAAGAGCACTGACTGCTTTTCCAGAGGTCCTGAGTTCAATTTCCACCAACCACATGGTGGCTCACAACCATCTGTAATGAGATCTGATGCCCTCTACTGGTGTGTCTGAAGATAGTGACAGTGTACTCGCATACATAAAATAAATAAATAAGTCTTAAAAAAAGTTAAAAATTTTTCCTCCACAGTTTTATCCATAGACAGCACTTTATAATATCTCCCTCATTATCCCCCTACCCTCATGTCAAACTCCTTGGTAACAAATCCCCTCTTACTTTCGTATCTTCATTCATTCATTCATTCATTCATTCATTCTTCCTTTCTGTAGCCCACTGGCCTTTCTTGGGTTTCTTCCTTTTTGTAGCCCACGCTTTCCTGGGTGTGGGTTGGGGATTGAGCAAGTGTAACTTACCAGTGTTCACACCATTATCGAGTATTTCTGTCTCCTCCCCCTGCAACCATAGCTACCTAATGCTCCTTGGTGGAATGCTGGTGGAACCACAACATTTTGTTTTTAGAACAATTTAGATATCTTCATAGCACAATTGAGCTGAAGACAGAGAGGGCAGCAGATATATCTACCACACACCTCCCCCATGGTCAGCATGGTCTATGAGTGACTGCTTTTCACAGAGGGAGAGGGAGAGGGGTAGGGGGAGGGGGAGGGGGAGGGGGAGGGAGAGGTGGCTGTGGGATGGGGGAAGGCACTTTTCACAGGATCTGCTTGCCTTCTGAATTTTACAACCCTGTTATCTTTGGAAATCTTTGGAAATGCTCTTCTAAGTCACCTACAGCCTTTTTTTTCCTTTATAACAGAGAGAAGGTTGGAATCTGTTTTAGCAGCACTGGCTGTCCCTAGACTTTTTACAGACAAAATTGCAACAAATCAACGTGTGTGTGTGTGTGTGTGTGTGTGTGTGTGTGTGTTTAGAAAGAGATCATGGGGTAAACTGCAGACACTAGACCAATGTCTAATGGGCAAAGGTGTTATTTTATTAGATTTTCATATAAATTTTCTTTCTTGCTCCATCACTGAGGTGAGACAATTTCCATAAAGTCTCCTGATAGGAAGTTAAAAGCCTCAGATGTTTGAAAACAAAAACCAACAACCTGAAGAGAATTCTGTGATTCTTCCTTTGCATTGGTCATGAAGTCTTTGGAAGGTATGGTGATGAAACACGAATAGAGCAGCCCTCCCCTGCTGCTAACAAGCAGCGTGCAGGGTAGAGACACAAGCTTTGCTTGTTTGCTTGTTTGTTTGTTTGTTCTCCCTGTCTTCCTGAGGCTCAGGGACTCTTGGTGCAGAGGCTGGGGTCAGACCCATCACACAGGCTTGTAGGTCCCATTGTAGCTGAAAGGAGGTGACACCGAGCAGTCCCTGTCCTCAGGGATCCAGCGCTGGACGTGGTTGCGACCCTTGTCCTGGGGCCACACTATCACAGTGTCCCTAGATGCCAAGGATGGGTCCTCTGGGAAGAAGTTGAAGGGCCGGATGAGGAAACCCACAGAGTTTCCAGGCGTGGCCGTGTTGGGGATGTCCTCCGAGTGAGGGATGTGCAGGAAGCCCACTGTCACCCAGGCCACCAAATCCTGTGGGCGAGACCAAGGCGTTAGTGGACAGAGCAGTGCTGGGTGCCAGCCATCGAAGGGAACTTTGGCTTGGCTTTAAAGTTGTGTCTACAAACTTCCCAAGATGCTCCCAGTCCCACTGGAGAGGTGGACGGATCTCTCACGACCCTGAACTTAACATACACTAGCAAAGCCATCATTCTAAGACCACAAGGCCTGAGCCAGGCCGGGGTGGGGATGGGGTCAGTACCTCATTTTCAATGTTCTCGTTGTTCCGAAGGAACTCCTCAAAGACCACGGGAGGATCCCAGGGGTCGTTCTGGTTGTAGAGGCTGCTGCTGGAGCGCTCAGATTCCCGATACTTTGTCACAGCCAAGGGATACCTGCAGACAAGAGGAGTCAGGCGTCTCTAGGCACCGGGGCTGCCTCTGGATCCCTTCCGGGAAGCACCTTTGGGGCCAAAGACGGGGAAGCTGTTGCTTCCACAGATGATGATTTGGTCTATCTCCCGGGAGTCTTCAGGAAGGCCCATCAGCACTCAAGGGCCAGGAGCCCTGTGAGCCCCACCCCTCCCTCCCCAAGGGCAGGAGAGTGCACACCTACAAACCCACACAAGCTCAGAGCCCGGAGAAACGAAGCACACACAGGCACACACAATCAGGGAAGGGAGCCCCTCCGGTGGCCTCCTTACCTGGCCCAAGTGACAGCCCGTTCCTCCTGCCATCCTGGTGGCAGGACCTGCTCAGCCATAGAGTGGATCTGCAGGCGGTAGCTACGCCTGTGGCCCCAAGGGTTCTTTTGGGGGCTGCTAAAGAGCAGGTACTTGGGCAGAGTCCGTCCGAAGCGGAATGCAGCCTGCCGCTCCTGGGAGTACTGGGTCTGCTCAAGTGCGGGCTGGACCAGGGAGTGACTTGGGCTCCAGGGATTGGTGATGTTTTCCAGTTTCGTCTTCAGAGTCTGGAAGCTGTTCTTGGTGCCTGGGAGGGGCATGAGAGGAAACAGAGGCTGAGGTTCAAATACGGGAAGAGAAACCTTGCTGTTCAGAAGTCTATCCTAGATCGCGCACAGCAGTAAAGAAGCTGCAGTGTTGAGAGCTGGCACTGGCTCGCCGACGGGACACCATGGTGATGGCGGTCACAAAGGAAAAGAAACCAGGGGAGGTAGAGGCTAGTTCTCAGGTCAGCCATGGCATGTGGTACACACACGTGATACCTTCCAGATCTCTGAAGACCACATTTTCTGTGGTCTGAACCACAGCACAGGGGCACGGTTCATACATGCTCATGTTTGTACAGCCCCAAGGACTGTCAGTATGCTATGGGTCTGAAGTGAAGTGAGGCCCCATGGGTGGAAGCCACTTCTCTGGTCTCAGTGGTATTGTTCTGCTGTCAAACCTAACACAAGGTACCACATCTGGACTGACACCAGGTACCACATCTGGACCGACATCATTAATCCATGAAATACACTGAGTAACCTCCAGAAGGCACCGAGCTCCATTTCAAAGTACCAGGCTTCAGAATCTGATACCTACCTGGACCCTTACCCCCCCTCTTCACTCCATATATACCAACTTACTGATCCCAAGGCCAGGAGAGTTGCACACCCCACACACAGGGTGGCCCTAGGATACTTTTCCCTGTCCGGGGTGGGGGCGGGGGGAGACACACACTGCTTCATAGGAAGCAGACAGAAAGAATAACATCAATGTGGCTCAGACAGTCTCAGACCATCCCCCGAGAAGCAGCCGAGTGACTGAGAGAGAGAGAGAGAGAGAGACGGATAGTGAGTCCTACCTGCCACGTCCAGGTCAACACGGTAGTGCACCAGGTGGGTGTGGATGTTGCCAAGCAGGTGGGTGTGCAGGCGAGTGCCGTGGCGCAGTCCCTCGGGGGTGTAGAAGGTTGCATGGACATATCCAGTGGCGTGCATCTTGGTCTCCATCACACCATTAGGGTAGAAGATGAAATCCCAGATATAATCATAATTATAGACTGTTGATGTCGTCCGCAGCACCAGCACATATCCCTTCAAACCCGCGTAGAAGTTGAAGCCACCTTTAAAGTTTGAGTTAAAGTGGCGCCTAAGGGGCACCCCTGTGGGCATCTCAAAGAGGCACAGAGCGTGTGGATAACGGACGGGGCCATCGCTGTCATAATAGTGGAAAGCATCGAGGAAAGTAGCCGTCTCCGGACAGTCAATTCCGGGGGCCAACTCGTGAGTGACGCTGCCCAGGCCCCAGCCGACATCAATATACTTAGTCTGCATGCCCGCAGGCGTGTGTCCTCCGTACAGTGCCACGGCCTCCTGCACACTGACCTCGTAGGCGACACGCTCTCCTCCGAAGAGCACGTTAAAGATCTGCAGCCCAGAAGAGGATCTTAGCCGGTAAGAGAAGCTCCAGCCTCCATAGAGCACAGTGTTGCCCTCTAGCTTATATCGGGGGCCGCTGGGCTGGACGACGCGGGGGCCAGCAACAGTGACCGGCGCCTGGAACTCCCCCCGGGGCTTGTAGGAAGAGAACAGTGGCGGCTGCTCTGTGCCGCCAGGCAGTGGGTCCTCGAGGACCACCGTGTCCACGTCTCCAATTGCGTATTTCCGAGCCAGTTCCTCTGGGCTGCTGTAGAACTGGCCGTTATACCAGAGCTGTTCCACTCTCCAGTCCTGGACATCTGTGCTACGGTGATCCACTAGGATCTCCAGCCCCGTGGGATGCAGGAAGTAGCCTTCCACGTAACGCTGCACGATTAGCCAGCTTCTGCGCTCACCCGACTCCACACCGCGCGGAGCCACGTCGGTAAAGGTCAGGCACCGGGCGTCGTCCTCGCAGCCCAGCAATGAGAAGCCAGTGGTGTCGAGGAAAAACTGGTGCAGAGGCATGGTGGCTCTCTTCAGCATGTGGTAGAGGAGGTCGTACTCTGCGGTGGAGATGGGTCTGGATGACCAGGACAGATGGTGCCCTGGCCTAGGGGATAGTGCTCGAATGTAGTAGGGCTGTGGCAGGGGCCCCACAGCAAACTCAGTGACATTGGGGTGATCCTGGGCACCGAAGAAGATGATGGCCCTGGCTTCCCGGACAGGGTCTCTTCTTCCTTCATCCAGAAATTTCAGCACATGTCTCTTCTTGGGCAGTAGCATCTCAATGAGAAACACAGAGTTCTTGGCCAAAGTCGGTTTCTTGGATGGCTGCAGCCCCAGCTCCTTCCTGCTCGTCAGGAAGCTGTGCACAGCCTTTATCTCCTGGGGGCTCAGGTCCGCAAACACCCTCCCTTTGCCACAAGGAGTCCTCACAGCAGATGCTGGGTCTGCCGTCTGTAGAACTAACACGACAGTTGCCCAGCCAAAGGCCAGACTCATTCGTGTCTGCCTCATGGCTCTGGAACAAAGCAGAAGGGGGGAGAGGGCTTGAGTAGAACCCGCCACTGACTGAGCACCTTCCGGAAGCTCAGCGTCACCCCTAGCGTGTCCCTCCTACCAGCTCTCCCCTGTAATTCAAACAGAAGGCGCAGATGGGGTCTCTGGGTCCTCCCCACTCATGGTTTCCAGCGCTGTCCGGTCCTAGGTCACACACCCACTGGCTTCTCTTCGCTTCTGTTTACCTCTTACACTCCTGCTGACTTTACTGTCCGCACACACTCCCATGCTTGGACCTTTCTGGCAGTAATTTCAAAAGAGGAACATTTTCCTCAGCCAGGGCCATGAGTCACGGCAGCCCAAGAACTGAACCACCTTTTGTGAAGTTGTTTGTATGTGTATGTGTGTTTATATAGCTGTGTAAGAGTGCGTGTGTATGTGTGTGTGCCATGTATTCATACACGCATAGGGGAGAATTCATAGAAGTCAAATTCTAGTGCTTTTCTCTTCATTCCTCATTCTTTTTTTTTCTTGTAAGGCAAATTCTCTGACCTTTACTGAAAACCACTGATTTCACGAGGCTTGCCACCCAGCGTGCTCCAGGGCTTTCCTGTCTCCGCCTCCCCAGCAGTGGGATCACAAGCTTGGGCCATGGCTGATGAAACTTCATGTGGGTTATGGGATTAAGCTCAGGTTCCTGCACATGTAGAGTAAGTTCTATCATCGGAGTCATCGCTCCAACAATATAGGACCCTTTCGGGACGGCTTTTAAAAACTTAGTGTAGATGTTCAATGTGCAGGCCCTTGGGCTTGTCTTGGATTCATATCCTGGTAAATGGCATCATAAGGGCAACTTGTATGGTCTTGGCCATCTTGCTTAAGTTCCCCTAGGTCTCAACTGTGAAATGGAAATGACGACAGCATCATGCGCCACTCTAAGCAAATCAGATGTTAAATTGAAAGTCCAGAGCACATCTGGCCTTCCAGAACACCTGGGTGCTCCTTTCCTTTAAACTGAGCCCTTGATGATGCAGTCTGCACGCTAAGGGTGGTAGATACTCCAGATCATACCAAGAGCATAGGCACAACCCTTCCCACGGTCTCCCACTCCTCACTGTAGTATGTGCATAGCGGTTCCTTGACCACCAAAGGCTATAGGAGCTCCCTAGTCAGGTCATCCCAGACAGCAAGTCAGAAACAAGCTGTTCCTCTTTCCTCTGTGGGCAGGGCACAGTCAGGATCTTTACCCCGAGCCTTGTCCACAAGTCACTAGGAAAATATTATGTATGCATGCAGAGCAGGGTCTCTGGGAGTCTAGGAGTCTTACATGTCCATCTTCCTGAACTCCCTTGTACCCAGAGGTGAGGCTGTCAGACCCTGTTACGTGCAAAGTTCCCAGGAGACCTTGGCTCCTGCACATGAGTTGGCTTCTGTCATTGTTATGAGCTCTGATTTCCCCAGATTCTAACCTGACCTTGCTACCACTGGGCCTCAGTGGGAAGCCCCTCCCAGTGGTATTTCTCAACAGAGGAACTGCTTTATGTCTTCCACTGACAACCAGGAGTTTCAGGCAGAACGTGGAGTCTTACCTAGATGTTCCACTGGCCCTCTAACTGAGCTACTCAATCCTAGACTTCAATTTTGAGTGTTTTTAGTTTTGTAGGTATCTTCACCAAGAAGTGCAGAAGACTTCCCCACGTGCCCTGGCCCCCGGCCGTTCCCCCAGTGTCCTCTGCTATCAGCACCGATCATAGTGGTCCATGTGTAATAGCTGAGCCGCAGGGACACCCCATTAATACCCAGGGTCCTGACGTGTAACGACAGGCACCTGCCACCACGGTGTTTAGTAATAGCCTGTCGTCCTTACCCCCAAATCCTCCAAGCTCTCCATTCCCCCCCCCCCAACCACTGATCTCTTCCTAGCTTTCCGGAAGGTGGGGCTGGAATCTTCTGTAAGTATTGTGTGTTCCTGGTGTTTTCCTGCCTGCTATGCCCGGCTTCCCTCTTTACAACCCCTTATCTACAAATGTATGTCTGCTTTAGCAGTGCAGCAGACATTTAGAATCTTCTCTTCTGAAGTCACGTGGGCAGTGTGGAGGAGGGACCGTCAGCAGAGCCACAGAGGCAAGGGAGAACTCGACAGCCACGGGCCCCTCCAGCTGCAGATGGGAGGAATGCCAGCTGCCCCTCACAGAGCCCTGTCTCTCACCTGGAGCTGCCTGGGATGGCCTTCCACAGCCCATCTGGGCTCTTGAGCTTCCTGGATCCCCTCCCTCTCTGTCGTCCTGCCCCCCACCCCTCACACCGTGTCTTGTCACCCCGCTCTTGCCCCCTTCCCTGACGACCTGTTCGGTGTCCCATCGGCACCCACCTGTGCACTCTGCTCCGCCGCTCCCCAGCTCCCAGACTTTGTTCCTGGCCACTGACCCCAGAAGTCTTCTTGAAGATATCGGACCCCGCCCCACAGGGAGGGACAGGGTGAGGTATGGGTCAACCTAGCTGGGGACCTATAGCCCATGGGGTTCCTCCCTGGAAAGGTGCTAGGGTGCCGCTGGCTGAAGTACACGTCCCCTTGGACTATTTCCCCGGAATTCCCCTTTAACGGTGGCAACCAGTCATGAGAACTGTTCTCGGCTTTTTCTGTTACACTCTGTGTATCATCATTTGTTAACATGGTGTTGTGCTCGGATATTAGAGTGAAAGCAAAGGAGACATTTACTGGCCAGTTTTTTTTTCCAGCTTTGTTATTTATTTATGGACACACATGAGAACACACACACACACACACACACACACACACACTTTAAAAGAGTGACAACATTTTGCCTCTTCCCTTCCTCCCTTTGGTGCCTTCCAGGTATTTGCCCTCCAACCCCTCTCATTTCTCCCAACTCTCAGATTAATAGACTTCTTTTCTTTGATTATGATTGTTACATACATGAATATGCGTGTATATATTTATGCACAAATAAAGAAACACAACCTGTTAAGTCCAATTTTACTGTTTATGAGTTTGTCGTTTCAAGGCTGACCATTTTGTACCGGTTAATGAATAAGGAGGGCTCACCCCTGGGAGAGGCTAATTCTCCCTCTCGCAGCAGTTATTAAGGGTATCTATAACTAATAATTCTTTGTCTTAGGGTGGGACCCTGTGAAACTTTCCCCATCGCACGTCAGCGTGTCTACAAACATTCCCATCGCTCTGGCATTGTGTGTGCAGCCATTTCTAGGAAGGATTGCTTTACATCAGACTTCCTGGTTTTCTGGTTCTTAGAATCTTTCCGTCTCCTCTTCAGTGATGTTCCCCAAGCCGTAGATGCTGTGATGTGTAGCTGTGGCTTCCCACAATCTATTGATCTCTGCATTGTGTCCAGTTGCGACTTCCTGTGATGATTTCCATTTGCTGTAAAGGGAGCTTCTGGTCAGTTCTTAACCCCCTGACAACCTGGGGCTGATAAGGACAGTCACCCGCAGCAAAAAGAGAGCTGATGTGTATAGAGAACTTGGAATCAGAAAGGAAAGCATTTGAAGAGAGAAACTGCCTAGTTGAGCCTAATGAAAAGAGCACTCTGGGATCCTGGAAGAATTCAGAATCGCCGGAGCACGTGGCTGTGGGACGATTGCGTTTATGTGGATATTGTGGGCCTTGTCGCTCTCCTTTCCGGAGCTTTTCTTGCAAATCATTTCAGGATCTGTTGGCGACTAGATAGAGAAAGGAGAACACAGTCGACTCAACACAGCGACTTCGAGTGGGATTAGCGATAACGTCACAGTGGTGCTGGCTACAGTGAGAAATGAAAGTTTCTGTCTTTAGAGTTGGGAATTTGTGAGATCAACACTTCCACAGAGAGCTAAGGGGGTTGGACCAGAAGACAGTTCCAGGAGCAACCCAATGGTGGAAAGTCTAATCTCTCTTACTTCTATAATGGAAAATAGTTGGTGGCAGGAGAAGATACTTGCGTAGGTTATAAGAGCTGGGAAGAGTCACATATCGTCAGATACCTTCACACATTTCATACCCATATGAACTTGAAATGGATCAAAGACCCAAATATAAAGTCAGGAGCATAAAACTATTAGGAGAAAGCAGAGAGTAAATCTTCTTATCCTTTGGTTTGATGTGGGAGCCTTAGCAATGACCCCAAAGGACAAACTCTAGTGGAGACGACAGGTACGCAGGATGGCGGCAGCAATGGAAGAAGGACGGATAATTCTGTCTGAAATAGGCAAATGTGGCCGGAGAGGAGTTTGGTGGCTGAGAAAGCACTGCTCTTGCCAGCATCCCGGCTTCCTGCAATTCCAGCCCCAGGCAGTCAGAAGCCTCTGGCCTCCTCGGGTTTCTGCACTCATGTGAATCTACCCTCCCCTAACATACATACTCAGAATTAAAAATAGAATGGATTTTCATATTAAAGGGGCAAGCATTTGAGTGGATATTCATCTGAGGAAATCATCTTGTCCACTTTAGTCACCGAGGTGCGCACATCAATGTAAGGACAGATCCAACCCCCTCTCTGCAGCTTGGAAATAGTTTACTGCTGTTACCTACTGTCTTCTCGGTATGCTGCAAAACACTGAAGGTTATTCCACTCACCCAACTGCATCTTTAAACACACCAGTCCTCCCCTCTGTAATCCCACCCCTTCCTAGGCTCTTCACCAATAATCTCCTCTCTAATGGTGTTGGAAAGACAGGGTTCACTTGTAGCCCTAGCTGGCCTGGACCTGCTCTACAGGCAGGGTGGGCTCACACTCACCGAGATCCTCCTACTTCTGACTCCCGAGAGCTGGGATAAAAGGTATGCGACATCATACCTGGCTCTATTCTCTATTCTTATGAGATCAATGAGCAACTGTTTGGCTTCCACACTTAAGTGAGAACACAAAGAATCTGTATTTCTGTGCCTGGCTTATTTCACTTAACATAATGTCTTTCTGTTCCAATGATAGATATTGTTCAATACAAATGACAAACTTCTGAGATGACAGCCATGCCACATTTAGTGATCATTACATATTGCATCTATGTATTTAAATATCACATTTATTTCATAATATTTACAATTACTGTGTGCCTAATCAGATAAAATACTAACAATAGCAATGAAATATGCAGAACAGAAAAATACAATTAATTAACAAGTGTTGGCAAGACAGAGAGAAATCGTAACACTCATGCATAGTTTGTGGTAATGTATAATGAGGCAGTCACTTTGGAAAGCATGAATAAACATAAGTTTCCCATATGACCTAGACATTCTGCTGCTAGAGAAATACTCAAGAAAAAAACATACATTGGCATAGATGTGGGCACAAATGTTTACAACGGTATTAGCAGAAGAAACTTGGATGCTTAGTTACTGATACAGTTATTCATCCACAGAGAGGAATGAGGCACTGTCATGTGCTACACCATTGTTGGATAATACAGCCACTGTGTTAAAGGAAAGAAGCCATTTACAAAAGGGTTATAGATTCGATGGTTCTATTGGCAGGAGGTGTCCAGAGATGCCGTCATCTCCAGAATGGACGTGATCTGCAGAGCAGGTTAGAAGTGTGTTGGTTGGTGAGGGCCAGAGATGGGATGTGAGGATGGAATGAGATATGATAAGCATGGTTGCCCCTTCTGAGGTGAGAACAATGTCCAAAAGTTGCTGGTGGTTACACATATCTGTCACATATCACAACCTGCTGGGGTGCATTCTTTAAAGGAGCGAATTGTGCATATGATCGCTCCAATGGAGCAAGTTTTTAAACCCATGAGTGAACTAATATCTAGACTACACAAGGGATGCTTGCAAATCAGTCAGAGACAGCAATCTCTATGGGGTCCTGGGTAAAGACCCTCAAAGGTAACCTAAAAGAAAGAAAACCAAAAGTGTTCAAGAGTAAATGTAGCAGTTTGAAAAAAAATCCAAAGGAGTCAACAATGAGCTCTAAGCAAATATCCAGTGACAGCAGAAATTGGACAGCCGGAGGATGCCAAGGGTTGCCATAGATGTGTAGGGAACAGGACCCTCTGGGACAACTTGTAGGAGAGCGGGCAGAGTTGGTATGAATGTTCTGGGGTGCGGTTAGCAGGGTGTGGACAGTGAGGTTGCTTCATGCCGTGAGAGAAGCAATTCTGCTTCTTGGTATATGTGGCAGAGGTCCTGACAGGGTTAGAAGTGGTCTTGGACCCCAATTGCTGTAGAGATGGGGAACTGGGGGTTGCTGGGACTCATCACAGGCACAGGGGTCACCACTCAGTTGTGGACACACAGTGTCCATGTGGAAACCCACGGGAGGTAGAGCTTAGGACCTGAGACGAAGCAGGCTGAAGGGCTGAGCACTCTACTGCCAAATTACCATGAAAGGGATGCACACAAAGCCACTGGGTGTATTTTAAAGAACCAGAACACATGCAGAACAGTAAACTGTCTAGACACACACCACCGGAGTCTAGATTGGCCAACCAATGAGTTCATTGGGGTTAATTAAAGGATCACAAGCAATTCAAAGGCAACTCATGAAAGATGCACTCCTGGCTCTCCACCTGTTCATCAGAAGCTCCAGTGGAGACACCATCTTCCTCTCCAGCAGCTGCTTCCTGTTTATTGACCCTGGGGCGGCATCTCATAACTTCCTGAACTTGCTGAGCCTTGCAGGTTTTGCTAGCTTCCTGGGTTTTATGAGCCTCCCTCCTCCTTCCAGTGTGGAATCCTTCAGTTGGGAGGAAATAACTATTCAACCCCCAACTCACAGCCCCTTCCTCTAGTTCCTGCGCTCTGTCCATTCCTTCTGACCTGTTACCTGTGTCTTGGAGGGGTGGGGTGTAATATAAAGATCTGATTATTCCCTTCCATTTCTGGTTGAGATTGCACTTTATAGCATGACAATAGCCATTATCCTCAGCAGCTTGACTGGTTATTAATATCTGAAGTAGCCACCACTCACTGGGGGAAACATTTTCTTGCGATGACCAAGGATGACAATCTTTGGGGATAAACACAAGTGTTTAGGAAGCAATTTGCCGGGCACATCACATCTGTTTAATCAAACTATAGCAGAGGCCCCCAAAACCCCTGAATTATAGCTCTTTGTCCTGGATTAGAGCACCCAGTGTGGTTACTTCCTGCAGAGTGGGCCTTGACTCCAATAATAAGGCAGTTGCTTGTGTCCACAATAGTGCTCCCACTACTGCACCAGCAGGGATGAATATACTGCTCGGAGAGTTGGTGTTACAGCATACAGGGTCCATAGCTAAGCAGAACTGTTCATAAGAATTTTCTTCCCAGTAACTTGTACAGTCCCTTCTGGGGCTGTCAAAGCCAGCCATGGCGAAAAAAGCATGAAGCTCAGGGCCAGTAGGTCCCTATTCCTTACAGCAAAGCATGTGGTGTCCTCAGCAGCAGGGACTAACTAGCTGTGGAAGAAAATCAGCAGTAGTGGCCATGGCCTGCATGGTGTGGGGGCCTCAGGACGTCCCCTGGCCCTGATTCTTAGAGAGGTAGAGTTGGTATCTTTTTATCTCAGTCAGGCAGGAATGGTTTATTGAATCTACAACTCAATGCCCTGGTCAGACCAGGGACATAGTTTGGAATTGGGTCTGATACTATGATACCAAATATCTTTCTCTGTCAGCTTATAAAGGAAAATAAAACCCCACCAAACCCACAATGAGCAGGTGCAGGAAGCGTTGCCTGGTGGTCAGCTCTGACTCAAGCCATTTTAGACTTAACAGGGTCACATTGACATTTAATGTGGTGGGTCCCACGTGAAGCTTTGTGGAATTTCTTAAGATTAGCAAACCACAGAACATACAGAACACAACAGGGTATGCGGTCAGTGTGCTAGTGTGCTCCTGCTCTGAGTCAAGCTATTTTTCTGCATCCGTGACTGGCAGGCATGTCGCAGCAACAATATGAAATAGCCGGCGGGCACGGAACAACATGGCTGCCGCCGTGGCCAGGGAGGGGGAGTCAGAGCGTCACAGTGACACCGCTACCATTCACAGTTTTCAAAGTCCTTCCAGTACGTTATTGCTCAACCACTTGAGGAGCTTTGGGAGCGCCCCTTCCCACGCATGCCTTTGCTCACGTTTGCTATCGAAGCTTTCCAGATCCTTTCCCAACTCTCTATGGACATTTAAGTAAGCGGTGGCTTTCCCAGAGGACCTTCCCCAGCACAGAGTGGGGAGTCAGAGGGTCTTTGCTGACAGAGTGGCCTGTGTAGGAGACGAGGAACGGGCTAGGGGAGGGAGTCGGTCACCGTGGTCAGGGGAATCTCTCAGATGACTTGCCAGCAACCAATCAGGCCGTTTTTGCTGCTCTGACTGACCAGAATCCAGGAGCGTCTTTATTTATACAAATGACTAGTCAAGTGGTATAGAATATATATTTGACTTTTCATTATATATCCAAGGTTAAGTTCAGTTACAATTAGAAAATACAAATAGAACAGATTATTCTTCTTATTATCATCAGCCCTATAACTCCAGTTTAAAGAACCTAAAGAATGTCCCCTCCAAAGCAAACTCATCTATTCTACCACGGCCTGTTTTAAGTTTGACGGTGTTTGCTGTTCTAAAGCATCCTCACGAGCAGAGAATGTCTGAAGCAGTCTTTTATGAATAATGAACACTGATGCCTAATTCCTGTTCCTGCAGGTTTCATCATCTACGCTATGAAGGAGAAAAAGTTTATTTTAGTCAATCCCTTATTTTCTTATTGTACGACCCCCTATTGTTAAACTACATTTTCAGAGCTCTCTAAGCCTATCATAAAAAGAGACCTTGACTCTGTCACCTGTTCTCCTGGCCAGTCAGACACTGTCAGCTGTCTCTGTTTACCCTGTACCAATTACACTGTTTACCCAGGGGCGGACACCCCGAGAAGGTTCCTGGAGGAATGGCCTCATCTAGCTACGTGCTTGTCTGAGCTTAAAGATCTCCAGGGCACACGGAAGACTTCCAAATAGTGGTCAGGCAGAGTTACTTGTAGGACTTTCCTTAAAAAGATTCAGACATAATTTTTCTCAGGAAAAGACATAAATTGACTCATAATGCAGACAGCCCCCAAGAATGCAATACACAGAGACCAAAACCCAAAAGTGGGAGATAGAAGGACAGCGGTTGTAGCATCACTGGAGCTGTGTGAAGGAGCTGTGGCAGGTTCGTGACCCTTGCTGTTGCCAGTGGATGTGACTGTGCCACAAGGGTTAGCTTTATATAACGAAATCTCGCAGTGCGTGGAAAGGATCTCTGAAGGCTGACTGCTGTCCATTCCAAAAAGAAATGCCAGTTGTTCTCTGATAGTTAAGAGGACACTAATACAGAAATGTTAGCAAGGCCCAACATAGCACAAAGGATCCCATCACCTCTGCCAGTCATTTAGTCAGAAGAGCAACAGCAGCATAGATGAGAGGCGACCTCCTGTAGCCCTACACTCATTTCCCATGAGCCACCTGGCCTCCTCAGCTGGGGAAGATGAGGAAGCTGCTGCTTCCACGGCTGCTGCTTCTGATCCTGACAGGCGTTGGACCAGGACTGTGGCCATCACTTCTCCATGGACTATGCCTGATTGCTGGAAGTGCTTGGGATGGAGGGACAGTCTCCTTCCTGAGAACACTTTCCTAAAGAGGGGAAATACACACAACACACTCTGGGGCCACTGTGTGCTGCTAGGAGACGTTGTTCCTTCTCCTTCACCCGCACTGCTCTGTCTTTGACTCCTTGCAGCTGAACCACTGCCCGGGCTCTGACGCTGTCCAGAGGCTCGCGAGCACTGAATGTGGCTTCTTGATGGTCTTTACTCCAGGAACTCTAGCTCCATACAAATGCTGCTATTCGTATGGAGCTAGACCAGGCAGACCTCTTTGTCTACTCGCTCTCTCCCAACCCCTTTGACTGCTCTAGTATTTATGAACCTGGTTATGTTCGTCTAAACCATTCAGACCTGCCAGAGCCTCTCCCACCTCATAGAGATCATGACCCACCCTGGGGCTCAGCAGTGACTCTAACTCTAACAGTCCCTGCTTAACCAGTTCCATTTCTTAGCTTTTCTGTGGACATGCTCCTACCCAGACCTATGCATGGGCCATCGGATGCCGACTGGGTCTTGCACGCCACCTCCCTCAGCAATGATTGCCCTTTTTCTCTTGCCTTGTGTATTTTTTATTAATGCAAACAGCCCCCAAGAATGCAATACACAGAGACCAATACACAGAGACTTTTTATTAATATCCTTTTATTAATAATAAAATTCTTTTTTCTCATTTATTTTTATTTTTATTAGATATATTCTTTATTTACATTTCAAATGATTTCCCCTTTCCTGTTCCCCCCTGAAAATCCCATAAGCCCTCTCCCCTCCCCCTGCCCCCCCAATAAACCCTCTCCCGTTTCCCTGTCCTCTCTCTGGCCTTCTAACCTCCAGTTTTCACAAGGAGCTCACCCAGTGACAACAAGCACCCCTGGTCTCTCTGCGAGCCAGTCCTTCAGGGATCAGTATCTAATCTACTGTCTCTCTGCTCCCACAGAGCTCAGACAGACCCCATCTGCACGCACGTCCCAAAGCTTCATGAGCCTGGTCATGGAAGGTTCTTTAATTCCCCATTTACAGGGAGATGGAGAGCGTTACCTGCCCGTCAGTTCCCACGCTGGACCATTAGCTACACCTGTATCTGCTTGCTGCATTATGGAGTCCCCTGCTGTATTAATGGACCTGAAGTGCATCTTCTATCACTTTCCTCTTCTCTTTCTTCTTCCTCACTGTCAGATTATTTCCGGAAATTCCAAGTGTCATGGTTCTAGAAATGGATCTGAGGCGGGCTCTAATGTGCAGTTTCCCCCTTGCCCTCTGCTCGCCCTAAGAAATGGCAAGTCCACACCTCCATCTCATCCTCCCCTCTTCCTCCTGTTCCTTACAAGCCACTGTCATGGCTCTTTCGTGTAGTTCCTCCCTTAGACAAGCAAGCCTTTTCCGGGAAGACAGACAAGCTTCAGCTGCATGTCTTATTACCCACATCAAAGACAAAGCAACAGTGTCCCAGCCCCTGCCTTGTCCCAAATGTGCAACTTTCAGGAATGATAATATGTTTTCTAGTTTACCAGCTGCTTTGGGAATGTCCCTTACTTGCACGCCAAACCTCATTCATCAAGAAGACATGTCATTCCGCATCACACAGAGGAAGACCGCCTCCTGGGACCATCTCCCTAAGGATGCTCCGCTGTTGGACAGCTTTCTCCTGCTGCATGTCCTGTCACTCATCATGAGGAGCACGCAACTGCCATCACAACAAGGAGACACACTCTCCCATCACCACAGGAGAAAGGTAGCCATACTGGGATTGTCCCTGCAGATACTGACTCTCAGATCCTTCAGCCTTATCATCCATAACAGGGGCCAGGCGACAACTCTTCCTAGAACCTTTTTTTTTTTTTAATTTGGCTTTGTCAGTCCCAGTTCAGTCAGTAACTGTGTTGTGTGAATTTTCCTGGGGAGGCACAAACAAATGTTTATTCATTCAATTCCACCCTACACAACCTTGGTGAATCAATGGTGTTCCATACAGGGACATGGCTGCAGGGTTACTTATGGGGGCATATAGGGCATATAGGGCATATGTAGGGCACATAGGGCAACGGGAAGACAGCTGCATCACTGTGGGAACCGGTGATGACTCACAAGAGCTTCATCCAGAGAAGCTGCTTTGTGCTTGCTGTAACTTTCTGAGCTTCCTGAGCCTTGTAAATTTCCCAGCTTTTTCTTGTTTGTTTCTTTGTTTGTTTGAGACAGGGTTTCACTATGTATCCCTGACTGTCCTGAAACTTGCTCTGTAGACTAGGCTGGCCCGGAATTCACAGAGGTATGCCTGCCTCTGAGTGATGAGATTAAAGGCATACGCCGGCACCACCTGCCTTCCCCAGCTTTTTAAGTCCTTTTCCAGGATGGATTGTTAAATTTTAAGAGTAGAGCTGTGCAACATTGCTGGAGATGTGAGTGCCTATACAAGGAGCATAGACTAAATGCTCCAGGAGTGACGCCTCAGGGTGGCTCTGTAAGTATGCAAGATTTCCCTTGAATTGAATCACGTAAATGATCTTTTGTGACTGGCTGCTTTCATTTTAAAAGTGGTTTTAAGGTTAATCTACATATACATGCATGTCTACACAGGTACATGCATATGAAAGATAAGAGTTGGGAAAGTGGTTCAGTCAGTAAGACGCTTTATCACAAGGTCCGTGTTCAGACCCCCCAAGTCCACATGAAAAGCCAGATCTGGTGGTACACGCTTATAATCCCTGTGATGGCAAGATGGAAGACAGACAGGCAAATCCATGCAGCTCAACTTACTTGGAGAAGTTCCAGACCAATGAGAGACCCCGTCTCAAACACAATGTGGAGGGTACCTGAGTAATGACATCTAAGATCACCTACTGACCTTCACACACATGCATAAGCAAGTGAATACACATGCCCATACATGGGTATCCCTACACACACACACACACACACACACACACACACACACACACAAGATGGGGCCTTGTATGGGTTTCTGAGGTCATTGTTCAGGTCAATTCTACAGCAGATGTCCATAACTAAATAAACACATGCCAGGGAAGGTGGGATGAACGACTCCTGCCATCATCCTGAGTCCATGACGGTGAGAGTTGGAACACTACCAGTCTTACCCCAGCATAGTTGTGCAAAGGAGAAGACAAAGAGTGGTTCTGCACGCACATGGAGATCTGCAGAGGTCATCATGCAAAGAGGTTCTGTGGTTTTACGATAAGGAACATGTAGAGCAATGTTACAAGAAGGGATGGAATGAATGAAGCAGGAGAGATGCTGGAGAGCCAGCTGCAGGACTGACAGTTCTCTTCAGACTACAAATCTCTGAACCTCAGGACTCCGTCATGTTAGCTTTCTTGGGATGTTGCTACAGTGTGCTAAAAACCAGACCACAAAATAGCAAAATGGATGTACTCATAGACATGGAGGCCAAAAGCCTGAAATCAGAATATTGTCAAGACCACATTCCCTCTGCAAAGCCAAGGGCTGGGTCCTTCCTGCATTTTCCAGCTTCAGAACTGGCAGTATTAGGAAGCCATCCTCTATTCCCTTGGATTATAGAGGCATTTTTTCTGGCCCTTGCCTTTCCTAGTGTGCTGTCCTGCGCCTGTGTCTTTCCTAATGGTCTGGGGCACCAGCCACTCACTAGCACATGGCCCATGCTACTCCATCTTAAACAACCCTTCTGGCATGACCCTATTTCCAAATAGGCTCATATTATGAATCACAGGAAGCACATGGTTTGCATGTGCACCCCCACACGCCCTCTCCTCCCACCTCATTGTGATGGCTTCCCAGGGCTCTGGTCTGTGGATTGCTGGAGCTCTGAGAGCTGGGTCGGGTGTGACAGGGCTGAGGAGCGGGAGAAGGGCGAGGAGTCATGGCAGTAGTGTCACACAGTTGACATGAGTGCTGGGGACATGGGGGTGGTGGGAGGCTAAAGCAAGGAACTCTGGGAATGTGGGGTGAGGGGTGCTTCAGGACACCCAGCGGAGACTTGGAGAGAGGTACCCAGGGACCAGAGGCAAGGGATATCCTTGGGCAGAAAAACATAGGCGACACCATCCTTTTAGACAAGCTTTTGGTCCTTGCACACTGTTGTTGATGATCTCAGGGTCGGAGGCCCAGCCCCTCCCTCCTGCAGTTAATGATTGGTGGCAATTACAGATAACATCTGGCCAAAGATTGCAAGCCTTTGCCCTTTATCTCTTCAGCTGCCTGTCTTTCTTTCTTTCTTTCTTTCTTTCTTTCTTTCTTTCTTTCTTCCTTCCTTCCTTCCTTCCTTCCTTCCTTCCTTTCTTTTTTCTTTCTTTCTTTCTTTCTTTCTTTCTTTCTTTCTTTCTTTCTTTCTTTTTTTTTTTTTTTGAGACAGGGTTTCTCTATGTAGCCCTGGCTGTCCTGGAACTCACTCTGTAGACCAGGCTGGCCTCGAACTCAGAAATCTGCCTGCCTCTGCCTCCCAAGTGCTGGGATTACAGGCGTGCGCCACCACCGCCCGGCGCTGCCTGTCTTTCTTAAAGGGACAGAACCTAAGGACTTAGGGACAGACTGATGCCATCCGGGAGTTCAAGCAGCTGGCACAGTGTGTGAATTAGATCCAGAGTCCTGGGGTCAGGTGTAAAGATTGACTTCAAACGTCAAAGCCTTAGGAGAGACCTGCTGAATGCCAGGCTCACCAGGAGCAGGCACCTACCTCTTGCTCTGCTCCGTGCGAGCGATGACAGCCCCCAAATGAGACAATATCATTTACATTTTTATCTGAAAGTATAAAATTTCTTCTAAAGATTACTGTGATTCCCAAATAAAGAGGACTATGACATAGAGCAAAGTATATAAATAAGTAGTGAAAAAAGTGACTCAGGCTGGAGGGATGGCTCAGTGGTTAGTAACACGGGCCGCTCTTTCAGAGGACCTGGGTTCAATTCCAGAACCCATGTGTGATAAACAACCATTTGTAACTCCAGTTCTGGAGGACCCAACATCCTCTCCTGCCTTCTGTGGACACTGCACATGTGGTACATAGATACATATGCTGGCAAAACACATACAAAAGGAGACTCCATAAAGGGGCTACTGTCTTCTGGTCTCACTTTATAGCTCCAAGTGTCTGCAATATCAAAAATAATCACAGAGGCTAAAAAGTAAAACCTATTACTCTCACTTCAAACTTGGAATAAGCTTTGGTAGTACTCAGTGACTGAGAGGAGGAGGCCAGAGTCGAGGGAGAGAAAAGGCTTTACCATGCCCAGTCAGTCAGGGCCCAAAGGGTTACAAGAACCCTTCTTAAAGGATGCTATCCACACTGAATCACCCCGCTTCTGACCAGCTCCCTCCCCAGGACTGCAGAAGCTGGAGTCTTGTCACTGTGTTCTCTGCTGAAGAGAAGGGACTGTCCTCAACAAATCCATCAGAAATCACATGCTCAGTGAGACACCGACCTCTTCTGAAACCCAGCACAAGAGACAGGGTGAAAACACTATAGTCGCCAACAGGCTCCTTACGGGCACTAAGAAGCCTTTGTGGACCGGCTGGTAGAAAGGAAGCTGCCGGGTCTGGGCCTCCTTAGACTTCAACACCCAGAAGGGAAGTCTAGCAGAGGAGTGACCTAGCTGGTAATAATACAGAGCAGAGAGAGTGAACCAAACCTGAAAGGGGCTCTGCACACGGCTGCTTCAGAAACAGGCACCAGTGGTCTGTTCAGGAAGAAATCGCCCTGCAAGGCAGACTGGCCATATCCGTGGCATTGTAACCTGCACCTGTAACAGTCCCAGTGCCCACTCCCACTAGTGTTTCTGAAAATGAATCCTTCCACCTGCCTTAGCTTAGTGCCGAGGTGTCTACTCAAGCATAATCCCTTAGCCCCCTTCCCCCCAATTCGGATTCTACTTCTTGAGGAGGTCTGTCCACAACGTCAAACAGCAGTGTAGGTCTTCTGGCTACCAAATGTTACTTTCACCACAAACTGACCTGTTAAAAAGCCTGCCTGGTTGTTTTGATTTGCATTTCCCTAATGACTCCAAGAAGAAGGAAGGCAAGGCCCCTGGTACTGGAAAGGCTCGATGCAGCAGTGTAGGGGAATACCAGGACAGGGGGAATGGGCGGAGGAAAGAGCGCTTATGGGACTTTCGGGGAGGGGGTCCAGGAAAGGGGAAATCATTTGAAATGTAAATAAAGAATATATCTAATAATAATAATAATAATAATAATAATAAAGCCTACCTGGAGCTTTCTAATGGATTGTTTAAATCCAATCACTGCAAGAACCTTGTCTTTAAAGAAAAGATTAGATATCATGGGCCCTGGGCCCTAAATAAAAACTCTGGCCATTTCAAGTTGATGTTCATGGATGGTTTCCAACCAATCTCAATTTGTCTTGATATATCAGGCAGAAAGCAATTTCTACCCCCAAGGACAGGTTATGGCCAGTGCTGTATCTCAATTGATAGTAGCCAAAGATTAGAGAACTGGCTCGCTCTTCTCCTTAAGATTAAGGGGGAGCACAGGACTGAAGAGATGGCTCAGTGGTTAAAAGCAGTCGCTGTTCTTCCAGAGGACCAAGGTTCAGTCCTGGCACTCACATGGTAGTTCACGACTCTGGGCTCAGGGGATCTGATACCCTTTCTAGCCCCTCTAGACACCAGGCACATACACAGTGCAGACATATGTGCAGGCAAAACACCCTTACACATGAAATAAGGTAATTTAAAAATGATTAAGGAGGAAGAAATCTCTGGTGGCAGAACGGATTAGATAGCGATCCCCATGGGATGACAGATTCTTGAGCCCTTATTCACGGTCTGTAAAGTGAAGATGTGTTCCTCTTCTCCACTGTCAGCTGTTCATAGAATGACCCTACCCCAGCCCTTTCTACCGTCTACTCTTGTCCCAGGGACAAAGTGCACCATTGCTAACAAGTCATCACAGGTCCACAAATCAACAGGACGCTTATTCATATCTTATATGAGAAAAAATTATCTCAAGACATAAAGATGACTCTTAAAACATACCACTTTCATGAGCAACGCAAGATTGGTAGACCCTGGATGATACCAGCAGCCCTCACAGAAGGGTCTGCTCTTCCTTCTGATTTAAGGCTGATAAGTCTCTCAGTGTTTCCCCCTCAAACTTTTCTCATGTTCCTTCCACAAGGCTTATTCATATCCCTCCCCACACATATCTCTTCCTCATCCTCTTCCCCCCCAGGCCCTCCCCCACTTCATGAGGAAGGCATCTGTGTGACATTTGCTATTGAACTCAGTTTCTATTGCTAATGTTGTTGATGTAGCAGTGAAATCCCTCCACTTTGTGTAAAGACAGGATCCCTGGAAAAGTGCCATCCTGTGGCATCTCAGGTCCTGGTAGGAGAGCTGCGGATGGCCCGGTGAGCCCGAAGGGCTGCACTTGCCTTAGTGTCCTGCCTCAGTGTCCTTTACACGGGGGTGCCCAGTTTCCATTTCCTGCCGAGCCCGGCTGAGTGCACAGACAGCCCTGCCCTGGGTGAGGCAGGGAAGTCAGCTCTTACAGTAGCATGGCTAGGTTAGAAGGGTTGGTGATGTGACTGTGGGGAAGAGGCCAAATGCGGAGGGCCCAGGAAGGCCATTATCAGCAGGTACCTGGAGGCTCCAGGCAGGCAGGCAGTGACAGCGAAGGCACCTCCGAGGCCAAAGTCTCAGATCATGGCTTCTGGGCTCCAACCTTGCTGATGTAACTCTTCCTCTTCTAGCTCAACATTTTTTCAGCTTGACTCCACTTAAGGGATCCCACTTGCTGAAGCCTTAAGCCCGGAGCAAGGAGTCTTTCTCTAAGAAGAAACTGGTACAGTGCTGGCTCTGAGGACGGACTGGCCAGAGCAAGGCTGGATAGGAGGGTTGACATTTGTGTTCTCTTTGGGCCTCAGGAGGCAGCTGACTTGCTAGGAAGCCATGTTTCAGTCAGCAACTATCGCCTGAAGAACGCAAGAAAGGGTCCGGGAGGGGCTCAGTTGGTAAGTGATGCACACAGAGGCCAGGAGTGAGTGTAGAATGTTTTCTTTGCATTCTCCACTTTAAGTTTTTAAGACAGAATCTCTCACTGAACTTGGAGCTCGCCTTTTGGCTAGACTGGCCCGCCAGCAAGCTCTAGGGATACCCCATCTCTGCATCCTCAGTGTTGGGATTATAAGGACACGTCACCATGCCCACCTCTTTGAGGGCTGGGGATCTGAGCTGAGGTCCTCAACACTTGGACACAAGCACGAGACAGCTGGGAATTAGGTCAGATCAGTAGTCATCCCTATGACCTAGTCCTTCAGACTGAATGGGGCCAGGCTTGGAACACACCTTGACTGGGAGTTTCTAGTTTCTTACTTTAAGCTGTCAGAATCAGGTAGAAAATCACCATCTAGTCACTGACGGCTTCTCCTTAGAGCTGAGACTCTTCTTCTAACCAGTGGTTCCACTGGGAAATGGTTCTGATCACCCCATGAAGAAGGCAGTTTCTCTCACAGGGACAAGCGATAAATAACTAAGGGTTCATAAACTCTTAATTCCTACTCTGGAAACATAAGTATGCACCTTCCTTCTCTTGTTGGAAGTATACAGAATGTGCCCACCCCCCATTCCCAGCCTCTTAGCCCACTTACCATGGGGATAGAATCTTCCTTGTGCAGAGTGATGTCAAAAGTGAAGCAGGCTTCAGATCGTATCTTGTATGAGGAAAAGTATCTTGAAACATAAGGAAGCAACTGTTTGAAAGGGCCATGTTCATGAGCAGTGAAAGATTACAGAACCCTGGAGATGCAGGAGTGCCACACCAGTGCAGAAGAGCACCAGAGGGACTCTCCTTTCTCCTGTCTAGGCCCCATCTGATTGGACAGAGCTCACCCACACTGCAGGCTGGTCTTCCAGACTCAGTCCACAGAGCCATGTGCCAGCCCCTTCCAAAAACACCTTCATAGACACACCTAGAAAATGTTACTGTCACTTCTCCTTGGTGCTCTCTGTCCATACATCTTGCTGCTGACTTCCCTCCTCATAGCACAGAAATGACAGTGGAAGGGAAGCAGGTGAGATGCTTGTACAATACAGAGGAATGAACACATATGAGAATGAAAGCCATAAAGTCCCTTATTGGAGAAAGGAAAGGTGGATTAACTATACCCTGCAACTCCTGAGGGGTCTTAATGGGGCAAGATTGCCTCACCTGGTCAGCCCCTGGAATAGGAAGGAAACTCAAAAATTACAAATAGGACCTCAGGCCATCTAGATAAAGAGAGTAGATTTGGCCTTCACTGTGCTCAACAGTTAGGACCCAGAGGAGAGAAGAGAAGAGCAAGACAAAGGGCAAAAGGAGGGCTGGAATTATCGCAGCCATAATTGGAAATGCCATGGATGCCTGCAACTCCAGAGAAGCCTAGAGGAACTTCCTCTAAATGTAAGATGGGATCCTTGAGAAAGACTGCACCGGGTCTCGACTGGCATCTTGACATACCTGCCAAGAAACCAGGTATGGCATCTTGGACACTTGGCATTGGTGAATTGTCTGCCCCAAGTTTTGGAGGGCACAAGAGATGTCTAGAACTCTGATGGCCGTGGAAGGCATGGTAGACTAGGGAGACCCGGAGAGATTCTCATTATCTTCCCCAGAGAATATTATCACCGCCTCTGAGAAGCCCAGCACAACTCTGGCCATGATGGAGAGCAGACTCACCTTCTTACAGACATGGGAACAAACTGCTATTGAGGAGAAAGGTCATGTTGCTGAAATCCATGTGCCTAAACAAATAGCAAGGGTCATTGAGAGATGGCAGCGAGAACTCAGAGGGTAGAAAAGTGGATCAGCGTAGGCGTCTCCGCAACCTTACAGGCTGCAAAGAGGCGAGCCAGGGGAGGCAAGAGGGCAGTTCACTCAACAGGACTCAGTGGCCACTGTCAGCTCAAACGTCAGGAGGCCAAGTGGTTTATTTTAGGCATATTTAAGCACAGCATAATTTGATGAGAACTATTCTGGTGACGAGTAACTGCACGCATAGCAAGCATTCACAAGTCTCTTTAAGGAACAAAGAAAGCCAAATACAGATCAGGTGTGACCATATAGAAATTCTTTGTGAAATCCATGAAGATAGGTTCAGTTCTATAGATGGCCCGAGAAAAGCAAGTCTACAATAGGGGTCTGGGAGCCGGTCCAGCGCAGGAAAGAGTCTAGCTGCACAGAGTGCAAAGGTCATCAGGCCAGTGAGCATGCCCGCTCCAGCTCGCTGCGGGGAGAGCAGGTATTGCATCTCTTCCCTTGAAGGACCGACCGACCCTGTGTGCTTCAGTTCAGGTTCTCCCAGGACTTCTCTGTGAACACAAAGACCAGCAAAGCCTCCTATGGACCAGGAAGCAGGGAAGCTACCATAAGGACCCCTTCTATCTCACCAAGGGTTAAAATCATCAGAACTTAGAACCAAGATAGATGAGCGGGGAAGGAGGAGACCTATAGGGAGAAAAGATTAAGAGGAAATATGTGATTGACGGGCACACAAGGAAAGGTTGGTTTTCTCAGACCGGAATATGGGAGGCTGCACAGGCCTTTCGTGACGCCTTTTGTGCAGGATGGGACACCACTATGACAGTGGTTTGGAGGCTTTTTCTGGAGCAGGATGAGGAATCACTGTGAAGCAACAGACTATACTTGGCTTACAACATGGGACCCAGACCGCCTCGGCGGTTAAACCCTGTTAGGGATGAGGCTTACCCAGGAGACTACTGATTGGATTTCACTCACATGCAAGTCTGCAGAGGTTACCATGTTACCTCTTTCTTGGTTGCAGGAGATTGGAGAGAAGGACCGACCTGCCCTTCACCTTCCAAAGGCCATCTTGTCCTTGCCATAGTCCATACTACTGGACTCTGAAAATTTTCAACGAGGCAGAAGATGTCTGTTTTAGTCAGAGTTTTGAGACACGCAAGTGCTTCTCTAGTGAGCCCAGGATGCTACGTCATGCTCACCAGGTCCAGTTAGCTTCCTGCCATCTATATAGTGAGTCAGTAATTTCCTGTGGGAGCAGAAGGTGATCAAATCCCTGTGGACTTAACCGTGACTTCAGGCTGGAGAGCTGATCTATCACCGGGGTTGGATAATGGAGCTGTATTTAGTTTCATCAACTGAAGTTAAACTGCTTCTGGTGGGCCTTGTGGGCAGGGGAGTGGGAAGGGCACTTGTCAGACCCAGAGCTGCATCCGCAAGTGCCCGGGGACGCGTGTAGCTGCTCAGGCTGAGACACCACATCTGGCAGAGCAGCTGCAATTGTGACTGTCCCTTACTTAAGCTGACTGCTGCTAGACTCCAGGGTGCACGGGTCTGCCTTTCGTGAGAATGGATAGAGAACTGTGTGGAGACGCGGCACAGACATCACTCAGTCTTCTTCAGTCCTTGATGGCGACGCTAATCTCGACAACCCTGCCAAGAACGCAGCCCCCATGGCCTTGTCCACAGCACCCCTCACTCCATCCTCTCCCTTACTCAGAGAATCAGTTATGAGGATTCTGCCAATTACTAAGGAAGTCTGTGCTGGTTATTCATTTTGTCACTGGAGAAGTGACCACAAGATGGATCTACCTCCCCCACTGTGAATCAGAGCTTAGCAGAAACTCCATGGGTCTCATGACCTTCATAAAGTCTCCTCTGGTCAGGGGCTCTATGACATTTTGGGTCTTTGGTTCAGAACCATACTTTCCTAAGAGTCTGATTATTTCTTTGTCCCCGATGCACAGTTACACTGGGTAACAAAACCACACAGTTCCCTTTGATAAAGCCTAGGAGGTATTAGCAGTATAAATGCCCAGTGTCTGTGGTCATCCTAGAGGGAACTTAGCTTCTCTTTCTTCTAAGTGTTCTGAGACTGATTGAATACCACTGATCCTGTTTCTATGATTTGAGATACACCATTTTCAACTGGCATGAAAGTTTTCTGTTTGTCCAGATCAAGCCTGAACCCAGTAGACATCTTATCTATTTTGCCTTTAGGAACAGTACATTCAGCTCAGGGTCAGAGGTTTCTACAATCCAGCATGCTCTGATTGCCGCCTTTGATGTCTACTTTGGTAGCCATATTTTGGAGTGTCACTACTTGGTCCCTATCATCCTCAGGCCAAGTTATTCTCATTTCATTTCCAACTCTGAGGCAGCGGCTCTCACAGTAAGGTCTGGCCAATAGAGAGGACTGTTCACAGAGCTTTGCAAGGGGCTGTGGTCCTGTTCACAAACCTATTATTGTTCAAGGCATTGGCCAAAAGTGTATCTTCTGAACCCTCCCAATATTGCCACACCAACCCCAGTAGAATCTGTGTGACAAGTTCCACAGACTGAGGCATCAGACTTCCAAAGAAGAAGGGCTCCTAGAACCGGTTGGGGAACTCTTGGCCGGAGCAAACATATTGAGCCATAGTTCTCATGACAATTTATCTGTTTTATTTTCTTTTATTACCTTTCTTGTTTACATATTATGTAGCCTAGACCATGATCTTAAGCAAGAACAATGGGTAAGAAACCATCCCTTGAGATGGGCTCACTAACATGAACTTATCCCCAGAGAAACCAACACTTTACTTTTTAAATAATTTACAAATTATTACGATAGATATAAACTTTCCCAACAATAAAATTTCGTATGGCTACATATGTGTCATCAGAGGTGGGTTTTGGTATATGGTAAGAAAGCCTTAATTAGGAAGAATTAAAATAGTTTAATTTTATGTGTTGATGATTTATAAAAAAATTAATTAGGCATTAGATGTTAAACAATAATTGATAATATGGGGCTGGAGAGTTAGCTCAGCAGTGGAGAGCACTGACCACAAAGATTTATTAACCTGTTCTTGGATATATGCCACTAGCGTTGGACAACTGCCCCCACTGAATACATCTTTTTAGAATTGCTATATGTGAATGATTTATATTAATAATGTTACCTGTTTCGTCTGTAATTCACTGAACACATGGTTTCAGAGTTGTAATGCTTGGATGATTTTTGTGCTTTACTGTGCCGAATGATTTTTTGTTGGTATTTGTGATTGTTTGGCTGGATACAGTTTCTAAGAGTTGTAATGTTTGGTTTTTAATGTATAAAATCCCCTGCTTGAAAGCTGAAAATACACTCAGATTCAAACTGCCTCTCTGTTTGTTTCTGTTTGTCACCACCAAATCCTTTCCCACCTGGACTTCAAGGACCCTCATTCCAGGGACCCCCATACCCGGCTGGCATGGATCGTGGCACAGTATGTTGACGAGACTTAGTGATTATTCTATGGTGGAACTGCAGTTTCTCTACCCCTTTGGATCGTTTCTATGCTAGTCCAAGGAGATCAGACCTTTCTAACTTGTTCCCAATGGGCCACCTTTTGGACCATGTTTTACTCAACCAGTCAAACTGTTAGCCTCATTCCTAACACCCTGAGCTACAAAGTTAAATACACACTCTCTGTTTTGAGAAGTATGTCAATAAATTCATCCAGACCCACATTTATGTTCCTTCCACAAGTATCTCGTACATTTAGGTCTATTCCCTGGGGTTATATTTGTATAAATCACAGAACTCAGGAAGTTCTTTGGGCCAGAACACATCTCCTCATGAGTCAGACTGCGCCTCACTTTCAGAGGCCTGCTGGACTTTAGAAGCAACGTGAAGTGGTGAGTCTGGGTCCTGGAGAGACTCAGCAGCATCTCACACGGCTCCTGCCCTGGGAGGTCCTGATGGTACACACAGCCATGCAGGCCTTGGTCCCTAGAGCTAAGTCGAAAGGCTGGTCACACTATGTGAGGAGGTCACTCCTCACTCCTCACATCATGGGTGTGAGGGCAGGTGGGGAGAGAGACACCACCTCAATTCAGAAATTTCATCTCTAGCTTCCTCCAGATTCTTCCACACAGCCCTATCCTAACTTACAAAGTCCCATTTTTTCCCCAATCAATGATCTTGCCAGCACAGTAGATGTTCCCCGAGGTTGCACATTCGGTGTTCACTGTAACTCAGCAACTATACAATGGACAGGCACTGACTTCAGAACTTTCAGCCTATAATGACAAGGAAGATTCAGCTCAAGGCACACCTAGAAACTCCCAGGGTGTTTATATGTAGCTGGAGGCAGAATCCAAATCTTCATGGTCCTTTCTTCCTCCCTCCCTCCCTCCCTCCTTCCTTCCTTTCTTCCTTCCTTTGTCCTGAGATGCTGAGAGCAGCCAGTGTTGCCATGACCCTTGGTTCTCTACCAGTGTTCATGAACACCATAAGTTGAGTCACCAACTTTCTCTCATCCTATAAGAGACAGATCAGGAGAACCCAGGACATTTATTTTGCACTTATTCACAAACGCATCATGGACTTTTGGTAGCATTAAAAGTGAAGCCCTCAACATTTTTAGGTATAGTGAGATTAAAGAATCAACTAAATTTGTGTTTTCTTGAATTCGTATTCCTCTAGAACCATTCTTGTTTCCCAAATCTGTATTAGTTGGGGTTTGACAGAGACAGAGTGGTGCGAGAAGGGATTCATTAGGGGAATTGGCTTTTGCACTTAGGGGGTGAGAAGCTCCCTGTCAGACCAACTGAAGAGCCCGGGATGCTGGTAGCGAGGCTCAGTCCTATTCCAAAGGGCTCAGGACTAGAGGATCTGCATAGCACTTAGTCCGAGGTGGGCTGCTGCTATGGTTTGGATCCCAAAGGCTGGAGAGCCTACAGTTCTGTGGTTGATAAGGGATCAGCATCATTGAGGGGAAATCTTCTAGGGAGGATTTCCACAGGGTAGGCACACCGAGGATGTGGTCCAGAGGGTGCTGAGACGGCATCTTGAGCTTACAGCCAAACTTGGTAATGTATAAGAATCTCCCACATAGTATTGACACCTGACATACTGGAGTCATGGAGAGCAGCTGAGACTTGCAATGTAAGATGCCAGGAGAGGCCATAGGTGAAAGTGCAGCCTCAATTGTTGTGTAGACCCTAGGGTTGAAGGGGTCATGACAGAGAGATGCCTGGCAATATGTAGCAGGGTTACAATCCCTGAAAAGAAAATTGTCATTGGTGAAAAACGCAAGCCCAGTTGCCATGGAGACTCCAGCATATTGAACTGTGGGGCATGGACATGACAAGGCTACGGGATGCCCACCAAAGACAGTGGCAAGTGTGGAGTGGAGTCACTCTGAGCACACAGGACAAGTTGCATGTGCATGGCAGAGCTGTAGAGGTGGGGCTGCCCACGTCCTTGGAGCTCCGAGGGTCATGTGTGATTCCTAAGTGTTGCACACTGAGCTAAACCCGCTGGTAGGTTTGGGTTTTGGTTTGATATGATTGAAGCTGTGTCCTGGTTCTTCCCTCTTGGACTAAGAAAACATTATTTATTTTAAATTTTATAGGAATCCATAGTTAAGAGACATTGGATTTTAAAAGACAACGAGGACTTTTACATTGTTGAAAAACGTAAAGACGATGGGGCTTTTAAGATTATAATGTGTTTCATATTGTGGTGTTAACATGAAGTTTTGGGGATATCCAAGAAAGCAAAAGTTGTAGTTTAACAGTGATGTGTCCCTGTGCCAATCTGTAGGAGGTCAGTTGTGCCAGGTAGCCTGACACACTGTGTCAGCTTGATGCACACTACAGTCATCTGGAAAGAGAGACCCTCAATTGACTGGACTTAGTAGAGCTTGTGGGGCATTTTCTAATCAATAATTGATAGGGGTGGATCCACTCCTGGGCAGGTGATCGTGGGTTGTGTAAAAAGTCAAGTCGAATGTACCATGGAAAGCAAGCTGGTAAGCAGAATTCCTCGGTGGCCTCTTCTTCAACTCCTCCCCCAGGTTCCTACCCCACCCAGGTGCCTGTCTGTCTTCTGATGATGGCTGTAGAGTGGAGGGCGGAGCAAACCCTCTCACGCCCGCCCTGCTTTGGGCCGAGGTGTTTATCACAGCAATAAAAATCAAAGCAGGGCAGGTGGGAGGTGGGGCTCCCCGCTTGCCTGGCTCTCGTGGTCATGTCTGCTTTTGAAGCAAAGGAAAAATTTCCATCCTACAAGAATGAAAAGAAACCCCGGCTTCACAGCATGTGACTAACTTCATCACAGGCTCCTCTGTGTCTTCCACAAACAAGTTCTATTTCAGAAACTTGCTCTGCGACAAGTGCTTGGTGGGGACATTTTATTCACAACACATGAGGATCATTAGGATAACGGTGAGAATGGCAGAATTAGTGTCAACTTGCCAGACCTGTGCCTCTCCCCCTCTAGGCAGCCCCAAGTTTAAGATAGAGTGAACCCCCTGGTTCCTGCCCTGGGAGGTGTGGGCTCCAGTCACAGGAGCCAAATCTATAAACAAGTGAGGACCATAAAACAGTCAAGGGCAAAGGCTGGAGTATGCACAGGGTCGGGAGGAGGGAGTAGCCCTGACGTGAGGTGTGGCAGTGGGTTACAATGTGTTTTTCAAAGACCCGGCCTTCACACCGCTTCTTGGAAGGCTGTGGGTGTGACTTTGTGTTGGGTCCACAGGTCAGTGGCAAGGAGGTTTTACAGGCCGAGGGACAAGCAATGTCAGCAACAAAGATCGTATCGCCATCAGCAGGAGGGGGCAGGGTAAGTCAGCCTGTCTAGCTGGGATATGACTCAGCAATTAAAAAAAAAAAAGACTGACATAGTGTGGACGAATCCCAGTGACACTTTGCTAAGTAGGAGAAGCCAGAGCCAAAGGTTGAAGGGCTATTATTTCATTTTCAGCAGGAAATGAAGAGACAAGTGTTTGCTTCTGGTGGGCAGAGGAGGAGAAGTGACTGCAAAGGGGCCTGAGAGACCTTTCCACAGGGGATGAAGCACTCTGCATCCGGAAGGGAGTTCAGGCTACCCCGTGGAAACATTTGTAAAAGCTCATTAAGGGATGCAGGTGCCAGGCTGAATGGTGACTCCCAGGAGGACCACATCTGGGCTCACAGATGTGAGCCTTGAATGTGCCCCTCGCATGACAGATGCTTCACAGCAGCATCCTGAAGCTCTTGAGATGGAGAAAGCAGCCTGGGTTATCCTTCTAGAAAGAAAGCAGGGCATCAGAAGGCACAGGAGGTCGGGGAACTATAGAATCAAGGTGTCAGTGTGGCTTCTCTGGAGTCTCCAGGAGCCGGCCCTGCTGATACATTGACTCTGATCCAGCAGGCCCAATCTTGCACTCTTAGGAGAATACATACATTATCAACTTGGGAAACAAAATGTACTAATTCACTTTAGTAACTAGAATTCGAATACACTGTACACAAGAGGTGCACATTTCATAGTGTGTTAATTTTACCTTAAAGGAAATGTGTTAAAAAGAACTGAAACAAGTACGGAAATCCGGTTAACAATATGTAAAAGATACTTTGTTCCAGGTGATTATAGATTTTTGTACCTGGCTCTGAAATGTGTACAAAAGGAAAAAGGGACAAATGTGTGGTGTGTGTGTGTGTGTGTGTGTGTGTGTGTGTGTGTGTATGTGTGTGTGTGTGTGTGTGTGTGTGTGTGTACATGCGCATGTTGTTTGCTTAAGGAAAAATTAAGGAACCTCCCAAGACCTTGAGTTTTGATAACTAGATTCCTAGCCATGAGGACATTTTCCAGATGGGGCGGCCTGGGGACAAGTTACTGAATTCTTCCCACGCTGGAGCCTCAGAGGGTTGCTGTGAGCACCCTGCCAGGTCCACGTATCAGCCATAAAGGACCTGTCACAGAGCCCGAGGGCCGACAGCACTCACGAGACGGTCAGCATTGTGACCATTGGTCACCTTCTTAGCACACAGATGAGTACAGACACACGGCAAGCTCATCCAAATTCCTGCTCACGCCCCTCTTGAAGATGTCTTGTGCACGTTCTGTGACACATCCCCAGTGATGTCTTGGTGGATAAGAGCACTGGCAGATCTTCTGGAGGACCCAGCTCCTACATGATGACTCACAGATGTCTGTCACTATAGTTCCGGGGGCCCTCACCTCTCTTCCGACCTCTGCAGGCTCCAGCCACACATGTGCTGCCCTGACATGCAGGCAGGAAGAACACTCACATACACACAATAAGTAAATGCCTTTAAAGGGAAGAAAACACACAGCGTAAGCGTACCTTGAGTGGAGACTATTATGAGCTCAGACATATCTACAGCTTCCTAACAGTCTTTTTTATTGTTGGTTTTTTTTGTTTTGTTTTGGTTTGGTTTTTTACTTGCTTTCCCCACAGGCACCCGACTCAAGAAAACGAATGGAATACATCGCCTCTCTTGTGGAGAACGCCATGACCATCTGTTCAGAAGTGGTTTTCCAGACTCATCCTTCTCTCCTTCCTACTTCCAATGTCCTAGCAAATGGTGTTTGTTGTGGTTGTCGATGACAGTGGTGGTGATGGTGATGTGGGTGTTTCGAGACAGTTTTTCTATGTAGTCCAAGCTGGCCTAGAACTCACAATACAGTCTCCAGTCTCCACCGGTGCTGGGATTGGAAGGGTGCCCGCGGCAAGGTCTGTTTCCTAGGAACTTTATTTCCTGCACTCCACCACTGTCCCATTTGCTTTAGAGCACGGCCTAGGGTCCGCCTGTATCCCAGAGGCTCCCCTCTGGCCTCCCTGTTCCCAAGCTTGCCACCTCCCTCTCTGTCCTTGCCAAAATGCCCTTTCTGTGATGGGAACCTCACTGTTTGTTCCCAGACTCACCCCCAACAGTGTCTGAGCGCGCTAACCCCGGTCAGTCCTGCAGTTCCTCTCACACGGCCTCCTTTGGTTTCGACACAGCTACCGAAAACATTCCTCTCTTCCTCGCGCCTGGCGGCCTACGACTGGAATGCTTCACGTGATCATTCCCCAAGTGGTCTCTGTGCCTGCGTCCTGTGGACCTTCATCCTCGGGTCCCCAGGCCGGGTGGCAGTGGTTGTTCTCCTGTGTGTCTCATCTCTGTCACTGAGCTTAGCTCTCGGTGTTAGGCTTATATGTGGGCACAGGGAGCGGGACCCATTCCACACTCAAACAAGAATAAAGGTAAAGAAAGCTCAGCGTGTCAGCCGGGGTCCCGTCAGGGGGCAGATGGCGTTCTCACAGGCAGAACGGAACTTTAGAAGATGAGGGAGGTTGAAGAGCTCAGCGAGGGCGGGCAGAGCGCCCAGGCCCTGCAGGGGTTGGGGCCACAGTTCCCTCTAGCTGGACAGAGACTTTCTGCAGAGCTGAGCCATGGTGGACTCTGCCTGGCACAGACGAAGCCAGTGCTGATACAATGACCGTCTTCACCTGCCTGCTGTGCTACCTGCAGGATGACCCCCACACCAAGGCCACACGAGAAGGAAGTCCTTAAAGGCCAGCCTTCCAGGCGCAGGGCAGAGCTGCTGGAGTGTCGGTCTGCAGAGAAACAAAACCAACAAAAACTGCCAGGAATTCCTCTGCCCCCCACCTAATGCATGAAAGCAGCTGTGCTCACGAGCAAGAACGAGACACCCATTCTCCCAAGCAAGTAGGGTCACATTCCTTGTCTGGGATAGCAGTCGCTAGGCCCTCAAGAGACACTTTCTGTTCTCAGTTTATTCCGTGTAGAAGTCTTCGGGGGTGAGGGTGGGGGTGGGGGTGGGGGTGGGTGGACCAGAAAAGTAAAACTAGCTGCTTACTGGCCACAGGAGTCTCAAATGAGTCCATCATCTGCAAACTCCAAACCTCTGTCTTTCTAAGAAGGTTCATGCAACAAGTCTCTAGCATTTGGTTTCCATGACCACGAACTGAATATGTGTACTATGCCTTGTGGCAGAAAGCCTGGGCCTACATCCTGGGCAAGAGTGACCCGTGGTCTTCTGTTGTGGCTCAACTTGTAACCCAGCACTTGGGAGGCTGAGGCTGGAGGTTAGCTGTGAATCTGAGGCCAGTCTAGGTTATAGAACGAGTCCTGATCTCAAAGGAACAAACAAACAACCCCCGCCCCACCGCAACCAAATAACCTCCACCACCAACGACCATAACCAAAACAACAAAAACACCCACCCAACTACACCTGAAGAAAGAACTGAGTCCAAAAGAAATTCTGTACTCTGGTGCTGCCGTGCGGAAATGCGTCCTCTAGGCGAATAGAGTGTGGAGGAAGCTGTTTCTGTTCTAGAATAACCCAAGGGAGCCTGCTGGCCGTGAAAGTTAGGATAACGTTGGGATGACAGCTACCAGCTAGGACAACTCAGGGGGGAGCAACACCCTGAGGTAGGCAAGGCAGAGGAGAAGTGGGAACCTTGCAGGCCTTATTGGTGTTTACTTCTTGGAAGGTCGAGCCTTTCCAAGAAAACCCAGCGAGGCCAGGCAGTTTTCCATTATGACAGCGCCTCCTGTCGGGAAAACGCAGAAGCGCATGCTCCTACTGCGCCTGGGAAAAGGGAGCCACTGCACGCCAGAGGGCTGTCGCCGCCCCGCAGCCTCCTCTTTAGGCAACGCTGGTGGGAAGGTGCGGGTCCCTTCTCCAGCTGGGCACTGCAGAGGGAAGCGGGGTGCCGGTGGAGGCTCTACCGAGTCTAGGTTCCCTGGGATGTCGGTCCTCTCCGCTTCTCCTTCGGGGGCCATATTTTCATAACCAACCTGCTTGCCACTCATTCTGTACCAGCCAATAAAGACACAGGAGCTAGTCCCGGCACAGCCCACCTTCACTGTATGAAGGAGTACAGCGCCGCCTTGTGTCCGAGGTGCAGCTTCAAGGAATTTGTCAACCTTGCTGTTGGGTTTGGGATTCCTGCAAGATAACTTACTGCCCTACTGTGTGCAGGCTATAGCAGGCGCTGACTTCTCCACGGTAGGGACCGACTGGGTATTTCTTAAGCTCACTGGAACAGCACCTCTTTTCTAAATGCCTCTGGTTGTCCACATGTCAGGGCGCCAGGAAGCAGAGCTGGGTTTTATCTTTACCTTGAGGCAGGGTTTCACTACGCTGCCCAGGTTAGCCTTGAACTCAAGCATGCAGAATGGCAAGCCTCCTGCTTCAGTCTTCCTAGGAATCCCTTACTTCTGGCTTTTCTCTAATGTCCAGTTCAAAGTAGAATCTGTGAACGCCAGACTGCACCACTCCAGTGGAAACTCCGTTCTTTCTTCAGGGTATGTCCAGAGAACTTTAACCCAGATGGGATTTTGTTTCCATTGTCTTTTTAAATAATGAGGTTATGTACATGAAAACCACACAGACATAAGGTCCCGTGGACAGACACAGAGCACGCCATGAAATGGTTCCTTGCTCCTTGTCTCCTCTCCTTCCTCCATCCACAGCTGATGCATGTGGCCTCTCCCCTGCTCTGGACCGGCTTCTGTCTCCACAGATGCACACCTACAGGATATGGACTGACTTGGCCTGTTTCAAACCTCAGACAAACAGAATCTTTTTTTTTTTTTTTTGGTTTTTCGAGACAGGGTTTCTCTGTGTAGCCCTGGAACTAACTCTGTAGAGCAGGTTGGCCTCGAACTCAGAAACCCGCCTGCCTCTGCCTCCCAAGTGCTGAGATTACAGGC